>CM069904.1:132057055-132301121 GCA_036172215.1 Camellia granthamiana | reverse complement strand
AAATTATGGAGTTTATGGTATAGAAAGTGGCTAACTCTTTAGTTTTTCTTACTTTCAATCACTAAACACTCTTCCTTATGATCAAGGCAATTGATCTTTGGCTATATCAGAATTTTTGGAGTGGTTCTGCTGTATGAAAATGAGGAATTTCAGTAGGTATGGAAGGTATGGGGTGTGTATGGCAGATAGGAATATTTTTGGCTCAAAAACTCAATTTTTCTCTCTTTTTTCACTCTTTTCTCACTCCTTTCCCTTCAATTTCATGGTCCTCTTTCTCTCTTACAATATGATCATTCTATATAGGCAATGAGGGAGAGTAAAGGTCAAAAAGAAGGTGGGAGACAAGAATGTGATAGGAGGGCAAATTTTCAAGGTGGTTGCATGGGATACACATTTATGAATGCAAACAAAACCTCTTTTTGACAATGGGGGATGATTAGGTATAATGGACGCTGAGTGGATGCACTTGAATGGCTCAGAAAATAGGTAAATGGGTTGTCCCAACCGAACCAAAACCAAGAAAAAATGGGCTATTGTTGTTTTGGGCCGAGTCAACAAAATCTGCTTTTAAGCCCAACTTCAAATGGGCATATCTCCCCCATATGGACTTGGTTTTAGGCAGTTCTTGGGTCCAAATTGAAGCCTCGGAAGTCTACTTTCCAATGGTGTGGCCTCAAATTTAAATTCCAAGTGTACAAAGAGATATGCCTAATTTAGTAAAGGCTATCTCGGGCTAGGTCAACAAAATCTGCTCTGAAGCCCAACTTCAAATGGGCATATCTCCCTTATTTGGACTTGGTCTAAGGTGGTTCTTGGGTCTAAATTGAAGCCCTAGAAGTCTACTTTCCAATGGTGGTGGCCTCACATTTAAATTCCAAGTGTACAAAGAGAAATGCCTAATTTAGTGAAGGCTGCTCATTTCTTTCTTAATGATTTCATACTCATTCTTTTCCTAAACCAGTTTTCTTTCATCCCCTCCTATTTCCTTCAACTCCAAACCTATAAAGAAGATTTTTTTAAATATTTTTCAAAAAAGTTCACCTCCCTTCCATTTATTTCCACTTTGTCCTTACTCGGTTTACTGAAAAGTGCAATATTTTAATCGAAATGGGAGCCTCGGGACATTATAGAAACATTTTAAAAAAAAACATATTTTGAAAAGAGGGTTTTAAGGTCTAAAATAGTTTGGCCAAAAAATGGGTGAAGGTTGGGATTAAAACTTAAATTCCATCTTTCTCACTGAGAATTTTGTGAGAAACACATTCTAATTGTCATCATCGGGTAATCAAAAGAAAGCGCCCAAGTCTTAGGGCCGGTTAAAATGGGGTGTCTACAACCGATACTCTCTGATCCGTTGGAAAAATTTCTTCAAGGCGATGTAGTGGTGTAGACACCCCATTTTTGACCGTCCTCAAGGCTTGGACGTCACCGCTTGAACACTCGGTGATCCTTTTTGTTTGTGATTCGTCTTGAGTTCCCGAAAGTCTTGGCTGCACGCCTTGCCTCAGGATCTCTTGACTCGACTGTTCCGTGTTTGGTTTTGGCACCAAACATTTGTGTTTTTGCCTTGAAGGGCAGGGAATGGCTTGTTGGCCATCCCCACATCCCACCGGCCTTCCCCTAACATCACCGGCTGTTTATGGGTGCCACCGGCCATGGTTTCTTAAAACCAATGGCCGGTCGGCACTATATTTGGCCGGCCGGCACTTTATTTTTCCGGCGACCTCTTTTGCTGGCTGGTGTGACTCCTTTGCACCCTTGAGGCATGGTGCATGCCAGCTGTGCCAGCTGGAATGCACCATCACTCCTCCCCGTGCAGTTTTTGGCTGGTGTGAACCTTTGAACACCCTTTCCTTCTAGAAGCTTGAACCCCAAGAAGCTTGGCCAGCTGTATTAGCTTCTCCAAGAAGCCAAGAACCCTTTGCACCCTTTGCCCCTTTCATCTAGCTTCTTGGAGAAGCCTAGAACCTTGGCCTTTGCCTATATAAGCACTCATCCTCTCCCTTTGTGAAGGGTTAGAGCTTTTGAATCAAAAAACCAAAGTTTCTATATCTATATATCTGATATATCATCCTCTCTCTCTATATCTCCCTCTCTCTCATCCTTAGGGTGTGTTTGGAAGCCTAAAAGTGCATTTTGACCTTACTTTTGCACTAACACACCATTACACCTTGCTCCAAGATTGAGAGGCATTGAGGGTTGTTTGTTGAGGTTTTGGACTGATTTTGATCAGTAGAGAGTGGCTGGATCATCTGTTCTTCAAGATTTCTTCAAGGGTGAGACATTTGCTTTAGTTTCCCCAATCTTGCACTAGTTTTCTACCTGTCTTTCATGCTGATTTAAGCTTTGTGTATAACATAAAAAAGTCTTGTATTTTCATGCTTAACATCTTTCGTTAAGGGTGTTTTGGCGTTGGGGGTCGAACTCCCCCCCTTAGGCCTCTTTTGGCCTATTTTGGTGCCCTTTTCTTTAAGCTTTGTTTACTTTGTTGTGATTGGTCTCATCACCACTGAAATCCAGTGGATTTTTAGTGGCGATGAAGTGATTTTGAAGTCTTGTGTAGGGGAGGGACACCCCTCTCCCCTTTGTCCTTCTTTTACTTTTGTTTTCGCTTAAAAGGGCAACATGCATGCGTGGTTGTTTTTGGTCCCATCTCAGAGGTTTTTGGGTGTCTATTAGTCATGTTATATCTCTGTCTTTGGTTGGATTTGTAGCCCTTAGCATGCATCTTGTACTTGCTTTGTAATTCCTTATCTTGCCTAGAAATGTGCCATGTGTTTAGCCTAGTATATCTTCATGATTTGGCTTAGCTTATTGAAGCTTTTGGTCATGATTTGTCATGCTTTAGGTCTGTTGGCCACTATTTTTGTCATATTTGTCGTGTTTTATATAGCTCCTTTGCATTCTAGAATTTTGGCCTTGAGTGAATGAGTCATTAGCATGCTTTGGTTAGGTTGTTTAAATGATTTGGAGTCACTTCTTATGCTATTTCAGTCCCTATATCATGCTTGCATGATAGTATTTATCATCCCTTTCATGCCTTGAGGTGTTGTAGTTTTGTGCCTTGAAATGGGCATTGTGCATGCTTGTATGTTTAAGTCACTTGGGTTGCCATTCATGAGGGTTTTGGGGCGTGTTTTTAAGGCATTAAAACTCTGTTCTTTTGGTTGTTTCATTCATACCATGTGTGGTTATGATAGTTGTGGTAGAAGGCTTCTTTTATGCCTTAGCCTTATGCTCTTTGGTATGCAAGTTTGCATGAGTATTTGCCCATCATTCCATCACTTTTGGCCACTGTTTTGGGGTGTGGCCGAGGGTCCTCCATCTTAGTGTAAGTCCATGGATCATATATTTGCATCTTGTAGTATGCTCATGACATTGCATGTTGTGGTATCCTTATGGTTTGTGCATTGTTGCATGCCCACCTCTTTACATACTTGCCTATCTAGTGTGCATTGCAGTATTGCTTGTAGTGTTGCATGCTAGTGGCATTACCATGTTGTTTGCATGATAGTTTGCATTGCATCACATTTGACATGTTTTGCATCTTAGCTTTTTGTTGCATTTTTTAACCATGTTTGCACAACATGCATTGCATTGCTTGGTTTGGGGTGTCAAACCTAGTGTGAGGGTGAGAGGTGTTTATACTGCAAGTGATGAAACATATCTCAACCCTCGGTCACCGAGGCCCTTGACTTTGACATGATAGGGTCTTGGTCCTCATTTGTGTGTTGCATGCATTTTACATTGAATGGCAAGTTTGGTCCCTTAGGCTATCATGCGCAATTGATGGCCCAAGGATCAAGGACCATGCTCCCCTGAGTTCAATACATGATAGGGAACATGACCATGCTTACATGTGCTTGAAATTCTATGCCATGCACTACCTGTCCTCTGCTGCTGTCAAAACTATTTTCTGCAGGAAGTTTTTGCCAACCGGCAACATTTAGTGCCGACCGGCCATTAGCGAATGGCCGACAATTTCATCAGAAGCCGACGGCATTTTACCATGGCCGGTGGTCATTTCACTTAGCCGATGGTGTTCTGCAGTGCTCATTGAAGATACCCTGGGACTTTGGCAGTTTTCAGAGAAGCAAGAGGCAGTAGTGCTATGGCTATGGGTTTCCGGGCAAAATGGATCGAGCATGCATCATTCACGCATCCCGAGGCAGGGCTGCGGTCATCTCTATTCTGCATTTAATTTGTTAAATTAGAGGGTCTGTAATAATTAATTAGCTAAGATAAGTAATTCATTGTTCAGATTGTATTATTCTTTTGGTCCCTCCAAGTGAGGGCATATGTGTAATAAGTGTGTGTGAGTATGTGTATGTCTTCCAACCCCACGTCTTTCTTCCCTTTTATTTACTAGCTTTCATTGGTTAGATTAGGGCATATTTAAATTAGCATACCTTATGCAATGCATGCATGCATCCATACATTTGTCTTGCATGCACCGGGCTCGGCGCATCATACTAACTGCATCTATATTTCAATTCCAAATTGAATACGTGTTAGTGGCAGCATTTCACATGTCATTGTAGATTAGTCGAGCCTATTGTAGTTGCACCTTGTATGTGTTGCATTAGCCATCTTAACATGAGCTAGGATCACGCATTGATTACTAACTAGTTTTTGTTTTGGCTTGGAGTACTAGGTAAGCTTTTATGCTTTAGCATATCGCATGCGTGTGAATGTTACCATAATAGCATGATTACCATGAGGCTAGCTGCTTATGTGATATAACTGCTTGAATGCCTGTGGATGGAGGTCAAATTACCTAAATTGGAATAAATGCAATAAAACTGTGAGTTTTAAGCCCACTAGATAGTGGCAAAACCATCTTTTCTAAAAGCCCACTTGAGGGTGGCAAAATCTTCATTTTAACCTACTTGCGAGTAATAAACCATTTCCAAAACTAACATGAAATGTTTTGTTCCAATTTTGGCGATTTGGTCTATACTTGTTTGCTGTACGCATAACATAGTAAATTTAGGCTAATAACCGGAATAAGAACACATAACGTTTTCAAAATCGGATATCATGGTTAGTAGAGGCCGGTCTTCGGACTGGGCGAGAGGGGGTGCTCATAGCTGACCTTCCCCAATCGTACCCAAGTTCCCGAGCCGAGGCAACTTTGGTGATGACGGACACGTGGCCTTTGGCACCGAGTCAGGGTTTCCTAAATTCCCCCATTAAAATATTTAGGTGGCGACTCTGTATCTGGCAAAGCAGTCCATGTTTGACACTTCTTTTCAAAAATCTGTTTCTCAAAACAATTTGCCAGATTTGGACTCTTTGGTTCAGATTAAGAACCGTGACATTTGAGTCCTGAACTGTAGTAGATCCACAAACGAGCGGAATGGGGGTTCATCCTCCCGGGGCGTTCGGGGACGTCTACAGTTTCTGGCGACTCTGCTGGGGAAATAGAGAGCTTGACTCGAACTCGTGATATCTTGTTTTGATTTCATTTATGTGTCTCTTTGCATTGCATGTGCATTGGTGCGCCTAGGACACCGTGTTTGCCATCTGCCATTCCTGAACAGTTTGCTGGAGGCTTGTCTTGTCAAGGCATGACCATAAGGCTGACCGGTTATGGGCTCTGACAGCAAGGGAACACAAACCCCAGTTTTACCGGGGCACCCTTTTCGACCATTTGACCTAGTGCATATTTGGAATCCATAGTGACCATTCCAAGCTAGGACAGGTTGCTTACCCAATGTTAGGTTGTTTGAAACCGTTGCGTGCGTAGTGAAACCCTAGCTCCTGATAAAATAGGACAGGGAAACCCTACCCCAACATAGGGGTGTATTGGTTCTCATTTACTTGCTATGTGCTTTTAGAGTGTATCTCTACAGGGAATGCATATATCAGTTTGCAAGTTCGGGTATCCGGCCTGCGGGCACCAGTATCAGTATTTTGAGAATCAGTTATATCTGCGGGTATCAGATTCAGACTTAGGGGTAACGATTCAGAAACAGTGATCAGTGTTTCAGGAATAGTATGATCAGCTTATTGGCAGCATATTATGATACCCAACCGCGTGTTGTATGTTTATTTTATGCCGTTAAACTGTCCGATTGTCTGTTTATTTATATGCTTTATTTATCTTTTTGCTAGGTAGTTGAGCACAATTGCTTCTGACCCAGCAGATATTCCCCAAGCACTCTGGACTAGAGGTCGTCGACTCCATCGATCTGAGGATCTGGTAGACGGACAACCAGTGTACCACTCTCTGCCCCCGGTTACTAGACGGAGGACCGTTAGGCAGAAGGCATCAGTACAGCAGTCAGTTCAGAGGGCCTTATCTACCCCACCTGAGTTCAGTAGAGGTCAGAGTCCTATTTCACCTACAGAAAGGGAATACATACCGATAATTCAACCAGAGCATAATAGTATGGCTAGCTTAGATGAGATGGTGCGCCAGCTCCAAGAAAGCATGAAAATGATGCAACAGGATGCTGTCCGGCAAGCGGAGTTTGCCAAGCAACAGGCCACAGTTATGAATGAACAAGCGGAGTTAATTGTGAGGTTACAACAGCAGAACGGAGCCTCTGCTTCGTAGCAAGTTCCTCCCCCACCAGGAGTCCCAACCCTCGGGGAGACAGCCAATGTTCAGAATGATACAGAACTTTCCACAGGACCACCTCCACCCCCGATCCTCCCCCAAATCCAACCTCAACTATCAAAGACACCCCCCAACCTACCAGACTCTCCCTTTGAGTTTGAGACTGATCCCACCGCTCTAAAGTTGAACAAGCTTGAAAAGTTGTTCAAGAGATCCCAAGGAGTTAAGACCATCCCCGATATTGAAGACGGGTATACCGACATAGCTGTGACGCTGCCCGACAGATTCAAAATGCCTCATATTGATCGGTTTGATGGGTCTGGGGACCCCATGGTGCACCTGAGACTGTTTTCAGATATCTTAAGGCCAATGGGCCTTAGTAGACTTCAGAAGCTGTCTTTATTCGGCCGGACCCTGTCGGGTGTGGCGGCCATATGGTATGCTAAATTAGAAGATGATGTCAAGAGAAACTGGGACGAGATGGCTGAGGCCTTCATTGCGCAGTACTCATACAATACACAGATTGAAATTACAACCCGTGATCTCGAGACAACGAGGCAAGAGCCTAAAGAGAGTTTCTCAGAATTTGTAACCAGATGGAGGGCCAAAGCTTCGATGATGACCTTATGACCTACAGACAAAGACCAGATTCGGATGATTGTGCGCAATCTTCAGCCGAAGTTGATGCAAAAGATGATTGTACTCCCATTTCCTACTTTTTCTGACCTGCATGAAATGGGGGTGCAGATTGAGGATGCCTTGAGGCAAGGCTTAATTGATAATGACCGGGAGCAACCCCGAAGAACTTTCAACCGCAACACTAATGCGGGCCCGAGTGGCACTACAACTACAAGAGCCTCCGAAGTGAGCATGGTCACCACTAACCCCTCTCCGAGAACCACAGCAGCTGCACCATTCTCCGGTGCATCCGGAAGTAACCCACCAACAGCCAAATACCCACCCAAAAACACCAGAACCTTCGCTCCACTTTATATGCCCCTGTCCAAAGCTCTGGGGGTGCTAATCAGAAAAGGGCATTTGAAGCCCCTAGAGCCGCGGCCCTTACCAGAAAGACTCCCCGCTACCCACAACCCAGCCAAATATTGTGCATTTCACCAACAGCACGGTCATGACACCGATCTGTGCTTTCGATTACGTCATGAGATTCAAGATCTCATCGATAACGGGGTGATTCTGCCGCCCGAGAAGCCCAATGTTACAACAAATCCTCTCCCCACACATGACCAAGCTCCACCACCCAAAAGAATTAATTTCATCCATACTGGGGTCGTGTCCTACGATCCTAGTATTTATATCACACCTTCCTACCTGCCTAAGCCGGAGGTTTTCCTTCCCGATTGCACCGACTTGTGCATGATGGACATCTCCATAACTCAACCCAAGCCAGCGGTAGTGGCTGTCAAGGACAGGAGAAAGGAGGTCCCAAAGAAGAAGAGGATTGTTGAGCCAGAGTCTGTGGAATCTGGGAGTTGTGTTGAGAAGACATATAGTCCGAGTGACTACATTTCACCAATAGGCCATAATGGACCAGATGTGGAATTTCTAGCGGGAGGAGAGCTGTGTGTGATCCAAGGGGATAGTCTGGGACAGGGAACAGACGATTTAATAGCTGTGGAAGAGGACTTTGCCAATCTCCAGTTTCACAGTAACCAAGATCCAGGGGACGTGGCAGTTAACTGGTATGATTATGAGGAGTCGACAGAGGCTATGGGATGGTTAGACGATCAACCAGATGTGGTAGAAGAGTTTCAGCTAGAACAAGGCCCAGCAGGGGCAAGAATGGCAGTGACAGCTGGAAGGGTCGAAGAACAAAGCGTATCGCCGGAGAGCGCCGGTGTCAAGAATTTCGCTCAAGATTGGAGCATCTCGAATACAGGAATTGACGAACAGTCGGAACAGGAAAGATTCGAAGATTCCGAGAGAATCAGGAAGGCAAAGGCCCATGTGGGAACTGAAACTGCTGTGTGCACAGGAACTGAGAATGCTGCGAACATAAGGATAGAAGGTGCTACGAGTACAAGAACGGTCATACCAGAGCCGGACAGATGTTTGTCAGCTGCTGATGGAATGTGGTGGGAAGATGAGGACTTGTGTCTGGCCCACACAGATGAAGATTGGGGGAACAACCAACCCGATGACACCTGGTACCTTGGAGAGGTCGACCATATGACGCGGAGCGGGCGGTACTTCAAACCCCCGCACCTAGATCAACCAGAGGCCTCAGGGAAGGATAGAGAGGCTGAGAAACAAAAGGAGAAGCAACTTGAGGAGGAAGCTATACTCAAACAACTAAAAAAGATACAAGCAGACATTTCCATCTGGGGACTGCTCATGGCATCGCGAGTGCATAGACAGGGTGTCTTATCAGCCATGGACAAAGCGAAGCTTTCAATAGAAACCACGCCAGAGCAGCTGGTGGGATTAGTCTTTCCGGGAGGAGCTACCCCGACGCTGACTTTTTCCGACAAGGAATTGCCACCCGAGGGGGCAGACCATAACAAGCCTCTCTACATTTTCGTGGAGTGTAGAAATAAATGGATGCCGGTGGTTCTTGTTGATACCAGATCCGCCATCAACGTCTGCCCGGCAAGGACGGCGTTTGCAATCGGCTTGAAAGCCGCGGATTTTGTACCAACAGCCCAAGTCATCCGGGCGTATGACAATACAAGTAGAGAAGTGATGGGAACCGTAAAAGTTCAGACTAAAGTTGGGCCGGGACAGCATGAGATAGATTTCCATGTCTTGGAAGTCCCCGCAACTTTTAATATGCTTTTGGGACGGTCGTGGCTGCATCAGGTAAAGGCAGTGTCGTCCACTTTGCATCAAATGGTGAAATACCCCTATGGGAAGGGAGTAGCCATTGTTTTCGGGAATTCATCAATCCATCCACCACCGGAAGTATCCACGCCTGTTCTAGAAATCGAGCATGGCATGGAGGATGTGTTCATATCAGGTTTTACCCTAGCTGAGGCTCAGGTTGTACAGAACATTATGGCTGCTAACGAGGGAATATATGTCAGCGCCCAAGCAGTGTATCTCATGAACAAGCTCCAACATATCCCCGGGATGGGATTAGGAAAGAGTGGCCGCAAGGGCATCGCAGCATTGGCCGAAGTGCCACACAACCCCCATACCTTTGGCTTGGGTTATCTGCCCCACCAAGGAGGATTGGGCAAGGAAAGGAAAGGAGATGGCTGGGAGAGCCAGAGCAAAACAAATGGGGAGACCTTTCGACTTAATGCACCGGCCCATTCAGGGTACCCTAAACGGACGCTTTGTCCGGGAGGGGGAAGACTTTCCATTTTGTGGTTTTCCGGAGCCGTGGCTGAATGCGGAGAGGAAGCGCGTACCAGGGTTCGAGATTTTCTTTGACCTACAGTTACCTGGGGATGATGTTGCTGAAGAGCAGACAGACCCAACGGTTGAGATTGAACAGAACAGTAAAATGGAGTCTGAGGACACCGAACTTGAAATGGGGGTAGCACTGGCATGTCTACTTTCAGATCCTTCGATCGACCAGCTGTGCTTGGGGGATAACTTCTCGGTGTCCATGATCGGGAATGAAACGGCTGCGGGCCTACCATCAACTATTTTAGATGCATCCATCGCACCCTCCCTCACCTGGCAGTACGAAGAGGGATTTCTGTCGAGCAGCACCGGGTCAGGTAGTGAGCCGGAATCTGATTCCTCCGAATCTGTTTAGTCGGAATCAGGTTCCAGCTTGACTGAGTCTGAGTCCGGTATTCTTGGAGGTGATGACTCGGATGCCACAGTCCTGTCCAGGTCGTCTTTTACTTTCTCTTTTGAGTCTGTTGTAACAGAAGAATCGGACGGTTTGGAAGTACATAATGAGAATGAGGTGAATGTGGTTTCCGAGTACTTTTCTGTGCCTTTGATTTATTGCTTAAATCAAGACTTTCAAAATTTTGATGAAAACGACGAGGACGAAATTCCTCCGGTTTTACAACGTTTAATTGAACAAGAACAGGAGAGGTTTGTCAAACCTTTAGTTGATGAAATCATTACTGTGAATGTTGGTACTGAGAAGGACCCGCGGCTGGTCCAGATCGGGTCCACGTTGTCTTCAGAGCAACGCGAGCGCTTAGTCGCTTTATTAAAAGATTTCAAAGATGTTTTCGCGTGGTCCTACGAAGACATGCCTGGAATCGATCCTGAGATTGTACAGCACTGGATCCCTCTTGACCCCGAGGCCCGACCTGTCAAACAGAAACTCAGAAGGATCCGCCCTGATTGGGCCATTAAGATCAAGGAAGAGGTCACCAAGCAAATCGACGCAGGCTTCCTGCTGGTATCCGAATACCCGACTTGGTTGGCCAACATTGTTCTTGTACCGAAGAAGGATGGCAGAATTCGGGTATGTGTAGACTTCAGGGATTTGAACAGAGCCAGTCCGAAGGACGACTTTCCCTTGCCACACATTGATGAGTTGGTAGATTTCACAGCGGGGCATGCTTTGCTTTCGTTTATAGATGGCTTCTCAGGCTATAATCAGATAGTAATGGCACCCGAAGACCGGGAGAAGACTGCATTCACCACCCCGTGGGGTACATACTGCTATAGAGTAATGCCATTTGGATTGAAGAATGCTGGAGCTACTTATCAACGGGCAGCGACCACAATATTGCATGATATGACCCACAAAGAGGTTGAGGTGTACGTGGACGACATGATTGTCAAGTCCAAAGAAAGAGAGGGTCACTACACCGCCTTGCAAAAGTTTTTCCAAAGGATCAGAGAATTTCGGCTGCGGTTGAATCCTCAGAAGTGTACATTCGGTGTTACAGCAGGAAAAATGCTAGGGTTTCTGATTACGCAAAGGGGCATCGAAGTCGACCCCTCTAAAATCAAGGCCATCTTAGAAATGCCACCACCAATGACTGAAAAGGAGGTGCGAGGCTTTCTAGGTAAAGTGCAATTCATAAGACGGTTTATCTCAAAATTAACCTTGACTTGTGAACCACTTTTTGGTCTCCTGAAGAAAGGAAAGAAATTCCAATGGGACGGCCGATGCCAAGCCGCTTTTGAACAGATCAAAGAATATTTATAGAACCCGCCTGTGTTGTCACCGCCAAAGCCGAGGAAACCGTTGATATTGTACCTATCAGTAACCGAAGCCACAATGGGCTGTATGCTCGCACAAGAGTCAGAAGGCAAAGTGGAAAGGGCCATCTACTATCTGAGCAAGAAGATGTTGGATTACGAGACCCGCTACACTCCGTTGGAGAAGGCTTGTTTGGCCTTGGTATGGGCTACCAGGAAGCTGCGGCACTACCTATTAACTCACTCTGTAATGTTGGTTTCACGACTTGATCCCATCAAATATCTTTTCGAGAAACCGGCACTTACGGGTAGGCTAGCTCGTTGGCTGCTGTTGCTTTCCGAGTTTGATTTGAAGTATGTGACGCGTAAGTCAGTAAAGGGAAGAGCGGTGGCAGAGTTCCTTGCCGACCACCCGGTTGATGGGGATGAAGCAGTTGAGTACGTATTCCCAGATGAGGCCATTTTGCACATCGACGATGAAACTTGGACGATGTACTTTGACGGAGCGTCAAATCAGTACGGATATGGGATAGGGGTGTTGCTAATAGCACCCGACGATTCCCGTATCCCCCTAGCCTTCAAACTTCGATTCAAAGTCTCGAACAATCAAGCTGAATATGAAGCATGCATTGCTGGTCTGGAAGCGGCCCTGGAACTAGGGGCAAAACGATTGGACGTCATTGGGGATTCGAACCTTGTTGTGTCTCAAGCAAAAGGAGATTGGAAGGTCAAAGAAGAGAAAATGATAATTTACCACCAGACCTTGGATTTGTTAATTCCTCGGTTTGAAAAGCTGAACTTCACTCATCTAGTAAGAGAAAACAACAGGTTCGCAGATTCACTAGCAACTCTATCTTCCATGATAGACATCCCATACGGAGTCCGGATGCGTCCAGTCATCATCGACCAGAAGTTTGCGCCAGCCTACGAGTCGATTGCTGCTATAGCTGAGGTTCAGGATGAAAACCCCTGGTATCATGACATTTGGAATTTCCTGGAGAAGGAAGCATACCCGCCAGGGGTAAATGCCAAGGATAAAAGGGCAATAAGAAGATTGGCCGTTCAGTTCATCATCTGTGGGGGTAAGCTGTATAGAAGAGGTCATCTGGGAATGCATAAGCTGTGTGTTGATGCCGAAGAGTCAAAGCGTCTGATGGAAGCCATCCACGAGGGGGGGGGAATGTGGAGCACACATGAATGGGGTAATGCTGGCGCGGAAGATCCTCAAACAGGGTTACTATGGGTCCACCATGGAGGAGGATTGTATTGGCTTTGTTCGACGATGCCACAAATGCCAGATCCATGCAAACCGCATGAACATCCCGCCGTCAAAGCTATACAACATGACTTCGCCATGGCCATTCTCAGTATGGGGAATCGATGTGATCGGGGCTGTTACTCCGAAGGGATCGAATGGGCATGAGTTCATCCTGGTCGCGATAGATTACTTTACGAAGTGGGTCGAGGCCCAATCTTATGCGATGTTGAAGGCTTCACACGTCGCAAACTTTATCAGAAACAACATCATCTGTCGCTACGGGGTCCCAAACGAGATAATTTCAGATAACGGTTCCCACTTCAAGAAGGAGGTGATTGATTTGTTGGAGAAATACAACGTGGCTTTTCATAAGTCATCCACATACCGGCCGTAGACCAACGGAGCAGTTGAGGCCGCCAACAAGAACATCAAACGCATATTACAGAAGATGGTGGAAACCTACCGGGATTGGCCAGATAAGTTGCCGTTCGCTCTGTGGGGCTACCGGACTTCGATTAGAACTTCTACTGGGGCGACCCCGTATTCATTAGTCTATGGGATGGAGGCCGTCCTACTCATCGAAATTGAGGTTCCGCCATTGCGAGTATTGGCTGAGTGCCAAGTAGCCGAAGCAGATTGGCAGCAGAGCAGGTTTGAAGAACTCATGCTCTTCGATGAGAGAAGACTGAAAGCACTGTACCATGTTCAGGGTTATCAGCGCAGAATTGCCCGGGCTTTCAACAAGAAGGTTAAGTCTAGGAATCTTAAGGAAGGAGATTTGGTGCTCAAAGACAACCGAGCTCCCATCCATGACCCAAGGGGCAAGTTCAGACCCAATTGGACTGGTCCCTACATCATCAAAGCTATCTGGTCGGGTGCAGCTGTGGTTCTGATAGACCTAGATGGCCTGGAGTTCTCACAACCGATCAACATGGACAAGTTGAAGAAATATTACCCTTGAGAGGCTCGCTAGGCCGAAAACCCGAAAGGGCGACCTAGACAAAAGTTAGAGCACATAAAATTAGAAAATAGAAAAACTGAGCTCGCTAGGCCGAAAACCCGCAAAGGGCGGCCTTGGCAAAAGTTAGAGCGTAAAAGGAGAGTGAAAATACTCGAGTGAACCTAAGCCTGAACTACGTAAGGCTTGATTCCCATCTTTGGGATACGTAGGCAACTTCATCCTGAAGTTCAGCCATAAATATTTTCCCCGATCAACTTTGTCCATTTGATTATCTCAGTCATCCTTGTCCATCAGCATTCATCGTGATCTCCGGTGCAGTGCTTTTCAGACTAGGGGCAACTTTCTGTCGCTGTGCAGTGCCGCGGTGCTATACAGACTAGGGGCAACTTTCCAGTTGCTAGGATCCAGGTTTGTGCATCTCAGTGACAAATCTCAGACGTGTCCAGTTCTGATCCATATCGAAAATGGTTTTGAAAAGTTTTAATAAAAGTTGACTTTGTTCAAATTAATCTTTTTACAACTAAGACCATTTCTGGACCAAAGCAGGAAATTTTTCAGTACCACAATCTTCAATTTCATTGATTTCAATACAGAGTTCTCCTGCTCTTGCATACAATTGAAGTTGCTTTTTATTACAATCATGAAGAAAACTTGAAAGTCCTAATAAAGCAATAAGCCCGGGGCACAGTCAAGTCAGGTGCCCCTGCGCCCCCTCCCAGAGCTGGTCGAAGTCTCTGATGCCAATCTAGGCCCATTCTGTGCCTCTTCATTGAGCCAATCCCAACACTCATCAGACAAAGTGCAATTGAAAATGGGAGCGGGGGCCAGGAGCTCTCTAGTTCTCCATGCTGTAGCATACCGGGCAAGCTGTGCGCCTCAGATCGGGAATGCAGCCGGGTACTCTATCTCTTCTGGTGGACAAGTCTGGTCATGACCGAATTGACGTCGGATCCGGAATGGAAAATAGAAGACGCAGTGAGTCAAGCCAATCAGCTGAATCCCAGGTTGACGAGTCATACTGTAACTCATTGCCAGGAGATTGAGCCAAGGGCATCGCCAAGCAATGCGATCCGCCGACAAGCTACACATCCAGTCAAACCACCAACCCTCATCAAGGGCGTCGACTAGGCGCTGCCTGAAGAAATAACCACGGGCTGAGTATGTTGGGCAAGAATCCACAACCTGCAACTTGTCCATCAACCACACCTGGGGAGGGATGAAAAATAAGAGAATAAAGAATAGAGAGGTGTACGATGAGAGAAAAGTAAGAGAAGGGTGTTGTGATAAAAACCGAGCTTGAGGGCCGAGTGATGTGAGCAATACATGTGAGAGATAGGGTGGGAAACTTTACCTGCAGTAGTAGTGGACTCCCCGCAAATTTGGTTGCTTCGCGACGATAGAAAGCATCCAAGCCCGTCAACGTCTTAGCCAGAGTCATGACAATGCAACTCTTACCCTCCTTCAAACCTTGGGTAACTTCAATCAATCGGACGCTAGATCCTCCGGAGCCTGAGACAAACAGAAAGTGAGATAGCATGCACAAACAAAGCGCATGTTGTCGAAAACCTTGCCAATGACCGTCACTGCGGTCACCAGCATCGGAAAATCGATAAATCAAGCTCGGAATATCCAGCATTCCGTCACAGATCAGGGATCGAGCGTCGTACATAGTAAGTCCACACATCCGCCCTAAAGATTGGGCATGGCCAAAGTTAAGTTGGGGCAAGATTTCCTCGTCACGCTCGGACTCCATTAAAGCTTGGAAATCTTCGAAGGTAGGACACACCTCTTGCCCGCTAAAGCTAAAGACGTGTGTTACCAGGTTCCAAAACCTAGCTGCGGCACGGAGAAATGGCAAATGCAGCGGGGTACGACCCAAAGTGAATAGTGCATTTATGCCAAAGCCCTGGAAATTCAGCTTTTCCGAACCATCCAAGTTGTTAATCCAAGACAAGAGATTTTGGGCAAGAAATTCTTCCATTTGGAGCAAAGCAGTGTGGAAATGAGAAAAACCACGAAGCTGGGGCCTTTTGTAGGGGATAAGGTTGAATGAAGGACAGGTGTCAGCATTCTGCTGGTTTCCTCCATTTTTGGCCGACCGGCCATTACTTTTGGCCGGTGCAGAGTTCTCGTCGCCGGTGGCTTTTCCCTGAGGCCGGCGGTCATCCCCCTTATTCCCTGAGCTGTCTATGCTGAATATTGGGGATTTCCACCACTTCCGATACCCTCCAGTGATGATTTCTGCGGAGTCATGCCCGTTTACTTATCGAGTTGTTATACGTTTGCTTATCGAGTTGTACTCCACTTTATCTAAGTTTTGATTTGCTTATCGAGTTGTACTCGCGCTTGGTTGGTTATATCAAGTCTCTCTGTTTTGCTTATCGAGTTGTAAGTAGGATTCACTACCTGATTATTACGATGTGAATGTTCTATTTTCTCACGAATCTCATTCACATTGTTGTGTGATATCTTGCGATGCGATGAACGTGCAAATATAACATCTTTTGAACAAAATAGCAGTTTCATTTCCATCATGTGTTTTGCAAAAATGCGCAGTTTTGAAAAATGATAACAAACCTGCCTAAGGCAGTGCAATGTGGTTGAACCACCAGTAAAAAAAGAAAAGTAAAGCAGAAGGAGAGTAGGGCAGGCAGAGTATCGGGATTGCTACTGATAACCCCCTCCTTTTCTTGAGGACGATGCACACCTTGCACCTTTACATGGTTCGACACCCTCATTATTCAAGACAGTGCAAGGAAGCATACTTTTGCAACATTAGCAAGCCTTCGAGTTGACCTCAGGCCGTATCTTTTGAGCGACGCTCCATACATGCGAGGAACACCCCTTCCCGTATCCTTTTGCATCTTATGAACGCCACAACACGCTTCGATTGTACTGCGTTGTGATACTTTGCATCACACGCCTCAAGTTTCTTTTCTCATACACATTGCTTGCGTAAACCGCATGCTTTACTTACATGTGTTCAAGTCCTTCTCTTATATACACTGCTTGCGTAGACCGCATGTTTATAACCAATTTCATTACTTGCGTAGACCGCATGCTTTGTTTGTGTAGACCGCATGTTTTGCTTGCGTAGACCGCATGTTTATAACCAATTTCATTGCTTGCGTAGACCGCATGTTTTGCTTGCGTAGACCGCATGTTTTGTTTGCGTAGACCGCATGTTTTGCTTGCGTAGACCGCATGTTTTGTTTGCGTAGACCGCATGTTTTGCTTGCGTAGACCGCATGTTTATAACCAATTTCATTGCTTGCGTAGACCGCATGTTTTGTTTGCATAGACCATATGTTTTGCTTGCGTAGACCGCATGTTTATAACCAATTTCATTGCTTGCGTAGACCGCATGTTTTGCTTGCGTAGACCGCATGTTTATAACCAATTTCATTACTTGCGTAGACCGCATGTTTTGTTTGCGTAGACCGCATGTTTTGCTTGCATAGACCGCATGTTTATAACCAATTTCATTGCCTACGTAGACCGCATGCTTATGTTCAACTTCATTGTATTGCTTGCGTAGACTGCATGCTTTACGCACATGTGTTTGTGCCTTCACGGCATTGTCATGCCTCTCACTTGATTTGTGTTGCCATGCATTTTCAATTGCATTATGTGCATGTTAATAATAAAATCGTACCTGTTAAGTTTGTTTCCTTTGCAGGCACGATATTGTATGTACGGTTCATTTGCGACTGGTGGAACCAGACGAACCGGACAGGTATTGTACCCTCCGCGTGAGACGTATCGAGAATTGCATAATTCTCTTACATCCTTTCTGCATTGTAGCGTAGTTTGGTGTATGCTAGCTTAAAACTGTCGCATGTATGCTTCGTTACAGCTTTCTTTGCATGATCATGAGTTATGCTAGGCTTCGTGCATTGTCTTGCATTTTGCCCCTGCCTTCGGGCGCATACCTTGTTTGTCTTGCATGCTTTGTCTAAGTCTTCGGCCTTGTCAAAAATGGGTCGTCTCTGGGCTTTGACATTCACTCCCGTCATCGTTATGACTTCCGAGTTCTGTCAAAGAGGGGCAACTGTAGACACCCCATTTTTGACCATCATCAAGGCTTGGACGTCACCGCTTGAACACTCGGTGATCCTCCTTGTTTGTGATTCGTCTTGAGTTCCCGAAAGTCTTGGCTATGCGCCTTGCCTCAGGATCTCTCGACTCGACTGTTCCGTGTTTGGTTTTGGCACCAAACATTTGTGTTTTTGCCTTGAAGGGCAGGGAATGGCTTGTTGGCCATCCCCACATCCCACCGGCCTTCCCCTAACATCACCGGCTGTTTATGGGTGCCACCGGCCATGGTTTCTTAAAACCAATGGCCGGTCGGCACTATATTTGGCCGGCCGGCACTTTATTTTGCCGACGACCTCTTTTGGTGGCCGGTGTGACTCCTTTGCACCCTTGAGGCATGGTGCATGCCAGCTATGCCAGCTGGAATGCACCATCACTCCTCCCCGTGCAGTTTTTGGCTGGTGTGAACCTTTGAACACCCTTTCCTTCTAGAAGCTTGAACCCTTTGGCCAAGCTTCTTGGGGAAGCTTGGCCAGCTGTATTAGCTTCTCCAAGAAGCCAAGAACCCTTTGCACCCTTTGCCCCTTTCATCTAGCTTCTTGGAGAAGCCTAGAACCTTGGCCTTTGCCTATATAAGCACTCATCCTCTCCCTTTGTGAAGGGTTAGAGCTTTTGAATCAAAAAACCAGAGCTTCTATATCTATATATCTGATATATCATCCTCTCTCTCTATATCTCCCTCTCTCTCATCCTTAGGGTGTGTTTGGAAGCCTAAAAGTGCATTTTGACCTTACTTTTGCACTAACACACCATTACACCTTGCTCCGAGATTGAGAGGCATTGAGGGTTCTTTGTTGAGGTTTTGGACTGATTTTGATCAGTAGAGAGTGGCTGGATCATCTGTTCTTCAAGGTTTCTTCAAGGGTGAGACATTTGCTTTAGTTTCCCCAATCTTGCACTAGTTTTCTACCTGTCTGTCATGCTGATTTAAGCTTTGTGTATAACATGAAAAAGTCTTTTATTTTCATGCTTAACATCTTTCATTAAGGGTGTTTTGGCATTGGGGGTCGAACTCCCCCCCTTAGGCCACTTTTGGCCTATTTTGGTGCCCTTTTCTTTAAGCTTTGTTTACTTTGTTGTGATTGGTCTTATCACCACTGAAATCCAGTGGATTTTTAGTGGCGATGAAGTGATTTTGAAGTCTTGTGTAGGGGAGGGACACCCCTCTCCCCTTTGTCCTTCTTTTACCTTTGTTTTGGCTTAAAAGGGCAACATGCATGCTTGGTTGTTTTTGGTCCCATCTCAGAGGTTTTTGGGTGTCTATTAGTCATGTTATATCTCTGTCTTTGGTTGGATTTGTAGCCCTTAGCATGCATCTTGTACTTGCTTTGTAATTCCTTATCTTGCCTAGAAATGTGCCATGTGTTTAGCCTAGTATATCTTCATGATTTGGCTTGGCTTATTGAAACTTTTGGTCATGATTTGTCATGCTTTAGGTCTGTTGGCCACTGTTTTTGTCATATTTGTCGTGTTTTATATAGCTCCTTTGTATTCTAGAATTTTGGCCTTGAGTGAATGAGTCATTAGCATGCTTTGGTTAGGTTGTTTAAATGATTTGGAGTCACTTCTTATGCTATTTCAGTCCCTATATCATGCTTGCATGATAGCATTTATCATCCCTTTCATGCCTTGAGGTGTTGTAGTTTTGTGCCTTGAAATGGGCATTATGCATGCTTGTATGTTTAAGTCACTTGGGTTGCCATTCATGAGGGTTTTGGGGCGTGTTTTTAAGGCATTAAAACTCTATTTTTTTGGTTGTTTCATTCATACCATGTGTGGTTATGATAGTTGTGATAGAAGGCTTCTTTTATGCCTTAGCCTTATGCTCTTTGGTATGCAAGTTTGCATGAGTATTTGCCCATCATTCCATCACTTTTGGCCACTGTTTTGGGGTGTGGCCGAGGGTCCTCCATCTTAGTGTAAGTCCATGGATCATATATTTGCATCTTGTAGTATGCTCATGACATTGCATGTTGTGGTATCCTTATGGTTTGTGCATTGTTGCATGCCCACCTCTTTACATACTTGCCTATCTAGTGTGCATTGCAGTATTGCTTGTAGTGTTGCATGCTAGTGGCATTACCATGTTGTTTGCATGATAGTTTGCATTGCATCACATTTGACATGTTTTGCATCTTAGCTTCTTGTTGCATTTTTGAACCATGTTTGCACAACATGCATTGCATTGCTTGGTTTGGGGTGTCAAACCTAGTGTGAGGGTGAGAGGTGTTCATACTGCAAGTGATGAAACACATCTCAACCCTCAGTCACCGAGGCCCTTGACTTTGACATGATAGGGTCTTGGTCCTCATTTGTGTGTTGCATGCATTTTACATTGAATGGCAAGTTTGGTCCCTTAGGCTATCATGCGCAATTGATGGCCCAAGGATCAAGGACCATGCTCCCCTGAGTTCAATACATGATAGGGAACATGACCATGCTTACATGTGCTTGAAATTCTATGCCATGCACTACCTGTCCTCTGCTGCTGTCAAAACTGTTTTCTGCATGAAGTTTTTGCCGATTGGCAACATTTAGTGCCGACTGGCAACATTTAGTGCCGACCGGCCATTAGCGAATGGCCGATAATTTCATCAGAAGCCGACGGCATTTTACCATGGCCAGTGGTCATTTCACTTAGCCGATGGTGTTCTGCAGTGCTCATTGAAGATGCCCTGGGACTTTGGCAGTTTTCAGAGAAGCAAGAGGCAGTAGTGCTATGGCTATGGGTTTCCGGGCAAGATGGATCGAGCATGCATCATTCGCGCATCCCGAGGCAGGGCTACGGTCATCTCTATTCTGCATTTAATTTGTTAAATTAGAGGGTCTGTAATAATTAATTAGCTAAGATAAGTAATTCATTATTCGGATTGTATTATTCTTTTGGTCCCTCCAAGTGAGGGCATATGTGTAATAAGTGTGTGTGAGTGTGTGTATGTCTTCCAACCCCACGTCTTTCTTCCCTTTTATTTACTAGCTTTCATTGGTTAGATTAGGGCATATTTAAATTAGCATACCTTATGCAATGCATGCATGCATCCATACATTTGTCTTGCATGCACCGGGCTCGGCGCATCATACTAACTGCATCTGTATTTCAATTCCAAATTGAATACGTGTTAGTGGCAGCATTTCACATGTCATTGTAGATTAGCCGAGCCTATTGTAGTTGCACCTTGTATGTGTTGTATTAGCCATCTTAACATGAGCTAGGATCACGCATTGATTACTAACTAGTTTTTGTTTTGGCTTGGAGTACTAGGTAAGCTTTTATGCTTTAGCATATTGCATGCGTGTGAATGTTACCATAATAGCATGATTACCATGAGGCTAGCTGCTTATGTGATATAACTGCTTGAATGCCTGTGGATGGAGGTCAAATTACCTAAATTGGAATAAATGCATTAAAACTGTGAGTTTTAAGCCCACTAGATAGTGGCAAAACCATCTTTTCTAAAAGCTCACTTGAGGGTGGCAAAATCTTCATTTTAACCTACTTGCGAGTAGTAAACCATTTCCAAAACTAACATGAAATGTTTTGTTCCAATTTTGGCGATTTGGTCTATACTTGTTTGTTGTACGCATAACATAGTAAATTTAGGCTAATAACCGGAATAAGAACACATAACGTTTTCAAAATCGGATATCATGGTTAGTAGAGGCCGGTCTTCGGACTGGGCGAGAGGGGGTGCTCATAGCTGACCTTCCCCAATCGTACCCAAGTTCCCGAGCCGAGGCAACTTTGGTGATGACGGACACGTGGCCTTTGGCACCGAGTCAGGGTTTCCTAAATTCCCCCATTAAAATATTTAGGTGGCGACTCTATATCTGGCAAAGCAGTCCATGTTTGGCACTTCTTTTCAAAAATCTGTTTCTCAAAACAATTTGCCGGATTTGGACTCTTTGGTTCAGATTAAGAACCGTGACATTTGAGTCTTGAACTGTAGTAGATCCACAAACGAGCGGAACGGGGGTTCATCCTCCCGGGGCGTTCGGGGACGTCTACAAGTGGCCCTCTCCTTCCTTGGACTTGATAATCATGTCGTCTACGTACACCTCAACCTCTTTGTGGATCATATTGTGCAAGATAGTAGTTGCAGCCTGTTGATAAGTAGCCCTAGCATTCTTCAAACAGAACGGCATCACCCTGTAGCAGTAGGTTCCCCACAGTGTGGTGAAGGCAGTCTTCTCTCTATCCTCGGGTGCTAGCAAGATCTGGTTGTACCCAAAAAATCCATCCATAAAGGAAAGCAGCACATGCCCTGCGGTAAAGTCCACCAATTCGTCGATGTGCGGTAGAGGAAATTCGTCCTTCAAACTAGCTTTGTTCAAATCTCTGAAATCCACACACACCTAAATTCTGCCATCTTTCTTCAGCACCGGAACAATGCTGGCCAACCAAGTAGGATACTCAGATACTAACAGGAACCCTGCATCTATCTGCTTGGTGACCTCTTCCTTTATTTTCAGAGCCCAATCCGGGCGTATTCTCCGAAGCTTCTGCTTGACGGGTCAAGCATCAGGGTCAAAAGGGATTCGGTACTGTACAATCTCAGGATCGATTGCAGGCATGTCTTCATAGGACCACGTGAAAACATCTTGGAAATCTTTTAATAAAGCGACTAGGCGCTCGCGTTCCTCCGAAGACAACGTGGACCCGATTTGGACCAGACGTGGATCCTTCTCAGTACCAACATTAATTGAATTGATTTCATCAACCAAAGGTTTTACAAACCTCTCTTCCTCTCGATCAATCAAATGTTTCAAAACTGGAGAAATTTCTTCCTCGTCGTTTTTATCAAAGTTTTGAAAGTCCTGATTAATGCAGTAAACAAGTGGCACAGAAAAGTACTCAGAAACAGCAGTGGTACCATTCTCATTCACAATTCAAGTTCGTCCAATTCCTCGGTTACAACCGACTCAAAAGAAAAGGAAAAAGACGACTTGGACAAAATAACGGCATCCAAGTTATCAACCCCAGGAATACCGAACTCTGACTCAGAAGAACTAGAATCTGATTCTGACTCCACTGACTCTGTGGAATCAGATTCCGGTTCACTACCTGATTTAGAATTGCTGGACAAAAAGCCTTTCTCGTACTGCCAAATGAGGGAGGGTACGATAGATGCATCTAGAATGCCAAAAGAAGGGCCCACAGCCGATTGATCTCCAATCATGGAAACAGAGAAGTCATCTCCCGAGCTCTCTGGTGTGATCTGAGGATCCGAGAGGAGACAAGCCAGCACTGCTCCGATCTCGAGTTCTGTGCCATCAGACTCATCCTCTATGCACTGTTCAGCCACAGCTGGTAGGTCAGTCTGCTCTTTTGCAACTTCATCCCCTTGCAACTGTAGATTGAAAAAAATCTCAAAACCGGGAAAATGCCGCTTTTCAGAGTTCAGCCATGGCTTAAGAAAGTCACAAAATGGGAAATCTCCCCCCTTCCGGATAAAGCGGCCGTTCAGGGTCCCTTGAATAGGTCCATGCACCAACTCATAGTGCATGGGCAATCCCCAAATAGAGATATCCGCTCATGAGCAATCCCCAAATAGAGATATCCACTGATATTTCTTCAGCTGCTTCAGCATAGCTTCCTATTCTAACAGTTTCTTTTTCTGTTTCTCTACTTCTTTATCTTTCACTGATGCCATTGGCTGGTCCAGGTGTGGGGCCTTAAAGTACCGCCCACTCCGAGTCATGTGAATGACTTCCTCGGCATACCATGTATCATCTGGCAGATTCTGTCCCCAATCCTCATCCGTGTGGGTGAGAAGCAAATCCTCATCTTCCCACCACATTCCTTCGGCAACTGAAAAACACACATCTGGTTCCATTACAATCATTCATGTGTTCACAACACAATCAGTCCCCGCGGGACCTTTGGCTTTTCTAACCTTCTGATCAGTCTCAGTTCTTTCCTATTCGAACCGCTTCAGTGCGGCCTCCTGTTCTGTATCAGATGTACACAAGCTACCCAATTCTTGAGCAAAATTCTTAGTACCGGTGCTCTCCGACAACTTTCCTTTATCGTCGACCGTTCCCGTCGTTACAGACGTTCCTATTCCCAACTGTCCCTGCTTTGGTTGAGACCCCTAATCAACATCTGGCTCATCACTAAGCCACCCTGTATTATTCGTTGATCCATTCATACCAATCTAGCCGATTTGTACATTCCTCAAATCCTGTTCATCAAAGAACTGCAGATTACTAATGTCCTCCTCAAGCTCAGCTAAGTCATCCAGTCCATGGCTTGGCCCGTCCTCCCGGACTACATTAACCTCCATCCCCCATCAGCAATTTCACCATCGGTCTGGCCTGGCTAGTTGGCACAATGTAACAATAGAGGTTGTACGCTTCCTTAATTAAGCTCGTAGAGCCCTCAGGCATGTCTTCTTTTACCACAGCCACCACCACGGGTTCGGGTTGGGATATGGACGTTCTTATCATGCACAAATCTGTGCTTTCTGGGATGAACAGCGCCGGCTTAGGTAGGTGGGAGGGAGTGATGTATATGCTGGGGTTGCATGGGATGGCCATTGTTTGGATAAGGTTTACTTGCCTAGGTGGAGGAGGGGGTTGGTTATGTTGTGGGAGAGGATTTGTAGTGACGTTAGGCTTCTCAGGAGGCACTATCACTTTGTTGTCAATGAGATCCTAAATCTCATGACGGAGTCTAAAGCATAGGTCAATGTCATGACCATGTTGCTAGTGGAAGGCGTAATACTTGGCCGGGTTGTGTGTAGGAGGGAGGGGATTAGGCAATGGGCGCGGTTCTAAGGGCTTCAGATGCCCTTTTCTGATTAGGACCCCCAAGGCTTTGGATAGAGACATGTAGAGTGGGGTGAAAACCCTCTAGCCTCGGGGTGGGTACTTTGCAGGTTGTGGGGTAGTTCCGGATGTACCAGTAAAGGGGGTGGTTGTTTTCAATGTGGTGGTGACCATACCAACGTCAAAAGTCCTTGTAGCTGCGTTGCTACTCGTAGCCGCATTTGAACTGTGTGTAAAAGCCCTCTTAGGATGCTCTTTTTCATGGTCAATCAGACCATGTTTCATCGCATCCTCTATTTGTACCCCTATCTCATAAAGGTCGGCAAATGTAGGGAGGGGTAAGACAATCATCTTCTACAGCAGCTTCGACTGCAGATTACGAACGACCATTCTTATTTGGTCATTTTCAGCTGGCCTGGTGGTCATCATGGAGGCCTTGGCCGTCCATCGAGTGATGAAGTTGGAGAAGCCCTCCTTTGGCTCTTGTCGAGTAGCCTTGAGATCACGAGTTGTGACCTCAATTTTGGTGTTATAAGAATATTGGGCGACAAAGGCCTCGACTATCTCTTCCTAGCTTCTCTTCACAGAATCCTCCAATTTAGCATACTAGATAGTCACAATACCCGACAGGGTCCATCCAAAGAGAGATAACTTCTGTAGTCTAGTTAGGCCCACCGGCCGCAGAATATCTGAAAATAGCCGCAAGTGGACCATGGGATCACCCGAGCCGTCGAAGCGATCTATGTGTGGCATTTTAAATCTATTCGACAATTTCACCACCGAATCTGTATAGTCGTCCTCTATGTCTGGGATCGAGTTGACACCCTGAGCCCTCTTAAAAAGCTTCTCAAGCTTGCTCACTTTTAAAGTGGTAGGGTCGACCTCGAACTCAAAGGGGGTCTCCGTTGGGTAGGCCGGTGCTTTGGAAGTCTGGGGTGGAATTGGATCCACTGGAATGTCCGCATTTTCTTGGACATTGGTTGTGGGAGCAGGAGCTCTGGGTACTGGAATATCTACAAGAGGTGGGTGGGATGCAGAAGTTGTTGCCTGCCGCAGTTGTTGTTGCTGTTACTGTTGAAACCTAGCAATCAATTCAGCCTGTTGGGCTGTGATTTCTGTTTGGCGAGCGATAACTTCCGCTTGGCGAGCAGCGTCTCGCTGCATGCCTCGATGATTTGTTGAAGTTGACGTATCATATCCTTCATACTGTCTGAGGGGTACTGATCTGTCAAAATAGGTGTATACTCTCTTTCTGAGGTGGAAGCAAAAAACTGGGCCCGACTGCGCACAGGTGAAGCAGATAGTGATCGCCGAATTGGCGATTGTTGAACCGGTGATCTATGCCTAACTGTCTTCCGTCTCGTAACTGGGGGTAGCAAAGCAAACACTGGTTGTCCTCTAATGAGATCCTCAGATCGGTAAATCCTCCTGACTCTAGTCCAGAGTGCTAAGGGGGAAACTGCCTCATCGGAGGCAATTGTGAAATACTACTTTGCAAAAAGAAAATAAAGCAAAAAAGAAATAACAATCAGCAAACGCACAGCATCTCGGCTCAGACAGAAACAACACACAGTCGTAATCATAAGTTGGATAACTGTACTCAAACACTAATTTTTGCCCCCAAATTTCTGCATCAAAACTAATATCCTCAAACTGATACCTAAACTTGCAACTGATAGATACATTCCTATAGAGACACACCCTAACAGCACATATCAAGCAAGTGAGAGCCAAAACACCCCTATGGTGGCGTAGGGTTTCCCTGTCCTAATTTCGTCAGGAACTAGGGGTTCACTACGTACGCATGCGGTTTTAAACAGTCCTGCATTCGAGTGAGCAACCTGTCCTAGTTTGGAACAGTCTCTATGGCTTCCGGTATGCAACTAGGCCAATTGGTCAAAAAGGGTGCCTCAGCAAGACCACTTAATATACCTCTCGCTCCTAACACCGAGAAGTGAAAGGAGGATCAAACGGTATAGCGGTAGTCCAGATCCAAGGTTTGTGTTCCCATCATGGTAGAGCCCGCAACCGGTCAGCCTTATGGCATGCTTTTCCAAGCAAGCCTTTGGCAAACCGCTCAGGAATAACATATGGCAAACAGTGTGACTTAGGCACACCAATGCAAATGCAATGCAAAAAAACACATAAATGTAGATAAAACAACATATCATGAGTTCAAGTCAAGTTCTCTAAATCCCAAGCAGAGTTGCCAGAAACTGTAAAATCGACTTTCTTCGCGCCCCCTTTCGGAGAGCTAGAATTGGTCCTATAGTTCGGACTCCTGTCACGGTTCTGAATCTAATCTCACAAAGTGCAATGCGAGACTGATAAACACCAAAGAGTCCAATCCGGCAAATCATTTTGGAAAATTGATTTTAGATCAAATAATGCCAAAACTAGACTGCTTTGCCAGATTACAAAGTCGCCACCTAAATATTTGATTTTTGGACAATTTAGGAAACCCTGACTCGTGCCGAAGGCTACGTGTCCGTCATCACCAAAGTTGCCTCGGCTCAGGAACTTGGGTACGAGAAGGGAAGGTCTTGAAATGAACACCCCCGCTCACCCGATCAAAGCATCGGCCTCTACTAAGCATGATATGTTGTTTTATAAACACATGTATTCTTATTCCGGTTATTAAGCTAACTTTACTATGTGACGCATACAAACAAGTATAGACTAAATCGCAAGAATTGGAACGAATTCAACTCATGTTTGTTTTCGAAAATGGTTTGAAAGTGCCACCCTCGAGTGGGCTAAAGCGCGGATTTGCCACCCTCGAGTGGGCTTAAAACATGATGATTTGCCACTTCGCAAAGTGGGCTTAAAACTCACAATCATCGAATTGTTCCAATTCAAGCAATAAAGCCTTCATTCACAAGCATTGAAGCAGTTAATCACTTAAGCAAATAGCCTCATGGCAGCATGCTATCATGGCATCACTCACACTCATGCAAGTATGCTAAAGCATAAAACTTACAGTGTACTCAAGCCAAAACAAAAGCTAATTAAAAATATGCATGATCCTAACTATGCAAGATGCCTAATGCGACACATGCAATAATGAAATTAATAGGCTCGGCTACGTAATCATGGCATATGATTCGATTTGATAACATGTGATAAACACGTATTCAAAGAAGTCTATTGAAATACAATGCAGTTTGAATGATACGTCGAGCCCAGTGCATGCAAGACAAATGAATGATGCAAATATGCAAGCATAAGGTATGCTAATTGAAAAATGACCCTAAACTAACATCGAAAAAACGGTTACATAAAACGGAGAACGACGTGGGGTTGGAAGACATACACACACGCACGGACACTTATTACAACATTGCGCCCTCGCGAAGAAGGGTCTAAATAAACAAGCTAAGCTACACTAAGTTAAGCTAATTTTTACAAAACGAACTAATTAACTATTCTAGCTAATTAATTATTACAACACAATTGAATAACTAGCTATGCTAAGCTAATTAAAATATTACAAAACAGATTAAACTAATTAATTACAACACATGTATTAAATAGCTACAACTAGCTAATAAAGCAATTAAGTGGCCTAACGGGTGAGGGAGACATGCATGCTCGGTTGGCTTCCTCCCGAAAATCCATCGCCTTGCCATCGGTTGCCTCTGTTTGCACTTGCCTTGATCTCTGAACACTGTACCAGCTTCCAGACTGCCTTTGCTCCAACACAGGAACATATTTGCACAAAAATGGATTGGTGGCCAATTGGCCACAAAAGATGGCTGTCGGCCACCTTAACTGGCCGGTCGGCTAGTTTAAGTGGCCGGTCAGCTACCTCAAGCGGCCAGTCGGCCACTGCTTTTTCAAGACTTATGTTTTTGCTGCAACAGAGAGCAACAGAGGGCAAAGCAATGCATTTTTCAAGGAATGTGTGTACTGCCACCTCCTTATCATTTCTCAAGCTCAAAGGAGTATGGCACTTGGTTCTCAAGCCACCAATCAAGCATTTTCAATGCATGATGGCCTAAGAGTCAAGCTTGTACAAGCTTAATGAATGCACAAATAAGACTCAAAGGACCACCACCCTATCATGCATGATCAAGGGTGATGGCGACCAAGAAACCTGACACGTTTCATCACTGTAAGTATGAAACGTCTCACATTTCTTGTGTTTGGATTAACGTCCGATTCAAACACATGCAATGCAACACAAATATGCTTATCTTGCTCAAGTTGTACTTGGTTCATTTTGTTTATACATTTTACATTACCGATTAATCCTTTAACCGACTAAATCCAAAGTAAAAGTCCTCTAATTGGAAAGATGGCCTAAGCCACAAGTGCCTTGAGCATGAAAGAGACCTCATGTTGTTGGTTAGGAGGAACCCTCAAGAGAGGGTTAAAACCATTAGGCATGAGAGCCTCCAGTTCACACTCAAACCAACAATGGGGCTCAAGACCACTTTCAAAGCAAATTAAAAAGTGAAGAATAGAGGGAGGTTGCAGACATTTTAGTGCTGAAATGGCATGAAAAATGGCACTAAATCATGCAAGCAACACATGCACAACATGTTCAAAAGCCAAAAGCATTAAACTAGTGAAGAGTACTACACTAGAGGCATGCAATATCAAGCTCAATTGACCAAACCTCAAAACAGGGCTAAAAATGCCAAAACAATGGCTAAAACATGCTGAGATAGAAGCATAAAAGGCAAAAAAAACATGCTCACATGTTAGCTCGCAAACGAGACTCAAAACACAACTCTCAAAGCAATGAAAGAGTGAAATAAGTGAGAGTGTGACAGAGCTATATTCACTGAAATCACATGTAAAATGATGCTACAACATGCAACCATCTCATGCAAAACATGTTAGAGGCCTCAAAACAATGACCTAGTGAAGGGCATTTACACTATAACTATACAAGACAAGGCTCATATGACCAAGATAGCTCAAAACAGAGTTAATCATGCCAAATCAGAGCCTAAAACATGCTGAGATTAAGTCACAAAAAGGTAGAAAAACATACTCACATGTTAGGCTATCTACACTTGCAATAAGACACAAGGAGGGGAGGCTACCCCCTCCTATTTTGGACCTCAAAACTAAGTTTTTGCCAGTGAAATTCCCTTCGAATTCAGTGGTTAAAAGGCCAAAAAAAGTTGTTTTATAAGCTTTGAAAAATGGCACAACACTTTAGCAAGCAAGCTACAAAAATGGTGGACCACCCCTAACTCCAAAACAAACCTCAAACCACCATTTTAAACCATAAAAATAGAGATTTTAGAGGTTTAAAACTAGCCTCAAAATAGCATGCAAAGGTGGCCAAACAAGTAACTAAAACAAAGCTTAAAATGGGTAAACCTTATGCCTTTGACAACACAGCACCAAAACATCAACAATTCTGAGCTAAAACCACTCTTAGAAGCTCAAACAAGGCCTCAAAGAACCTCAGCTCCAAGATGAGGATGTTTGGTTAAGGTCTCTTTGCAAAAAGTGTAGAGAATTCTCACTTTCAAGCACAAAATAGGGAGAGAGAGAGAGAGAGAGAGAGAAGAGAGAGAGAGAGAGAGAGAGAGTGAGAGAGAACTCTAGAGAGAGAAAGAGGAAAATTTCGCTCACAAAATTATGTAACCTCTCAAATGGGGAGAGACCCCCTTTATATAGAAATGCAAACCAAAAGTTTGTATTCATCCCTCCATACACGTGTATGGAGATGGCAATCAGTGATCAACAACTCGCACAGCTGGCAAAGAAAATATCTTAAAAAGGAGAAAAATCGCCGTCGGCCATTTCAGGTGGCTGGCCGGCCACCTCCCCTAGCTGGCCGATCACTTCAAGTGGCCGACAAGGGCCAAAAGTGCCCGACAGGGCCCCTTTCCCCCTCTAGGCAAGAGGCACCAAGGTTTGGTCCAAAAACAAGCACAAACAACAGAGGGTTTAGAGGCTCAAAGACAAGGCATTCCACCGAGAACTTCGGGCACTCAAAACAAGCACAAACATGCACAATCATCGAGTGCACAAACGATGACGTTTGAGTCTTAAGGTCGGCCAAAAATGGGGTGTCTACAAGTTGCCTTATCACTGGGGTTTTTTCTAACGTCCTCTAGGACTTCTCGACCTGGAACTTCAATCGAGTTTACTTCTAGTTCCTTCAGCTTCTTTGCCGAAGTAGTAAGGTAACATGCATTTGCCAACTTTTGAGAACCTCGAATTTGCTCGATGCCATGTTGCATTGGAAAGCGAAGTAATTGATGGTAAGTACTCGGTACAGCTGGATTGCATGCAACCAGGTTCGCCCCATGATGAGATTGTATAGGGATAGAAGTTTGACGACCAGAAACTCCACATCGACTGATTTGGTACCTGTACGGACTAATAATGTGATCTTACCTAAAGGGTACTCGGGGTTGGTGTTGAAGCCAAACAGAGGATAGTCACCCAGTAGCAAGTCCGAAATAGTGAAGCCGAGTTTAACAAATGTTTTATAATACATTATCTCAAAGGTGCTCCCTTGATCGATCAAAACGCGTTCAACGATGAAATCTTTGTACGCGCAACTCGACGATAAGGGCATCATTATTGGGGAGCGTTTATCTTTTTAAGATCGGTGTCATCAAAGCTGATTTTGCAGGTCTCATGAGGCCGTTTGGCTGGTGTAAACGGCTTGGATGGACCTAGGTCATAGCTGGATCGTATGTACCTGGGTTGGCAAGTGACAAACTGTATATCATGTGAATCACACCAAGTGGAGGTGAATTTGGCTTGTAGCTACTATATTTGGTGGATTGTCTTACGGACATGTTGCGCCAGTCAGCTGTCTTGCACCAATTCCTTCAGGTGGTCCCTTCAGTGCATAACAGATGTCTGTGTCGTGGCCATAGTCCTTGTGATATTCACACGCCTATCCCTCCGTCTAGTATACAGGGGGTCTAATCATTTTGAACTGCCACTTAAAGAACGGTAGATGTTGGACTTTGGATAGGATCTTACTGATCAGCTCTGCCAACTCCGTATACTTCTTGTCTGATCGTCTGGTGTCCTGCTATCCACTTGATACTGTCTCGTTCAAACGGTGCGAACACTGCTCGCTTGATCAGTGCGAATCACACCAGTTGTCTCGTTTAGCCAACTCTGAGGTTCAGGGCTTCTTGGTGGTACAGTGCTTATCGGTGAACCAGACCAGATGGGGCCGATTTCATGACTTTTTGTCCGGCCTTGACGCGAAGGGCATCATCTTCCACCTTGCAATACTGCTCAACTTTTTTCATTAGCGCCCAGACTGTTTTGGGAGGAGCTGTCTGGTCAAAGAGCTTCTGAAAGGACTATCGAGGTGTAATCACATTTAAAGGCGGTGATGGCCATTGAATCATTGCAGGCATCACGTCTACCAAGTTGAAACACTCTTAGTAGTGCGCCGAATACTCCTGGAGGGTCTCTTTCTGTTTAATTTGTATTGCCCAAAGAGAGTCAACTTGCTTTGGCTAAACCTCGTTGGTGATGAATCTTGCTCTAAAGAATTTTTGAAGCTAATAAAACATTTTATTGAGGCCAGCTCCAGTTTATAATATCATCTGACGGCCAATGGTTCAGGCTGCTCTGGAAACATTCAGCACATGAGGGCTTCATCATCAACATGCAACGTCATCGCTTGTTTGTAATGACAAATGTGTTCCATAGGGTCTGACTTACGTCATACAAGGTGAACGTTGGTGCTTTAAACTTTTTTAGGGCATACAGCCTTTACAATGTATCCTACGAAAAGGATCGTGTTTATCCTCGTCATCCCAACCATCATCTCATTTCCCTCCATGCCTGCGCGTAATACAGACTTCCTTCGGATGAACTCGACATGTCAACTCGCCCCTTCTTCCTGGGTTCTTGAGATGACAAGTCGGAAGCACTATTGCCACAAGTTTCCGATGACGACGCCGTCGATCATTCTTCTTCTTCTCTGGCGACAACCCCGATCATGGTGTGGTGCAATTGGTTGGGATTTGGCTAGCTCAAGGGCTAACTCCTTATGCAACGTCGTTATCAGCCACCATGTCTTCCAGACGTTGTTCATTTCACTTTACTTCATCTATGATCGTCTGCATGGTTTACTTGCATCGCTGTAAAAAGCGAAGTTTGAGCCACTAGATAGAAGTTCAGGGCCCTTCGCGTGGTGATATCATCCAGACCAAGCATGGTTCTTGGATGTAACATCATCCCTTGGTGTAACATCATCAGAAAGAGATGAAGGATCATCTGATAAGTCTACCAATGAACGCATTTAAGTATTCCCACAGACCGCGTCAATTGTGGTGTGGGGTTTGGAAATACCCTCTGGCCCAAGCAGACTTTCTTAATCCTCGAATTGATACCTGAAATGATGATGTATACTCCGATCAAGGGTGCCGGAATTAGTACTTCATTAGACAAGTTAATATTCTCTTGAGTTTATCTTCTATATCAAGTTATCACCTCTCCCTCCTTGGCTAATGGTCCTCCTCTTTATATTGCTCTTTAGGGGCCTACTTTCTATTATGGGCTCCCTACCCTCACAGCTGGAACCCCAGTCATTCCACAGGATCCGTGGACTATTCGGCTCTAAAGGTAGATTCTAGTCGACCACAACCCTAATCATCACTGCATATTCGGCGGTTTTGAGGATGATGCCCGATCTAGGCAAACTTAAACTCCGCCCTCATAGAAACTTAGAAGTGGGTGTGTTTTCAAAGGGGTTCAACCTGATTTGTTTGAGTTATGCGAGCTTAATAAAATCAGAGTGAATGTCTTTATACCTCAATTATTCATCAAAGGAGTTTCGTTATTTGGTTAATGATTTTTTTGTTTAATATTAGGTAGATTGGTATTTGTATTGGTGGAGGTTTATATTTGGTCTTGCTAATTTGGGTGAGAGTTAAGTGTGTCCGTTCTTGTACGAGGAATTAATGCTTGAGATCGAATCTCTCCAATGCGGTGTTCAAGTGGGCTTTGGCTATGTATATGATTGGTCTTACATTGGGTGTCAACATAATTGGAATATTATATATATATATATATATATGTTTATCAACAAAAGTGAATTTTATTAATGAAACAAAGTATGAGATATATAGGATGAGTGTAAAAAGAATCATAACCAGACTAAACGATCTCAACTAAATTGATATCAATAAATAAGTCTAAGAGTGATGATATAGAGCTCTAATAGTAGAGCTCACTTATGTGGCGAGGCAAGAAGCCAAAAAAAAAAAAAAAAAATAGCACAAAATATCACATCACAATGAAATCCATCACAATTAAAACTCTTTAAAACTCCTTTTTTAGAACTCTCAATCATTTTTGATAAGCCTAATCATATGTTAATACTGCTAACACCAGAAGACCACATAACAGAAGTAAAATAAATAAAATAGAGAAAGTAAGCATTCCAAACTCCAGCTAGTAATCAAAGCTTCTTCTTCACACCAACTGCCAGTGCTGAATTTTGTGTGGCCAAGGGTAAAGGCTTTTTTTTTTTTTTTTTTTTTTTGACAAATTATATTAAATCTGTTCAAACTATCGACCATTTACATTTTACATTTCTAATTATTTAAACTTAAGAATTATCTTTTTTAAATTATTTAAATTTAAATATTAAGTCATTCTCTTAGCTATCTGTTAAATATTTAAATGAAAAATTATTAAATATTATACGTACGATGATGATAATAAATCTTATGATTAAATTACCTATTTTAGCCGAAAAGCAAGATTATTAAACGGCCGTTAGCGGGCCAGACTAGAAAGGACATCTAGCTGAAAATTTTCTTCAATCAACATAGCTGGCCAGTACAATGGGAGAATATGAAAAAACCGTGAGAATTGAAAAAATAATTATAAACATATTATGCAATTGGTTCATGAACTTAGATTGGTGTGTACACCACTTTACAATTTTTTATTAAAATCTTTAACAGATAACTAATAAAAAGATTTAATATTTAAATTCAAATAACTTAAAATAACTAATTATTAGATTTAAAATATTAAAGTGATAAAAATGTATATAATCGATAGTTGAGAAAGTTTAATATAATTTATCTCCTCTTTTTTCTTTTTTTGGTAGGAGAAAAAGAGATGGCGCAAGTTTCGCGAGTTCCAATCTCAAATTAAAGATGGTAAGTGAGTGAGAGCACTAATTAGTGCTACCATTAATGATGTGGCAGTAGGTTCCACCATGAATGATTTGATGTTTTGGTCTTAGTGTTGTATTTTTTTTCTTTTTTTATTGAGTGCTATGTCATTAGTGATCTTTTTAAAGTTTCAAAATTAGTGGTCTCTATCATTATTGATTAAAGATATTACTTCAGACAACGTATAAAGGCGTATAGAGGATAGTGACAATGATGGAAACTCTACCCCAGCTTTTTTGTACTTTGTCCCTTTCTTTTTCTTTAACAAATTGCTTTAATTGCTATAAAAAAAACAAAAAATAATAATAATTAAAAAAAAATTTAAAAAAAAGGTTAAATTATTTTTTATCATTTTTTTATGTTTTGCCAGTTTCTTATTTTGGTCCTTAAAATTTCTTTTTCTTTTTTTTTTTCACTTTGATTATTCTTGTTTCAAGTTTTTTCTACTTTATTTCTAAAACAAATTTATATTAAAAATTAGACAAAAAATGACATATTAACTGTCACATGGTATAAAAATATTTTATTATATATGACTTATATCTCTGACATAAACTTAAATTTCAATATAATAATATATTTTTTTATATTATGTGACAATTATTGTGGCATTTCTAACTAATTTTGATCAGAAATGAACTTTATGAGTAAACTGAGAAAAATTTGAAAAAGCCAAAGTAGAAAAAGAAACAAAATGAATGTCAAAGTGAAAAAATAACTAAACATAAAGAGGGCAAACTATAAATGACCCTTAAATATATGAACGATCATACCATAGTGAGTATTCTCGAAACATTATGTAAACACTATTTATGCAGTATTTCAAACTAATTATGTAACAAAATTTTTATTAAAACATTATCTGTATTACTTAGTTAAGTGATAATGGAGAATTTACGGGTCGTTTAGGAACATGATTTTTCAATGACTTTTGATTTTTTTAGTTAAAATATGAGATAAAAATATATATATATATGATTTTTTTAAATAATGGAATGAATGGAAAAGAATCTTTGACTTTTGTTTATTGATTAGCTTTTATTTTTTTTTATTATAGTTTTTTTCACTTTTAAATTATTATTATTAGTTTCTAAGAGCATCTCCAACGGTTCATCAAACTTTTCACCAAATCTGAGTAAAAAAATCACTCTTTTCCTGATTTGATACCAGAGGCTCCAATGGTTCACCAAATATCAAATCTGTCTGGGGCTGTCTGGGACAACCGGGTGGTCGCCCGGCCGGTCGACCGGTAACGGCAAAAAAAATTTTTTTTTTTTTTTTTTTTTTTACCGGTTTGAACCCTTTTTTCTGAACTTTTTGAACTTTTGGGTGGTCGACCGGGTGGTCAACCGGCCGGTCGACCGGGTGGTCGACCACCTAGGCAAAAAAATTTTTTTTTTTTTTTTTTTTTTAACTGTCTGAACCTTTTCTTCGAACCGTTTGAACCTTTAGGCGGTTGACCAGTTGGTCAACCGGCCGGGCAACCGGTTGGTTGACCGGTTGGTCTCTCCCAACGGTCAGGAACAGTGTTTTGGTGAAATGCTTCGCCTGTTCTCATTTTGATACAAGATTTGCTGAATTCTCGATTTGGTATCGATTTGGTGAAACCGTTGGAGCTCAAAAAAGTGAATTTTTCATCAAAATTTAAATTTGATGCTGGGTTTGGTTCACCGTTGGAGATGGTCTAAATGATTTCTCAGTATTTATTGTAATTTCTCATTTGTCATGAATTCTATGACTAAGACATGACAACATACATTTATTAAGTAGATAATGTATGATTGTGATTTCTCTTTTGAAAAAATTCATGTCAATGGAGATTTTAAAAAATAATTATAAATATGTGATAAATTTTATAAATGTTAATAATTAAAATTATATATATTTTTTATATTATCACTAAAGAGTAATTTTTCCATTCTCTTTTATAACAAAGTTATTACATAAATGACGTCACATATACTGTAACCATATCTAATAATTTTTGGACCATTTAAATTTAATGACCGTAACTTTCACAAAATTCAAATGAGATAAGGCAAAAAAATGATGGAGATAAGGCCACATGCATGCATTGGCCGGTTAATAGATTTTTCAATAATGATAGAAACCACTAATTTTAGAGCTTTAAAAAGATTACTAATGGCATGGCACTCAATAAAAAAAGAAAAAAAATACAACACCAAGGTTAAAACATCAAATCATTCATGGTGGAGTCCACTGCCACATCATCAGTGGTAGCACTAATTAGTGCTCTCACTCATTTTCTTAAATTTTTATGTATGAAATTTCAATGCTGATGTAGGCCATTACGTCACTACCACCCTTAAAGTCACGAATGGCCATCCATTTCAACCACCACCACCACTATCAACACTAACACCAACACCACCAGCTACAATGGCTTCCCAAAATAACCACCTTCACTTCGTTGTAGTACCTCTAATGGCCCCAGGCCACTTCATACCCATGATTGACATGGCCAAATTACTGGCACAACAGGGTGTGACTGTCACCGTCGTCACCACCCCTCTCATTGCTTCCAGATTCAACTCAATCATCAACCGTGCAATTGAATCCGGACTCCCCCTCCGCCTTCTCTCTCTCTCCGGTTCCCGTCCGTAGAGGCTGGCCTGCCGGAGGGGTGCGAAACGGTAGACACCGTGCCCTCTCTAGACCTAAGAAGAAATTTCTACGTTGCCTTCTTCCTGTTGCAAGAACCATTCGAGCAGTTGTTTGAAACGCTCGAGCCGTCTCCAAGTTGCATAATAGCTGACAAAAGTATTGCTTGGCTAGCCGACACTGCTCGAAAGTTTCAAATTCCTAGAATTATTTTTGATGGAACGAGTTGCTTCACTCTTTTATGCACACACAATTTACATATTACCAAAGTTCATGAGAGTGTGTCCGAGTCAGAACCGTTCGAGCTCCCGGGCTTGCCTGACAAAATTCAGCTAACAAAATCTCAGTTGCCCCCATCAATCAATCCAGGTTCATTATTGGACGTGCAAGACTTCCGGGTGAAAATACAAGCTGCGGTAGCCGAAGCATATGGGGTTGTGATTAACAGTTTCGAAGAGCTGGAACCGAGATACGTGGACGGGTATCGAAAGGTGAAAGGAGATAAAGTTTGGTGCATTGGACCGCTATCGTTATGCAATAAAGACAACTTGGACAAGGCTCAAAGAGGAAACAAGGCTGCCATTGACGAAAACCAGTGTTTGAAGTGGCTCGATGAACAAGAGCCAGGATCGGTGGTCTACGCATGCCTTGGAAGCACCGGTCGCCTCTCACCTCTTCAATTAATCGAGCTGGGTTTAAGTTTGGAAGCATCAAAACGCCCATTTATGTGGGTCATAAGAGGCGGAGCAAAAGCAGCAGAGATAGAGAAATGGGTGGAAGAAGATGGATTCGAGGAAAGAGTAAAAGGAAAAGGCCTTGTGATCCGAGGGTGGGCACCGCAAGTACTCATATTGTCGCACCCAGCGGTGGGGACATTTTTGACACACTGTGGGTGGAATTCGACATTGGAAGGGGTTTGTGCGGGTGTGCCAATGATAACTTGGCCCATGTTCGCAGAGCAATTTTTTAATGAGAAGCTGATTGTGCAGGTTTTGGAGACCGGAGTGAGTGTTGGGGCTCAGGCAATTGGGCAGATGTTTGGGGAATACAAGTGTACGGTGTTGGTGAAGACAGAGGTAGTTAGGGAAGCCGTGGAGGAAGTAATGGGTGAAGGAATAGAAGGGGAAGAGAGAAGGAGAAGAGCGAGAGTGCTTGGGGAGATGGCAAAAAGGGCAATGGAAGAAGGGGGTTCTTCGTACTTGAATGTGAGATTGTTGATTCTAGATGTCATCAAACAAGTTAACCACAAAGAATCAATTGAAGAAGACGGTGAGTGTGGGTCTTAAAAGTTGATGAGCAAAAGCGATGTTATGGTGTTTAGATTTTAGACTTTTTTTTTTTTTTTTTTTGATATTCTCTAATATTTGTCTTGTTGAATTATGAATTGGAAGTTTGAACTGTAGTTTAATGAGAAAGAATTCGGGCTATATGCAACTGTGGAGCTTGTTCATATGCATTGATTGGGTCTGCTGCATTTTGCAGAGAGGAGATTGAAGATTGAGATTACATACACGTGAGAGAAAATGGATTTGAAGTAGCAATGACAGAAGGGATAAATTATAGTTTGCTCTAGGTAAATTCAAATGGGAAATTATTTAATAATTTTAGAAAATTATGTAGGCATATTTCAAGTCAATCACTAATTATTTAATTTTCATGTTGTTCCTTATCCTCAATATAAATTGTGGATCTCTACCGTTTTCTACTAATCAAAACTTTATGTAACATCACGTATTCATACCACGAGAATACTAAATAATCACCCATTCAAATTGTAGTCTAACATCTATTTTATTGACTAAAATAATGAGTCCTATCATTTTTTTGTCAGACAATCTAATAGGTTTCATAATTTCTGTGATGTGAACACTGCTCTGAAACCACTAAATAACTTCTTGAGAGAACATGGATGGAAGACAGAGAGATACGGTTGGTTCATATTTGTAGAGAGAGATTAACTGCGTTTATATTTGTAGAGAGAGAAGTGGATTGAAGAGAGAGAATTGAATAAAAAAAAGAAGGGAGATAATAGAATTGAATTTAAAAATAAAAAAAAATAAAAAAGAAAGACTCTTCTGCATACATAAATTTGAACAAGTGCCTATTTTTTATCTAAATATTTTTTAATCATAAAATATCTAATATTATCATAAAAATATGTAATTTTATTTCTTAATCATAAATTATCATAATTATTAATAGAAAAATATGTAATATTTATTACAAAATACATAATATATACCAAAAAATACGTAACAAGCTTTATATGGTACATACCCTATAGAATTCCTCTTCAAAAAATAATCAATAAGTCCTATTTGCTCTTGAGTATACTAATAAGTCCTATCAAGTTTCAATATAGCCAATTAAATCCTATTTGTGATAAAAAAAAAAAAAAAAAGTTCCCAAGACATTCATTGCTCCGTAATGGTGTGTCTTATTGCAATTTTATCATTCCTATTTAATATGAACAACAATTTCATAAAGAATTTTAATTTAATTAAAATTTAAAATTTAAATGTAAAATTTATTAATCTTATACTTTGTAACTTGCTTTTCGTGCTCCTTTTGGATACGATAGCCCTACAGTTCGGACTCCTGTGATTCTGAATCTGATCTCATAAGTCCAATGTGAAATAGATAAACACAAAAGAGTCCAAATCTAGCAAATCTTTCAGAAAATCGATTTTGAATCAAAATGCCAAAAATGGACTGTTTTGCCAAATTATAGAGTCATCACCAAAATATTTTTGAAAACTTTAAGAAACCCGAGACTCGTGCCAAAGGCCACTTAACCGTCATCACTAAAGTGTCTCGGCTCGGGAACTTAGGTATGAGAGGGGAATGTCATGAATTGAGCACCCCACTCGTCCGATCAAAGATCGGTCTCTACTAATTATGATGTGATTCTTATTTACATTATATACTCTTGTTCCAATTATTAGACTAACATTACTATGTGTTGCACACAAAGTATAAACTAATTCGTGAAAATTGGAACACTTTGATTTCGTATTTGTTTTGAAAAGTGTTTTGAATATGTACCACTTGAAAAAGTGATATGACATGTACATTTGATCAAGTTATCCCAACTCAAGCAATTAGCCTTCATCCTCAGGCATTCAAACATGTATAGCAATTAAGCACTTAGCCTCATGGGATTCATGCTTGATATGGAAACAATCACACGCATACGACATGCTTCAAGCAATAAATGATCACCTCGCACTCCATGGCAAACCAAAAAAAAATAAAAGAGTTAGAAAAAAATACATGCTCTAACTATGTAAATGACTAATGCAACACATGCAATATGCGATTAATAGGCTCGGCTACTGTAATAACCCGATCCTCTGTATGTTTTCTAGTATGCTTTCAGTCTCATATTAATCTGTTTAGTGTGAAATTTCATGTGGAAATAAGTTTAATTGTGTGAATCTTATAATTATAGATTCATATATGTCTAATAAGAGAAATATCTGTTACAATTATGATGTTTGGATCAGAAATTGGAAGCCTTAGAAGCTTAATCATCTGAAATTGACTTTATATTTGAGATCAGCATGATTTTTAGGTCATCATATAATTTTCTGTAAAAATCTAATTCGGAATGATTAAACTGACTAAATTTTGTTTTATTCAACATTTAGATATATATCTATCTAACACATTTGATTTGGGAATTCTTAACTCAAAATATCTCCTGAGAGAGAGAGTTAGAAGAGAAGAGAGTTTGAGAGCAAAGAGAAAGACTTCAACAAGAAAAGATAGGAAAATCAAGGAAAATTGTAGAGGTTTGAACCAAGGTATGTAAGAAACAATCTCTTTCTTGGATTTGAGTGAGAAGTATCTTTCATTTTTGAGAATTAAAGTTTGTGATGGAAATTTTGTGTATGACAATTGGTTAATTGGCTAGATATTCTGATCATTAAGTTATTTGACTCAACTTGAGTTATAGAGTGAAAAATTACATCTTCTTTCCCTATTTTCATGTTTGAATTCAACTATGTGGATAGATGGTTATATAGGTATATATATATATATGTGTGTGTGTGTGAATAGTTAGAAATATAAAGAAATTGAGTTGAGTTTATGGGTTTAAGGAATCAAAAACCTATTTGAGCCTATGATTCAAGTTAATGTATCATTGTACAACCATATTGTATTAAATTCCCTTATTTTGTGCTTTATAAATATTTGCCAAGTTGAAGAGTTGCTTGAAATCGAATTGCACAAAACAGGGTTCCGACCGCACATGCGGGGGTCATGGCCGCACGTGCGAGGCTCACAGCCGCACGTACGGGAAACAGGGGAAATCAAAGCTTGCATTCTGAAATAAATGCACGTGCGGACCACATGTGCGGCGAAGGGCCTCCGCACGTGCGGCCCATGAGGGAAAATTTTGTATCCTCTGTTTCACCTGTTTGACCCTCTGGGATGGCTAAAATATGTATTTGGAGTTTTTAAACTGCTTATTAATTTGCTGGGAAGTAGCGAATCAAATGCAAATTAAAACAAAAATTGGACTAATTTGTGGGTTACATATGTGCGTAGATCACGTACCGGAAGGAACTGCCGCTCCGTAACAGCACTGTGAGTAATAGTGCTGTAGTAGTACATTTTGCTTACTGTTAATAGTTAATATTAACGTTCTGTTATCCGTAAGTGAACTACGTCGATTTTTAATGAGCAAACGGAACTTATGTACATTATTGAACAATGCTACCTGTGTGGATTTGAGACATTATGTTTTGCTATTAATGGGCCTGAGGCCGTTCTGTTATAAGCCACCAAGTGTGGACAACTCTAAAAACAGCTGTTGATATCTGGGCCAGATGCCAATCTGTAAAATCTGTTAGGCAAGAGGCCGATCTATAAAGTCTGTTGGGCCTAAGGCCGTTCTGTATGTTATTGGGCTTGAAGCCGCTCTGCATAAAATCTGGGCCCAAGGTCGTTCCGAAAATATTTACAGAATAAGCTTAATCGTATAACCTTTGTTCTTATGTACATTATAATTCAAGTTTAATCATTGAATTGTTTAAGTACTATTATTCACTGAGCCTTGCTCACTCTGTGTTGTGTCTATCTTTGTAGGTAATCACCCTGGAGGTCAGTCTTAGTCCAACATGTCCGCTTCTCTTTTGTCAACTTCAATGCGTCCAAGCACTTAGATGAAGATCCTTCATTTTTGTGGAGTTTTTGCTAAGCTTTTAGCTTTGTGCTCTAAGTCTTCTGTCTAATGTCATAAAATGTATATAACCTTCTTCTACCAATGCTTTTGCTGTACACCCAACTTTGGGGCCGGGTCTGTATATATATATGTATGCGCATAACTGTCTCTCATATCTATGTGATTGTATGGTTGTTTATCTGACGCAATATTTGTGATCCTAGCATGTTAGTGATAGCTCAATGGATACTGTTTATGTTGTTAATTGCTTCCGTTCAGACCCCATATCTTACACATAACGAATTTGATGTCCATTTCTGAAGTGATCATGCCCAAACTTTTAGGGGCATGTTTCGGGCGTGACAGCTACTAACATGGCATGTGAATCGATTTGATAGCATGCGGTTTAAGCACGTATTCAAAGAAGTGATAAATACCAATGTGAGTTAGAATAATGCGCTGAGCCAAATGTATGCAAGACAATGGATGCAAATCATAAGAAATGCTAAACGAACATAATGCTCTAAACTATCCATTATAAGCAAGTAAATAAAAAGGAGAAAGACGTAAGGTTGAACGACATACACATTATTACAATTTGCCCTCGCGCAGGAGGATCCGAATGAATGAATCAGCTAAGCTAGTTAACTAATTATTACAAAATTTAACTAACTATTCTATCTAAGCTAATTAAATAATTACAACACAAAATTAATTAATCAATCTAATTAATTACAACACCAAGTTAATTCGTTATTCTAACTAAGTATTTAAATATTACAAGTCCACAAATTAATGGGTCCCGAGGAGCAAGGAAATGGCTTATGCGTGTACATGAATTTCTACCCCCTCCCGAAAATGACTCTATTTTGTTTTGCACCTCAGCCTCTACTCTGCTCTGTGATGGAAGTGGCACTGTCTGGCTGAAAAAGGTGGCCGGCAGGCCAAAAGTGGTGGCTGACCATACACTAATAGTGACCTACTGTACAGTAAAGGTGGTCTGCCGGCCACTAATGTTGGGTTTCTCCTATTGTAACAGAAAACAAACAGAGCACAAACAGAGCATTCTCATGGAATGTTTGTCCATCTTGCCTCTCCTTATCATCAGATAGATCAGATGAGGGGTAGGCTTGATTCGCAAACCATCAATCGGTGCAAATTCATTACGTGATGACTTATGAACCAAGGGATACAATTTTAATAAATGCACAATGAAAGACCCATGAACCTCTTCCCTATCATGATATTGATCAAGGGAAATGGTTGATATCGACTCTTGAACCGTTTTCATCACTAACAAGTATGAAACGACTCAAGACTCAATGGGTTCAATTAACGTCCAATTGAACCCAAACCATTTTATTATCTTGCTCCATTTTAAGCCATTGATTACCCCTTTTAATTATCGTCCCATTCATTAGTCACTTTAGTCCAAAATGAGCATTAAGTCTACTAAAGGAGAGAAGTGTCAAACAAAGGGTTGTTTTGGGCATGAAAGAGATGCCATGTTGTTAGTAACGAACCTCTGGAGAGACTAAAAAATTAAGCACAACGATCTTTATCTCAAGCTTAAACAAACAATCGGTTTGAAATGACTCTCCAAGCAAGGAAGAAACCAAGAAATGAGAGAAGTACAGATATGATTAGAGATGAACACAAATATGGAAAGCTTGAAATAAATGCTATCAACTCAAATAGGTTGGTGTCTAATGCCTAAAACACCAAACCTATGAGGACCGTTACACTACAAGCATGCAATACAAAGCATAAATGACATGAACAACTTAAAACAATCCTAAAATAGGCTAAAACAACACTAAAATTAAGATAAAAACATCTACAAAAGCAAGCTAAAATAATGGAGCAATTAAGCTAGTAAACAAGCCAAAGGAGGGGAGACTAACCCCTCCATTTTTGGGACTTCAAAACTATATTTAGCCTTTGAAAACCTCCAAGAATCAGTGTTAAAAAGCTCAAAAACTCAAAAAAGATAATAAAAATGTAGGAAACACAAGGGTAAAAGCCTAGGAAGCAAGGTTCAAAGAAGGGTGGTCAACCCTTTTACTTTCAATGGCCGTAAACCACAAGTTTCAGCCTATAAAAATAGTTGAGAAATAGGCCAAAAACAGTAAGAAAAGATAGGAAAGAAGTAGTGCAAAAGAGCTAGGATGTATACCTCTTGAAGAGGAGTGATCCTATTGTTCACAAACCAACAATTTCACACCCTCAAGAGCTAAAATGCAAGCTCAAACACCTCAACAAAGAACCCTCAAGGTTTGGTTTAGAGTGTCTAGGCAAAGGGTATAGAAGTTGCAAAGGAGAGAGAGAAATGTAGATAGAGAAATATTTTCCAAAACTTTGATCTACAAATTTTTCTAACCCTAATTTTTGAGAGGGATCGAAAATATCCATACAGACATAGCTGGTGTAGTGCATGCATCTGTGGAAACAGCTGGTACAGCTATCAAAAAGATCTGAGTCTTTACATAAGTGGCTAGCAAGCCACTAGTGGGGTTTGCAGGCCCCTGGATGGTCAGGCTTGAAAAACTACTGTTTTGGTCCAAAAATGAGGCACAAGGTTTGTAAGTTTTTGAGGCTCAAAACTGAGGTCTCCTACGGAGAAATCAAGCATTTGGACAAGTGTATAAATTCATCATTGGGTGATCAATCAGTGGCGCCCAAGTCTTAGGGGCAGTCAAAAATGGGGTGTCTCCAATTGCCCTTCTTTGACAAAACTCGAAGTCATGAAATGACGTGAGTGAATGTCAAAGCCCAGAGATGACCCATTTTGACAAGGTCGTAAGACTTGGGCAAACAATCAAGACAACAAATAAATTGGTTAAGCTCGAAGGCTGCCTACGTACCCTTTGCAAAGAATCAAACTAGCGTAGTTCAGGGGCAAGATGCAAATGATATGCACACAGAATGTACTTTGAAAGCTGGACTCACACGCTTCGCGAAGCCGACTTTTGAAACCCCATGATCATGGAAGATGATGCAATAAGCAATAACAAAAGAAGTCTAACCACGTTTCACCTGAAAAGAAATAAAAACACACTTTAACCACGCCGAAATCGTGAGAAAAAGAGAAAAACTGTTCAGGTTCGTGCTTCTGCACACCCCAACATACTGCGATGGATGCAAAAAGCATGAGATTGTGCGACAGATGCGCAAGGCAGTAAAGGTGTGCGATAGATGAACACTGCAGATTGATTGTGCGATAGATTCACGAAGTGAACGAGTGCAATAGATGCACAAAGTAAACGGGTGTGATAGATGTACAAAGCGAACGAGTGCAATAGATGCACAAAGCGAACGAGTGCAATAGATGCACAAAAGCGAACGAGTGCAATAAATGGACCAAGTGAACAAGTGCGATAGATTCACAAAGTGAGCAAGTGCGATAGATGCAAAAAGTGAACGAGATTGAAAAGCAATATAATGACAACACATGTTCTATGCAAGATAATAGACAACCGACATATGATGTTAATTGAAAACATGTTCCATGCGAGAATCAAAAACATGTTATGTGCAACATAATCTTGAAACCATGTTCTAGGCAAGATACTTGAATGCATGTGAGTTACAAACAATGCAATGTGCACATACAACATAAGAGGTATGTGAGAGTGCGCGTTTTATGCAAAAACAAATATTAGATATGTAAATCGACAAAACGGACAAAAACGACGTTCAACCACAACCTCCGACTTACCCCCCCCCCTCCCCAGAGGTTTTGCAAAATGTTCAAAAGGATACAACTTGTTCATGTTTGAAATTGGTGCACATTCGCGCACAAGAGTACAGCGGGCATTGGAACGGCGCAATCGGAACACCGTTTCGAGCTCCTTGGAAATCAAATCCAAGTCAAATACCTCAATCCTTCTTTCCAGACCCAAAATAGGACCTCCCATACACTGTTAGGGAAAAATGGGAACAAAACCAGCACTGGGCCACAAAAGGGGCCTGCCGGCCACTAATAGTGTACGGCTGCCCCCCTTTTAGTGGCCTGCCAACCACTAATGCAATTTCGGGGGCAAAAATGGAATTTCAGCACGGATCTCCTTCAATACACCACCAAACCTCATTTCCTCACACCCACATGACCGAAATCACCACTCTCTCTCTCTAGGTGCTTTCTCTCTCAAGATTTGTGCTTTGTACGCATTTTCCAACACCCCACGTAAACTTTATTAGTAAACCCTCTTTGGCCCTCTTCACTTTGAACCTATCAGATTTTGTTTTTGTTGATTTTTGCGGGTTTTCAACACTTTAGACTTGTTCCCCTTGAGTTTCTCTTGGGTTTTATGAACTTTCCCAGGTTTTGACTTTTTCTCCTATTTTCTCTCTCATAGGGTTGACTTTTTCCAAGTTTTTCCTCTTTTCTTCATTTTTCATCCGCTGTTCATCCACTTTCCAGAGGGCAGACCATGTCCTGCATGACGGTGCCCCTCACGAGGTACCTATGCTTCCACCTGCTGTCGAGGTTGAGAAGCCAATAGCTGATGAGGCTGGCGAGGTAGCGGAGGACATTGCCATTGACTTCGAGGCAAAGGCAGACTTAGGGTCTGAGCCTGAGTTACTACCATTAAAGGTGAGGCCCTTTGATCCAACCATGTTCCACCCCCACACGTATACGATGGCGCCTGGAGGCATGATGCGCTTTGATGACTTCATTGATGGCGTGCCGGAGGATATTTTGCTGAGGGAGCCAGACTCCCACCTTTTCCACGACGCTACTGAGGTACAAAATTTATTTTGATGCTTTACTGCCTTGCATATGATTGTCTTGCACTGCCTTTCATCTGACTCTGCTTTTATCACTATCTTTTATCTGATTCACTCTTTATTTGCCACAGGAGGACTCTAGCTCCTGTAGGGGTTACGAGACAGTGACGGCTAGGGATTAGTATCACGAGCTCCCTCCCTGGGTCTGTGACCTTGTCGATGAGGCAAGCTTTGGCTTATTCTACACTGAGCTCATGCGCCACATGGTTAGCCTAACCCTACTTGGAGCATTGGCTGAGAGGTGGTACGATACCATCAACTCCTTCCACTTCTCTTCCATTGGGGAGATGACGATGACCCCCTATGACTTTTCGATGATCACAGGCCTAGGAGTAGGGGGTGATCCGATCCCTTTCGATATGGATATGGGCTAGTGGGAGGCGACTTGGACCTACCTGCTCGGAGTGAGCCCGTCTCTATACAGGACAGATATGGTGCGATACAGTTGGTTCCTCGAGCGCTTCTGTAGGAGTCAGCCTGAGACACAGGAAGAGGTGGAGCAATGCACCCAAGGCTTCTTGATGTACCTTTCTTGATGTACCTTCTCGGTACCACCTTATTCACGAACATGTGAAATATCATAGGTTTGTACTTGCTGATCACCCTTGTGACCCTACCCCGAGTCCAATTTTACGACTGGGGTGGAGCTAGCCTTGCCACACTCTACAGCTACATGAGCTTCACTTCTAGCATTAAGGGAGACAGGGTCAAAGGCTACTAGAGAGCCTGGGAGGTATGTGTAGACACCCTATTTTTGACCGACCTTAAGACTCAGACGTCATCGATTAAGCGCTCGATGATCGCGCATGTTTGTGCTCGTTTCGAGTTTTTGAAATTTTCGACTGAGTGCCTTGCCTCCGGGCCTCTGAACTCTTTGTGTTTCGGCTCGGTTTGTGGACTAAGCCTTGTTGACCTTCCCTAGAGGGAGAGAGAGGTTTGTAGACCACTTTTTTGTGGTCGTAGACCACTTTTCCCTCTTGGAGACTAGTTTCCAATTTCCAGAGCCTTCGACCGCGCACCTTGTCTCAGGACCGCTTAACGTTCTCCTTTCGGCCTGGTTTTTGAACCATGCCTTGTTGCCTTGGTCTAGAGGGACACAGAGGTCTTATAGGCAACTTTGTGTGGCCGTAGACCACTTTTCCCTCCTGTAGACCACTTTTGGTGCCCGTAGACTAGTTTTCAAGGTTTTCGACTGTGCGCCTTGACCCGCGAACTCTTGTCTTGTATCCTTTTTGGTTTGTTTTTGGCACAAACCTTGTTTTCCTTGCTTGGAGGGTGGAATAAGGGTTGGAGACCAGTTTCTCTCCCTGAAAACCACTTTTCCTGCCTGCCAGCCAGTTTTCTGGTCAGCCAACTGGACTTGGTGGTCTTTGGACCACCAAAAGTGGTCGGTAGCCATGCCACCACCTTGCTTTCTTGGTGCAGACCACCTCTCCCCCCTTGCCAACGACTTGTCATGCTTGCAAACCACTTTCACTGGTCGACTGACCAGTGCAAGTAGCTGGCCGACCACTTCAACTGGTCGGCAGCCTTCCTGCAGTTTCCTGCAGATATTTTCTTGCCAGCTGTGACAGCTGATGAGCACAAATGTATGAAGGGATTGCATCTAGCTTCAAGCTTGTTCAACAAGCTTGAGGCTTAGTTTTCTGTAAAAGGGAGGCCTTCTCTCCCTTCTCCAGGCTCAAAAAATTGCTTAGGAAAATATACACACTCCTATCTCTATATTGCTCATTTGCTTTGTATTTGTGCTCAAAAGTGTAGTTTCTTCACACTTTTTCACACAAACACATAGTGAGACACCATACTCTTGGAGCTAAGGCACCTAGAAGCTGGTTTTGGTGTTCTTGGATTGGTTTGAGCTCAGAAAAGCTGCTGGAGTTGCAGCTTTGAAGTTGTTCTTCAAAGGTGAGTCAACTAGCCCTTTAAAGCTTTATTTTGATTAAGCTTTTGGACCTATTTGCATGCTAATTTTGGCTTCACTTTCTACTGTAAAAAGTTCTAATTTTTAGTGGTTAACATGTTTGTTTAAGGCTTCTTTGTTGTTGGGGGTGGTCTACCCTCTCTTGTGCCTTGTTTGGCTTTGTTTTCGTGCTATCCTTTTAAGATATTGGGACCACCTCCTTTTGGCCTTCTCACCACTAAAAATCAAAGGAATTTCAGTGGTGAAAAGGGTGTTTTGAGGTCCCAAATAGGAGGGGGTCATCCCCTCTTCTTGTATCTTGGTTGCTTGCTTTGTTGGCCTCATGTTTGAGCATGTTTATCTAGCATATGTTGGCTCCATCTCAGGATATTTTTGGGCTTATTTCAGTATGGCATACCTCTATTTTGGCTTAGTTTAGGCCACCTTTGCATGCTCTATACACTTGTAATGTAATCCTTGCAAACTAGCCTTAAATGCTTGTGTTGATGGCTCATCTTTCTAGCATGTTTTGGTCCTATCTCAGCAAGTTTTTGGTGTTTTTTTACCATGGTATACCTCTATCTAGGGTTGGTTTAATAGCCTCTTGCATGCTTTACACACTTGTAGTGGAATCTTGCATGCTAGCCTAACATGCATCATGCTTTAGACCATCATTCTAGTGTGATTTTAGCTCAACTTCAGCAAGCTTTTGGCCATGTTTCAGCATACTCTAGGTCTGATTTATGTTGTTTTGGTCATGCATGCCATGCTTTGTATAGCCATAGTGCATTCTAGCTCACTAGCTTTGAGTTCCCGAGTCACTAATATGCATTGCTTGGGTCACTTGCATGATTTGACATCATTGGAATGTGATTTCAGTGCATGTAGTGTGATCATGCCCTCACATCTTTCACTCTTTCAATGCTTTGGAGGGTTGGTTCTTTATGCTTTAAAAATGAGTCATTGTGTATGTCATCTTGCCTAGGCTTTTGGGCTACCATTTCAGTGTGTTTTTGGTGATGTTCTGCCATGATACAACTCTGTTTTTGGTTGGTTAGAGCTTCCCTCATTTGCTTCTTACACTTGTAGTGTAAATCCTCTTTGCTAACCTTGCATGCCTAATGAGTAAGCTTGTTATTCTAGCATGTGTTGACTTGGTATTAGCCCATTTTTGGTGTTATTTTGACATGCCATAACTCTAAATTTTGTTGGTGAAGCCATCTCACGCTTGGTTTTGGTAGATGTAGTGTAATCCTCCTTATTGGCCTTGCATACTCCATGTTTTGACCCTTCATGCTAGCTTGTTTTGGCTTTGCTCCATACATGTTTTAGCATTGTTTTGGCATGCTCTAGGACTATTTTGGGTGTTCTTGGCCTTTTGGTTTATGTATTGCATAGCTATAGTGCAAGTGTCTATGCTAGTTTCAAGCTTTGAGCCTCCTAGCATACTTCATTTGTGACATGTACATGATTTGGCATCATTTACCATGTTATAAGGGTTGTGCATTATTGCCTTATTTATGGACCAATGCATATGCATGCATGCCTAGACCTTTGAGCTCCCATCTCAGCATGTTTTGGTCCTTGTTTTGACCTATTTGAGCTCTGTCCATGATTGGTTCTACCATTTATGCCATATATTGCATACCTCTTGTGTAGTCCCATTTGGTAGCCTTGTGCCTTAGGCCCTCTTGCATGCTATACTTGTGTTGTTTGAATGGTTTGGCATCATTTCATACATTATTTCAGAGCATGTAGTGTTGTCACACTTCTATGTTTATCACTCCTTGAGCACTTTTGAGAGTTGTGCTCTTATACTTAATTGGTGAATCAATGCATGAGCATGCATTTTCTAGCCGCTCATGCCATCTTTTAAGAGTGTTTTGGCCATTGTCTTGGCATGCATGAAGTCTATTTGAGGTTGGTTTAGTCCATTGTGCATTGCATTGTATAGCCTTAGTGTTGTGTGCCTCAATGCTTAAGGACTTTGTTTTGACATGCTCATGTTGCATTGCATTGTGTGTGCATGCCTTGCATTGCATTGTGTGTGCATGCCTTGCTTTATGTTTGGAATCTTGTGCATGCATTGCATTGTGTTTGGATTCGATGTTAATCCAAACACGAGAAACGAGGGATTTTTCATACTTGAAGTGATGAAACGTGCCTCATTTCTCGGTCGCTGACGCTCTTGATCATGCATGATAGAGTTTAAGGCCCTTATGTGTTATTTGTGCATTCATTTACATTGATTCGTGCAATCTTGGCTTCTCGGCCATCGTGTATTGCGATGCTCGATTGGTGACCCGAGAGTCGAGAACCGCACTCCTTTGAGATCATGAAATGATAGGGAGGATGGTTGTGCACACATATCTTGCAAATACATTGCCATGCCCCTTCTTGTTCTCTGTTGCTAGAAGTGTGCAGAATTTTCTGGTCGGCAAACCAGTAAAAGTGGCTAGCCGACCACTTTTTCTGGTCTGCAGCATGTGTAAGTGGTCAACAGGTGGTCTCCAACACCACTAAGTTGTTGGCAATGCTCTTGGAGGTCTCCATGATGGAGTATAAGATATCTGGAGCTTTGTGCAATGTTCATAGAACAAATGCAAACAGAGGCAAGTTGGGCATCGCGATGGATTTCCGAATGAGGCGACTGAGCATGCATGCACTTATCGCCCTAAGGACCTCTTCTTTTACTTCTTTACTTAGCTAGCTAATGCTTTGGTTTTGTACTTAATTAGTTAATGCGCTTAACTATTCAATTCGTGTTGTAATAACTAATTAGTTAGCTTGTAGATTAATTAGTCTTGTGATGTAATAATTAGTTTAATTAGCTTAGATTAGCTAGTTAGCTTATTATTCGGACCCTCCGTCGAGAGGGCACAACTGTTGTAGTAAGTGTGCGTATATGTGATGCATGTCTTCCAACCCCCATTTCTTTCTCCCTTTTACTTAACCGCTTTCGATGGTTAGTTTTAGGGCATATTTCAATTAGCATACTTATACTTGCATGCGTGCATCCATTCATCTGTCTTGCATGCACCGAGCTCGGCGCATCATATAAACTGCATTGTATTTCAATTCCAATTTGAATACATGTATTGTGATACCCCTGTTCCGTAGTACGCTAATTGGTCCTCAATTTGAGTATGATTATGTGTTTAGCATGATTTTATGTGTCATTATGTGAATATATGTGATTTTGAAATTCTATCTGTTCACCGTAGGAATATCTGTTTGAATAATTCGTTTCGAAAATTAAATTGAGGGCCTTATCAGCCACAGAACCCGAAATTATTACGCCATCGTGATTGGCATAATTTTTAGAGCCTACGGTGAAATTTAATTAGAAATTGATTCTGGTCAGATTAAACTGATTAAATTGATGAATTAAGTGCCCAAATATTTTATATTGAATTATTATGCTAGTGGGGCTTGTTGTATGTTAGCATTACACTCCCCTTTAACTCTTTGGAACTCAAAGAGTCTGAGTTAGACAATTGTGAGAGAGAGAGGGGCCGGCCATAGTGAGAGAAAGGGAGAGAATTGTGCTAATTTGGCCTAAAGCTTGGAAATCTTGGAGATTTAGCTCAAGAATTGACAAGAGCTTAGAAGATCAAAGCTTCTAGGTGAGTAATTCTTGGATTATAGTTTGTAATTTTGTGTGCTCAAGCTAATTTGGTGATCAAGAGTAAGATTGAAATGAAATTGGGTTGTATTTGTTGAATTGAAGCTTAATATGTGCATGCATGTAGGAAATCACCTTGATATTGCATGTTTGAGCACAAATGTGTATAATCCATGTGAAATGTTAAAGGAAACTCATGTCTTGATCACCATTTGTGTTATCTAAGTTGAGAATGTGGCTAATTCATCACATGCATGTACAATTTGAGAAGATACGAGCTTGAATGCATGAGTTTGTCATGTTGGTGTTGAATCTGACATATTTTGGGACATGCATGTAGATAAATCAAGAAATTGAGCTCCATAATGTTATAATCTTGCATTGGTGCCATGTTAATATGATTATATTTGGGATTTGAGCCATTGCATGCAAGTATTGTGGCTGGAAAGTCGAAATGAAGCTCAAGAACACAATTCTGGGTTTTCCAGAATTTTGAGGTCCACTCGAGCGAGGAACATGCCGCTCGAGCGGGAAAATCGTGCTTCCAGCACTTTTTGCAGAGTTGGACCTTCGCTCGAGCGGGATGTTTCACGCTCGAGCGGGGAGCTTTTGTAGACAGGCCTTCTGCTTGAGCGTTCTAACTCACGCTCGAGCGTAATTTTGAGGTAACCAGTACTTTTGCAGACCTCTTGGGTCCGCTCGAGTGGGGAAGTCCACGCTCGAGCGGGGACCCTGTTTTCTGAAATTTTGTTCATGCGTTCTGTGTTTCGTTTTCCGTTCTCTTTCACTTGTAATCACTCTTAGGCATATGTTAAGCATTGTAAATGAGTTAGTGAGATAAGAATAAAGCGTAAAGAGGAATATGTGAATTAAAGAACGGATTGAACTATTAGTGACCCTTTTGTGTTCCTGAAATGTGTAGGGTCAAGCTCCGGGGCAAATCCACAAGCCGATCACTGTGAGTAATATCGATATTCGAATGCTTGTGAATGTCCAATTGTTTATTCCCCTATAAGCTTTATGAGTTGCTAATTGGGTTGTATTTGTTGAATTGAAGCTTAATATGTGCATGCATGTAGGAAATCACCTTGATATTGCATGTTTGAGCACAAATGTGTATAATCCATGTGAAATGTTAAAGGAAACTCATGTCTTGATCACCATTTGTGTTATCTAAGTTGAGAATGCAGCTAATTCATCACATGCATGTACAGTTTGAGAAGATACGAGCTTGAATGCATGAGTTTGTCATGTTGGTGTTGAGTTTGACATATTTTGGGACATGCATGTAGATAAATCAAGAAATTGAGCTCCATAATGTTATAATCTTGCATTGGTGCCATGTCAGTATGATTATATTTGGGATTTGAGCCATTGCATGCAAGTATTGTGGCTGGAAAGTCGAAATGAAGCTCAAGAACACAATTCTGGGTTTTCCAAAATTTTGAGGTCCACTCGAGCGAGGAACATGCCGCTCGAGCGGGAAAATCATGCTCCCAGCACTTTTTGCAGAGTTGGACCTTCGCTCGAGCGGGATGTTTCACACTCGAGCGGGGAGCTTTTGTAGACAGGCCTTCCGCTCGAGTGTCCTAACTCACGCTCAAGCGTAATTTTGAGGCAACCAGTACTTTTGCAGGCCTCTTGGGTCCGCTCGAGCGGGGAAGTCCACGCTCGAGCGGGGACCCTGTTTTCTGAAATTTTGTTCATGCGTTCTGTGTTTCGTTTTCCGTTCTCTTTCACTTGTAATCACTCTTAGGCATATGTTAAGCATTGTAAATGAGTTAGTGAGATAAGAATAAAGCGTAAAGAGGAATATGTGAATTAAAGAACGGATTGAACTATTAGTGACCCTTTTGTGTTCCTGAAATGTGTAGGGTCAAGCTCCGGGGCAAATCCACAAGCCGATCACTGTGAGTAATATCGATATTCGAATGCTTGTGAATGTCCAATTGTTTATTCCCCTATAAGCTTTATGAGTTGCTAATTGGGATTGTGGACAAAAGTCTAACATGAATAAATGAATGGACTGAAGGTCGTTTTGATAAACATAAATGGACCAAAGGTCGTTTTGATGGAATTGAATGGACCGAAGGTCGTTTTGATAGAAATGAACGGACCGAAGGTCGTTTTGACTTATATGAATGGACTGAAGGTTGTTTTGACTTATACGAATGGACCGAAGGTCGTTTTGACATGAATAAGTGGGCCAAAGGCCGTTTGACAAGAATGAACCGGCCGAAGGCCGTTTTGACATAAATGATCGGGCCGAAGGCCGTTTTGACATAAATGAGTGGGCCGAAGGCCATTTTGACATGAATAGAAATATGAATTGGGCCCGAGGCCATTTGGAACCTGTTGTTATACATTGTTATGTAACTTCTGTATTTGATATTATCCACTGGGCTATCGCTCACGTTCATTCATGTGTTTGTAGGTGAGCCAAGAGAAGTCCAAACCCAGCCCCAGTGAAGTCTGCCATGAACAACACGAGTTTTGGAGAGCCAGCCTTGTGTCTCACGCACGAGACCCATCCTTGCCATTTTGTTATGCATTTATGTTTTGTCTTGTTGGCAAGGACTTTGTGTATATTTGTATATAGTCTATTATGGGTCGGCTCAGTTTAGATGATCCTGTCTATAAAGAAGTTTATGCTACTGTACTTTTGATGTGGGTTATTAACGTATATGAGTATGGTTTGTTCGCTGTGCATATAAGCACGGCTCTATGGACAAAGTTTTAAATTTTTGCTTCTGTTTGGCCCCTTTACTCTGACGAGTTATGTCTGTTTTGGTCTGAGGTCGTAGGTAATCACAGGATTACTGGTCGGTTATGTCCTTAACCCATAGGGGCGGGTTCGGGTCATGACATGTATCAATTGTTGCATTTCACATGACATCTTAGAATAGCCGAGCCTATCTTAGTTGCATTTTGCATGCTGTGGGGGCCGAGAATTAGGAGTCGTAGAGATTCCGGATAATTGAACTCGGGAGAGTCGAAATAAGTGGCATTCGGCATGGGCTCGCATTCCCGAATCCAACCCTACTCGGCCAAATAGCCGATTAAGTAAGGGCCGAGTGAAGAGCGGTTTACTACAAAATATGCCGAATAGCGAGTGGAAAATGGACCTAATCCCGAGGCCCCAGAAAGAAAGGATACAAATAGAAGAACGTCAGCCAGAAAGAGGTATGTAAGAATTATTAAGCTTAACTTAGAATACAAGTAATCTTGAGGGCAGAGACTAACTTGCTCGTCAGAGTGCTAGTCCCAGCACCCGCGACCGGAGTGTTTATCTCTTTTCAAGTGACTAGAAGATGATCACAGCGTCTCCCAGGATCAAAGGAGTATTTCCAAAACCACTTTCCCACAATTGGCGCCGTCTGTCGGAATACTCAAACACATCCATGGCGGACGTAACGAAAGACCCTCCGATAGTCACTGATGCAACCACGCAAAGAGACAACCTCACTCCACCAAACATGCTTGGACCGGAGACTATCCCTGCAAGACACGCTTTGAACTTCGCCTCACCCTCAACTCTAGAGCATGAGCCAATGCAAGCGATCATGAAACAAGAAAAGCAAAACGAACAGAGGTTGGAGAACATGTTCGCAATGAACGAACATCTCCGTCAAGATTTGGCCTTGGAAGTGGCAAAGTCCAAACTAGCTGTACGCCAAGATCCAGACTGACCTGTGAGGGCAGGTGGTCGACGATCATGAGCCCGACAACAAGACATTGATAGCGACTCCGACTCATCATCCCCAGAGCCCAAGAAGGGATGATCTGAAACTTCCCGTTCTTCTGAAGAAAGTCCCTGTATAAGGCATAAGTGAAGAAGAAGCAGTTCGGATAAAGCTCAATATTAACTTTTCGTGCGACGGATTGCAAAGGCAGTGCTACCCAAGAAATTCACCTCCGACAACACGATCCTGTCAACACGATCCTGTCTGAAGGAATCTCTACGAGATGGCCACCTACAATAGTATGTCCGCGAAAGCAACCCAACCAAAGCAATTGCCTTAAGACAAGATTCACCTCCGATCGGCGCGATCCACATGATATGCAGCCTTCCAATGACATCTGCGGTGCATACGATTCAATCGAATCCCGACCATCAAAATCAACTCACGCCGGCTAAACGGCCCCATGAAGCCGCAGGCATTACTTTTGATGATTCAGATTTGGCTGGAGTGACACTGCCCCACATTGACCCCTTAGTAATTGAGTTACGCGTAAACCGATTTACAGTTGAGCGTGTACTCATTGATCCAAGGAGCACATCAGAGGTCATGTACTACAAGACATTCACCAAACTCGGTTTCTCCGAATCAGATCTCCTTCCGGCTCCATATCCACTATTCGGCTTCAACACCAATCTAGAGTACCCATTGGGGAAAATCACGCTGCCTGTTCAAGCAGGTTCCCAAACAGTGGATGTAGAATTCTTGGTCGTCAAGCTGCCATCGCCGTATAATCTTATTATGGGGCGAACTTGGTTGCACACCATGCAGGCCGTGCCGAGTTCGTATCATTAGCTGCTTCGCTTCCCGACGGAGCGCTGCATTGAGCAAATTTGTGGCTCCCAGAAATCAGTACAGGCGTGTTATCTTCTCGCTGGAAAGACAGCAAAAGAGTTGCAAGTAAATTCCATTGAAGTGCCAGATCAGGAGAGCCTTGACGATGTTGGGTGGCTTCCCAGTGAAAAGGCCACAAAAGACCTAGACTGAGTCGAAATTAACGGAAACCCCGAGAAGTTCTTCATGGTCGGCGCCTCCCTGAGTCAGGCCGATAGACAGCAGCTAATCTCTTTCTTGCTCAGCAACATTGACGTCTTTGCATGGAATCCATACGAGATACTGGGTATAGACCCGTCCGTTTCACAGCACCATTTGGATGTCGACCCTAAATGCAAGCCAATCATTCAGAAAAGCCGACGATCAGCTGCAGAGCACACTGCCGCCGTTGTTGAGGAGGTTGACAAGCTACTTGACGCCAGGGCAATCAGGGAAATGACCTACCCTACATGGCTCTCTAATACAGTGGTTGTGAAGATGAAAAATGGAACTTGGCGAGTGTGCGTCGATTTCACTGACCTAAACAAAGCATGCCCCAAGGATTGTTTTCCCGTACCCAGAATCAACCAACTTGTAGATGCGACGGCATGCCATCAACGTATGAGCTTCCTTAATGCTTACAGAGGCTACCATCAGATCGCCGTGGATCTTAAGGATCAAGAAAAAACTGCATTCCTCACCCCAAGAGGAACCTACTGCTATAAAGTTATGCCTTTTGGGCTGAAGAATACAGGGGCAACTTACCAAAGACTGGTCATGACTATGTTCAAAAAGCAACCTAGCCGCACTATGGAAGTGTACATTGATGACATGGTAGTCAAGTCCAGAGAAGAGCAAACCCATCTAGCCGATCTAGCAGAGACATTCAGTATCTTACACAGATACAAAATGAAGCTGAATGCTTCCAAATGTGCATTTGGGATCGGCTCCGGCAAGTTCTTGGGTTACATTGTCAACCACCAAGAAATCGAGGCCAACCCGAGGCAAATCACAGCAATCTTGAAACTCAGCTCCCCTCATTCAGTAAAAGTGGTTCAAAAGTTGATGGGGATGGCCGCCGCACTCAATAGGTTCATTAGTTGGTCTACAGATCGCTGCTGACAATTCTTCCACACACTACGGCAGGGCAATGCTTTCGAATGGTCCGCCGAATGCGAAGCCGCTTTCAACGGCCTCAAGACTTACCTCCACTCTGTACCACTCTTGACAACACCTGCTGCTGGTGACCCGCTCATTTTATATCTAGCAATTTCCGACAAGGCCATCAGCGCTGTACTGATAAAGGAAGAGCTGGGGGAGCAACGGCCAGCATATTATGTGAGCAAGGCAATGGTTGACGCCGAAACACGCTACCTTCGGCTAGAAAAACTTATCCTAGCCCTAGTCATGGCGGCAAGAAAACTGATGCATTACTTCCAAGGACATAGCATTGGGGTGCTAACAGATTATCCCCTCCGATTAGTACTACGAAGTGCAGAAGCATCAGGACGTGTTTCAAAATGGGCTCTTGAACTCGGCTAGTACGACATTCAGTTTCTACCTAGAACCTCAATCAAGGGCCAGGTGCTAGCCGACTTTGTTGCCGAATTCACTGGGGGCCTTGCCGATTTCAAGTCCGATGAAACTCGACCGGAGCTGAACTGGAGAATTTATGTTGGGGACATCTGGCAGTTGTACTGTGATGGATCATCTAACTAGCGGGGCAGCAGAGCCAGAGTTGTTATCATGGCTCCCGACGGCGCAATAATTGAGCAGGTCGTCAAGCTCAGTTTCGAAGCATCAAATAACGAAGCCGAATACGAAGCCCTTCTAGCCGGTTTACGGAATGCACATCTTCTGGGTGCTTGGCGCTTGCTTGTATTTTGCGATTCAAAGCTGGTGATCAATCAGTTAAAGGGGGAGTACGCGGCAAGAAACGACCGTATGGCGGCACGGCCAATTCCTTGCTGGCAAAATTTGATCATCATGAATTGAACCAGATAACACGTGATCAGAACACACATGCAGATGCTCTTGCTTGCTTGGCCTCCACCATTAACTCAGAAATTAAACGGACCATCGAAGTAAGTTTCATCCTGGAGCCGAGCATCGGCCCTTCGGAGGAAGTCCAGGTTAATGTTGTAGAATTTGGACCGAGTTGGATAGATCCCATTGCTGCATTCCTGTCTTCCGAACAGCTCCCAGCGGACAAGAAAGAAGCGCACAAGCTACAAAACAAAGCCCTGCGATACTACTTGGATCCGCAATGAAGGCTTTATAAAAAATCCCTCTCTGGTCCATATTTGGAATGTGTGCACCCAGACAAAGTCGAAGAGCTTCTTGCTGAAATACATGAAGGCAGTTGTGGCACCCATTCTAGCGGGGGCTCTTTGGCCCATAGAGCTATAACACAGGGGTACTATTAGCCGACAATGAGATCTGATGCCGAATGCTACGCTAAAAAATGTGAACAGTGCCAGAAGTTCTCCCCGTTAACCCATCTGCCCGCTGAAGAGTTGAGCTCGATCACCAGTCCCTGGCCGTTTGCCCAGTGGGGGCTTGTTATCATAGGACCGTTGCCGAGGGCCCCAGGCAACAAGCGATATTTGATCGCCACAGACTACTTCACAAAATGGGTCGAAACGGAGGCATTAACGCACATTCGAGACTTTGATGTCAAACGCTTTGTGTGAAGAAATATCATAACGCGATTCGGCATTCAAAGAGCTCTTATCTCAGACAACAGCACCCAGTTTGATTGTGGCGTCTGCCGGGAGCTATGCAGCAAATATAGCATCCGGCCCTGCTTTTCTACGCCGGCTTACCCACAAAGCAATGGTCAAGCCGAAGCCTCTAATAAAACCATCTTGGACGGCATCAAGAAGAGTGTAACGACCCCAAAATCCGTATCTGAAATTACCCTTATGCCCTTGTGGGTTAATGCCTTTTTAATTTAATGATATATGTTTGAATGGAAGAATTATCTATTGGGTCACGGCTTTGGAATTGAAATTACCGACCTTTATAGGTTCAAAAATCACAATTGAATACTTGGGTATGTTAATGGGAATTTTTAGACCTATTTGGGAAAATTAATTGGAAATCCAACTTGTCTGATTCGTTAATGTACGTTTGGGTGGTTAACTTGATACTGCCAATTAAAGGCCTTAGAGGCTTCAGAAACCAGAACAAAGGACATATTTATGATCAGCTCAATTTTTAGAGTCACCTAGGAAGTTTAATTGAAATTTGATTTTGTGCAATTCGTAAGGGCGTGTTTGGCCTCCTTATTGTGAAAAGCTTAAGTGTGTGTATATTTATATATATGGAGGCATGTTATGTGTGTTGGGAACTCAAGATATTTGAGCCAAAAATATCTAAGGTAGAAGAGAAGAGAAACGTGAGAGAGAAAGAGGGAAAGAGACCAAGATTCTTGAAGAAAAAAAAACAACTCAACAATCATGGGGGGTTGGAGATGATTAAAGGGAATTGAAGAAAGAGAAGGGGAATCAACCATGAAGGTTTGAGGAAATGGAGGAGAATTGAGAGGAAGACCAAGATTGAACTAAGGTATGATAATTTATCTTGAATCCTTGTGTTTAAGACATTAATTTCATGAAATCATAATGATATGGAAAGATTTGGGACCATTTAAGTTAAGGTTCTAAGCATGTATTTAATTGAATTCAATTTAAGGACGGAGACCTTGGGTTCTATGGTTTCTTTATGATTGGGGCTCAATCTTATGAATACCATATGAAATGCACTTTAGAATTGTCCAAAGAATAAAATCAAGCAAGAATTAAGTGAATTTGTGGGTTGTGGGTTATGTTCTAAGACCCTTGAAGATTATGAAAGATTAAGCATGAATCTTGAACCTTGAAGCAAAGATTGATTTGTTTGAAATGAAAATACATTTGGTTAATGTTAAATTATCATGTTATGGGGCAATTTTACATGTTTTTAAGTGATTTATATTAGAAACTAAGCTTAAGAATGGAAGAACCAAGTGTTGGAGCAAAAAGAGCCATTTTCGGACTCCAAACTGCCCAGAGCCGCACGTGTGGTGGGTCTTCCCGCACGTGCGGTGCTACAGTACCAAAACCAAAATTGAATCTGCTAAAAAAGCACGTTCTTCCGCACGTGCGGCCTCATTCCCGCATGTGCGGCCCTGTTTCCCGCATGTGCGGGGGAGACAGCTCTGTTCAGCCAACTTTGAACAAGCATATCTTTTGCATCCGGACTCCGTTTTGAGTGATTCTTGAGCCTAAAATGAAGCCCCAGAAGTCTAGTTTCCAATGGTGGTAATCTCACTCCCAAATTCTAAATACAGAGATAGTTATGCCCAAATTAGTGAGAGTTGCTCACTTTCTATCTACCGATTTTGTACCGTTTCTTCATCGGAGCCTTTCTCCTATCGCTTCCCCTTATCTTGAGGCATGGATTATAACCTATGGAGGACCAATGAGTCTAGAATCACCATGACTATTGATTAAAGAATAAGAAAGAGATTGGTTTTATTCTCATATTCTGTTATGTGCATTATGTTTGTAGGTCAAGACGAGGACATCGTTCCACCGCTTCAGAGACCTACCACTGTGAGTAGTAGTACTGTAATTATACGTTTAGTACCGTTAATGATTCTTATTGTTAACACTCTGTTCTTTGCGAGCGATTACGGTAACGTTATGTTGTTTGGAAAAGAATTAAGAATGTAAACCCCGCTCACCGGAAATATAAGGTTCTGAAGGTCCTATCAGGGACTTCTATAGTCTGTATGTTACAATGCACGCCTTATGCCTTATGATATAGCTGTTTACCTAATATGTTCGTCGGAAATACACAAATAAAGCTACAGGTCGTTTTATACGTTAATGACTACTGAGAAAGGAACTGGAAATCAATACCTGTATCATGTGACTTCCGTTATAAGGTGAATTATTCTGTCCCTACTGATCGTACAGTATTGACACATATGACTTCTGACGATGGGTATTGTTAATGTTCTGATACGCATAAGATAATTATGTTAATGTGTAAGAAACCATGGGGTATAATGTACACTATTATGGAAGTATATCCTTATGAACCTGGAAATATTCTGCTCTGTTTAATCGATATGTTTATGCCATGACAAGATGTGAAATGTTCTGTTCTTAAGACCTATTAATTTCTGATATGGAACAAAGTATTGTACGGAACTAAGTACTGCAATGCGAGTTACCTCTAGAATCCGTATGAGCCACCTCTTGAGTCCATACATATGTGAAAGTTATGAGGCCTATGGCCGTTCTATGAAAGTTATGAGGCCTATTGCCAATCTGTTAATATATGGGCCTATGGCCATTCTGCGAGATTTCTTAGTATGAAACAAAGTGCTGTACGGAACTAAGTGCTGCGATGCGAGTCACCTCTAGAGTTCGTGCGAGCCACCTCTTGAGTTCATACATGCAAGACAAGGGCTTTATGCCACTCTGTTTAAGGGCTTAAAGCCATTCTGTTTAAAGACTAGGCCTGAGGCCGTTCTGAAATTAGTACAGAATCAGATTAACTATAAGTTCTCTGCATTTATATACCTTGTGATTCAAGTTAGTTATTGGATTATCACGTACTATTATTCATTGAGCCTTGCTCACTCTGTTTTTATGTATGTTTATATAGGTGAGCCATCGGGGTTTGACACTAGAATTGTATTGGGGTCAACCTGTTTGCCAAGCCGCCTGGGGTACGCCTCCGTGTTGAGGCCTTAATTTTGATTACTGGGAGTTATGTAATTTTTGGAGTCTTATTTAAGTTTGTGTGAGATCTGCATAATTTTGTGATTGTATATGTAATTATGGAAATGTATGTAAATGCTAAATTAATTAAGCCATCATGTATGCACAAGCTCAATGGATGTTGTCTTTTATTGATATTGCTTCCACTTAAGGCCCCGTATATGTTTCAATATTATTCTAAAATTTCTGTTTTGAGGCCTACGTATAGGCCGGTCATGGACCAAACTTTTAGGGGCGGATTTGGGTCGTGAAAAAGAGGCTGGAGAGTGCTAAAGGCAAATGGGTGGAAGAATTGCCAAGTATATTGTGGGCTCATCGAACTATGCCGAGGCGATCTACTAGAGAAACGTCGTTTGCTCTATGCTTTGGAACCCATGCGATCTTACCCCTAGAGATTGGCCACCCAACCCTGAAAACTAAAGTTTTTGATTTGGGCCGAAACAACATGATGTTTGCCTTGGATTTAGTTCTGATTGAAGAACGAAGAGACCATGCACTTGCATCCGTGGTGCGGTATCAACAGCAGCTTGCTAAGTCATATAATCAACGTGTTCAGCTGCGCCGTTACACACCAGGAGAGTTGGTCCTAAAGAAGGTACTTCCAGCTGCCAAGACACCGGCGGATGGAAAACTGGGTCCTAACTGGGACGGCCCCTATCAGATTGATTCAATCGTAGGAGTAGGGGCATATCGGCTCAAAGACATGTCAAGAAGGAGTCTGCCACGGCCTTGGAATTCCACGCGTTTGCGCAAATTTTATCATTAACCCGACTTGTGGGACATGATGCTTGTTCTAATTCGCCATGTACAACTCATTTTCTGTAATGCAAAGATCCCTATTCGCCAGTTCAAAGGTGTTCCGATAAAAGCCTCCGGATTCGGAGCACCCTTCGTGGATATCACGATTGACCAAATAAAGTCTCTGGGTTCGGAGCGCCCTTCCTGGATATCACGATTCGCCGATTAAGCCTCCGGATTCGGAGCGCCCTTCGTGGATATCACGATTGGCCTAATAAAGTCTCCGAATTCGGAGCGCCCTTCGTAGATATCACGATTGGCCGATTAAGCCTCCGGCTTCGGAGCACCCTTCGTGGATATCACGAGTGGCCAAATAAAGTCTCCGGATTCGAAGCGCCCTTCGTGGATATCATGATTGGCCAATTAAGCCTCCGGATTCGAAGCACCCTTCGTGGATATCACGACTGGCCAAATAAAGTCTCTGGATTCGGAGCGCCTGTAGACGCGCCCCATGGTCTTCATGCTACAGTTCGGACTCAAATGTCACGGTTCTGAATCTAATCTCACAATGTGCAATGTGAGACCGATAAATCACCAAAGAGTCCAAATCCGGCAAATCGTTTTGGAAAACTGATTTTTGTAAAGAAGTGCCAAACATAGATTGCTTTGCCAGATACAGAGTCGTCACCTAAATATTTTATTTTGGGGAAATTTAGGAAACCCTGACTCGTGCCTAAGGCCACGTGTCCGTCATCACCAAAGTTGCCTCGGCTCGGGAACTTGGGTACGATTGGGGAAGGTCAGCTATGAGCACCCCTGCTCGTCCGATCAAAGATCGGCCACTACTAAACATGATATCTTGTTTTTGAAAACACATGCGTTCTTATTCCAGTTAATTAGCTAACCTTACTATGTGATGCGCACAGCAAAACAAGTATAGACTAGATCGCCTAATTTGGAACAAAGCATCACACATCCGTTTGTTTGGAAAATGGTTTGAAGTTCGCTGCTCATAAGTAGGCTAAAATGCAGATTTCAACGAATTGTTCCAATTCAAGCAATCCAACCTTCACCCATAGGCATTTAGGCAGTTATATCAACTAAGCAAATAGCCTCATGGCAAACAGCCTCATGGCAAACATGTTATCATGGCAATCAATGACACACATGTAGTATGCTAAAGCATAAAAGCTTACCTAGTATTCCGAGCCAAAACAAGAGCTAGTTAGTAATCAATGCATGATCCTAGCTCATGTTAAGATGGTTAATGTAACGCATGCAAAATGCAACTAGAAACAGGCTCGGCTATCCTAAAATGGCATATAAGATGCAGCAATTGATACATGTATTCAACTTGGAATTGAAATACGATGCAGTTAGTATGATGCGCCAAGCCCGATGCATACAAGATAGATGAATGGATGCAAACATGCAGGCATAAGTATGCTAGACAAATGAATGGATGCAAACATGCAAAGCATAAGTATGCTAATTGAAAAATGACCTAAAACTAACCAACAAAAGCGGGTAAGTAAAAGAGAGAAAGACGTGGGGATAGAAGACATGCACACACGCACGCACACTTATTACAAAATTGGCCCTCTCGAAGGAGGGTCCGAATGAATAATACAAACTAACTAATTAACTAACTAACAAGCTAATTAATTATTACATAACCAAATGAATAAATAGCTACAACTAATTATTACAAAACTTAATTAATTAGCAAATTAATTAACTACAAATGAAAAGCAACAAATAAAGTTGCTCCAGCTCTGTTCATAGAAGCAGAAGGGTATGCATGCTCGCATTCGGTTTCTCGCCTCGAAACGCTCTCTGGTTGCTCTTTAGAGGCTCTGTCTGCAGGGTGTCCTCAAGGAATTCCTGCTGAACCTTACCAAAAACATGTTGGGGAGTGCATCAGTGGCCTGCCGGCCATGGGGAGCCACTGCTGACCAAAAATGAAGGGGTGCCGGCCAACAACAAGGCACTGCCGGCCATTGTAGACACCCCATTTTTGACCGTCCTCTAGACTTGGACGTCACCGTTGGAACACTCGGTGATCATCCATGTGTGTGTTCGTTTGGAGTTCCCGGAGTTCTCGGCTCGCGCGCCTTGCCTCAGGACCTCCGAACTTGACTGTTTTGTGTTTGGTTTTGCACCAAACACCTGTGCTTTGCCTTAGAGGGGCAGGGAATGCTTTGTGAGGCATCCCCACATACCACCGGCTGTGGCTAGAGGCCACCGGCTGGCTGGTGTTGCCACCGGCACTATATTGTGCCGGTCGGCACTATTTTGTGCCGGTCGGCACTTGTTTTGGAAAAATGACCATTTTGCCCTGCCGACCACTGTGCACTTGCTTTCTGAGATATTTTCAGACAGCTGTGTGCCATTAGCTTCCCCTCCATACACGTGTATGGAGGGATGAGCCCTTGTTTGCTTAGCTTGTAAGTCTTACAAGTTCTATAAGAGGAAGGCTCTTCTTCTTGGCTTAAGGTTGCGAATTCTTGAGAGGTTTCAGCCATCCTTAGACAGACCAAGCTCTGGTTTTTAGGGTTAGGATAGATACACATCCTATCTCTCTCTTTTCCTTTGTGTTCTAGGTGTTTTAGTTCACATTATTGCACTAACACACCTAGTCTTCCACCTTTTCTTGGCATTCTTGAAAATCAGAGCTTATTCTTGAAGTTCTTGACTGATTTGGAGCTCAAGGGACCAAGCACAACAACCTTTGTGAAGATAGTCATCAAGGGTAAGAAACTACCCCTTTATTCCCCATTTTTGCAATCCTTTTTTACCTAGTTTAGAACAGTTTTTGTGCTTAGTCTATAACACATAAAAGTTCTGATTTTTGACCCTCTTTATTGTATATTAAGAGTGCTTAGTGGTTTGGGGAGGTTTGACCCCCTCAGACCTTGAAAAGGGCCCCTTTTTGTGCTATTTTGTGGAGATCCGGGACTGTCATGCTTGGGCCTCTCCACCACTGAAATCTTGAGGGATTTCAGTGGTGGAGATGGTGCCTTAAAGTCCTAGGAAGGAGAGGGCCACCCCCTCTCCTTGTTGTCCTTGAAAAGGGCATGTTTTGGCCTCCAAAGGAGCACCATGTTTGGCGGTTTGTTGAGCATGTCTTAGCTGCATTTTATGCTTATTATGCCCTAATATGACATTGCTACAAGTTGGTTTTAGCACTCCTTGCATGTTTTGCATAGTTGCTTCGTAATGCCTTTTGATGCCTTAACATGACTAGCTTGTTAGCCTTAGTTTCTAACATGTTTTAGGCTTGCATTTGTGAAGCTTTTGTGCTTATATTATCATGTTTTAGGTCTGTCCATAAGTATTTGGGTCAATCTTAGCATGTTTAATATAGCCTCTTTGCATTTGGCTTGTTGGCCTTAAGGGCATGAGTGTGTAACATGCTTTGCTTGCATTGTTTTTGATGGTTTGGAACCATTTCACATGCTATTTCAGTCCCTTAGAGGTGCTTGTATGTTTACATTGCATGCCTCTTTGTTGCTTCCTAAGCTTGTGTTGCATGCCCCATGTTTAGGCCTTGTTGCATGCCTTTGAATTTATGTCTCTTAGATGCCATCTAAGTGGTCCCTTGGGCCTAATTTGACATGCTAAAACTCTGTTTTAGGTTGTTAAGTGCATGCCATATTTGCCTTGTATAAGCATGGTTTAATGCCTTATTGACTTGCTTTGAAGCCTAGGCCATTTGCATGCTTTGTCTGGCATGCCTCATTGCATGATTTGGCATCATGTTTGACATGAATTTTAGAGCTTTCAATGCATGCTAGTTGGCTAGGTTTGGTCTCTTCAAGTGTGCTTAAGAGTTGCCATGATTCATGCCTTAGTGTTGATGCTTTAACATGTGCATGTGTGTGCGTGTCTAGTCTCCATTTGTAGGCACTTTGGCCACTGATTTTAGGCCCATTTTGAGTTGCTTAATTCATGTCTAAGCCCATCATTTCATTGGTTTGCACGCTTGCCTTATATGTTTGTTTGCATGCTTGCATAAGTGTATCACATTGTATTGCCATATTGCATACTAGTTGACATGTTTAGGACTTCATTGCATCGACATGCATGCTAAGCCTCTTGACCAAGTCATGATAGAGGTTTGAGCACCCTTGTTTGCTTGTTTGCATTGCATGCATTTGAAATCAAAGTTGCATTCTTGGTTCTTAGGGCCATCATGCATGGAAATGCGCGATTGGTGGTCCGGGAATCGAGGCACATGCCCCTTTGAGTCAATAACATGATAAGGGGTGTGTATAGTGCATAAATACCTTGAATCACATTGCCATGCATGTTGTTGTCCTCTGCTGCCGTGGGTTGCAGGTTCTGCAGGTGTTAAGTGCCGGCCGGCACTATTTAATGCCGACCGGCAGTCAATTGCCAGCCGATAACTTCATGTAGTGCCGGTGGCCTCCTTCTTCAGCCGGTGGTGCTCTACCCCAGCCGGTGGTACTCCCCAATGCCCTGAGAGGCACTCCTGGGACTTTCGAAATTTTCTGAGGAGGATATCAGGGAAAACAGAGGCACACTTGCATGACAGTGCGATTCCGAGCGAATCCCGGGCGCGCGACGCATTTGGACCCTCCTCTCGAGGCATTTACTGCTTTAATTAGATTAATTATTTGTCTAATTAATTTAGTCAATTTGTAATAATTAATTAGCTTGCGTAGTTAATTAATTTGTATTATTCTTTTAGTCCCTCCGAGCGAGGGCAAATTTGTAATAAGTGTGTGTGAGTGGGTGTATGTCTTCCAATCCCCACTTCTTTCTATCCCTTTTATTTACCTGCTTACGATGGTAGATTAGGGCATACTTATTTTAGCATACCTTATGCAATGCATGCGTGTATTCATGCATTTGTTTACATGCACCGGGCTTGGTACATCATACAAACTGCATTGCAATTTTCAATTTCTAATTGAATACGTGTTATTTGTAGCATTTCATATGCCATGTTTAGGATAGCCGAGCCTGCCTAGATTACATCTTTGCATGTGTTTCGTTAGACATTTCAGTATGCTTAGGTCCATGCATGGATTTCTAATAAGTTTCTGTTTTGGCTTGGAGTACTAGGTGAGCTTTTATGCTTTAGCATACCACATGCGTGTGAGTGTTATCATGACAATATGCTTACCATGCGGCTAAATGCTTATATGAGATAAACTGTTTAAATGCCTGTGGGTGGAGGTTGGATTGCGTGAGTTGGAACAATTCATTGAAATCCGCATTTTAGCTTACTTGCGAGTAGCACAAAAATTAACACGTTTTTCGAGATAAAACGGATACGCAATGTTTATTTCCAAGTTAGGCGATCTAGTCTATACTTTTGTGTTGCGCGCATCACATAGTAATTCTAGGTTAATAACCGGAATCAGAGCATGTAACGTTTTCAAAAACGGATATCACGGTTAGTAGAGGCCGGTCTTCGGACCGGGCGAAAGGGGGTGCTCATAGCTGACCTTCCCCGATCGTACCCAAGCTCCCGAGCCAAGACCACTTTGGTGATGACGGACACGTGGCCTTCGGCACCGAGTCAGGGTTTCCTAAATTTCCCCTTTTAAAATATTTAGGTGGCGACTCTGTAATCTGGCAAAGCAGTCCATGTTTGGCACTTCTTTTCGAAATCTGTTTTTCTTCAAAACGATTTGCCAGAGTTGGACTCTTTGGTTCAAGATTTAAGAACCGTGACATTTTGAGTCCTTCGAACTGTAGTGACCCCAATATGAACGGAACGGGACTTAACCCTCCCGGGATGCGTTCGGGGACGTCTACAGCCATCTGCAAGGCACTACCGGCCACTGATGTGCTGGGACACCAAGTTGCAGTAAAGCACAAAACAGAGAAAATGGAGGGTCTCCCAAGGGTATGTACGCACTATGCCACCCCATATCACCTCCAAACATCAAGGGAGAGGCATAGTCAGATCCACGGCCATCAATCACGTATCCCGATGCATGATGGCCAAAGATCCAACTTGTGCAAATCAATATGAAATGAATGCACAAGAAAATCACATAAGTGCCTAGAACTCTATCATGGATCATCAAGAGCGTCGGCGACCGAGAATTGAGATACGTTTCATCACTTGAAGTATGAAACGCCCCTCGTTCCTCGCGCTTGGATTAACACTTTAATCCAAACGACAATGCAAAGCAAGCATGGCAAACATGCAATGTGACCTAAGCATGCAAACATGCAATGTAATAATCCAAGCATGCAACAGGCATATAAGCATGATGTGAGGTAACAACCTTGAACAACATGATAAAATGCAACATGAACATACAAACATGCAAGGCATGTGAAGGCGAACAAGTATGCAACAACATACGAAGTGGGACAAGCATGTGACAACATGGTAAGATGGGCTTACACTAAAGATGGATAGGCCTCAGCCATGCCTAAAATCAGTGGCCAAAAGTGATGAATTGATAGCATGAAAAGGCAAGGCAAACATGCATGCCAAATGGCTCAAGGATTAAGGCACAAAGATGCAACTCTTAAGCACACTTAAAGGGTGACAAGCATGGAAGTATGACAATACTACATCCTCTGAAATCTCATGTAAATTGATGCCAAATCAACTAAACAATGCAAGCATAGCATGTTAGAAAGCTCAAAGCTCAAAACTAACAAAGGGATTTAAGCCATGGCCATGCAAGGCAAGCCTCAAAGGGCTAAGGGAACCGAAAATAGTCCCAAGGCAGGTCCAAACAAGACCAAAAATAAGCTCGAAGCTAGCCAACACCAGCTATAACACAAGGCCAAAAACATGGAGCATACAAGGCTACAAAAGAGGCAATGCACTACACCTATTAAAACCAAACATGGCATGACTTGGACAACATAAAACAGAGTTACATCATGGTATAACAAGACCAAAAATGCACTGATATGATGAGCCAAAGGCTTAGGCTTAATGGCATGCACAAAAGTTCATTCTTGAGGCATAAAGAGCCAAGCCTCCAAGGCATTAAAAGCATGTCAAATGCAAGTGTATGACTACATTTCATGGACTGAAATAACATTTGAAATGATGGCAAAGCATGCAAACATCACATGTATGGCATGGTAGGGGCTTCAAAACCCAAGACTAGCCTAAGCATTTACACTATAGCTATACAAAGCATGAGTGATATGACCATGGAAGCCCAAAACAGTGTTAGAACACCTCAAAATAAGAACAAAATCATGCTGGAGCAAAGCCAAAATATGCTAGGATGATGAGTCAAAGCATCATGCACATAAAGCTAGTAAGCAAGATTTGTTCTACAAGTATATGGAGCATGCAAAATACAACCAAACCAGCAAAAGATAGAGTCATGACATGCCAAATGATGACCAAATACATGCTGAAATGGACTGAACATAAGCTAGGATGACATGCTAAAGCAAGAAGCATATAAAGCTAGTTTATGAGATTTACACTACAAGTGTATTGCACATGCATGGAGTGACAAAACCAACCCAAAACAGATCTAAGGCATAGTAAAACATCACCAAAAACCTACTGAAATGGACTCAACACAAGCTAGGCAAACATGCTACTTTGATGAGCTACAAATGGGATTACACTACACATACAAGATGCATGCAAAAGGTGATCAAACCAGCCATGGGCAGAGCCAAGACAGATCCTAAAAGTCACAAAAAAGGGCCTGAACCAAGCCTCAAAAGTACAGAGAGGCATGCTCCTTTGGAAGGCTAAAAATGCAAGCAAACAAAAACCAAAAGAGAGAGGGCCACCCCCTCTGATTTGAGGCCTCAAAACCACATGTCTACCACTGAAAATCCAAACCAAGGCTAGCTCGAAGGCCTTAAGGCATGGCTCAAAATAAGGCCAAACAAGGCCAACAAGAGGGTTGAAGATCCTCAATAGCTAAAGACCTTAAACAAACTTCAAAAGCACTTAAATACAAGAATTTTTTCAATTGAAATCAAGGCCTAAAACAATATGCAAGGATGGCCAAAATGAGGTACAAAAAAGTGATAAAAAGGGGAAGAAACTCACCATTGAAGATCAACTTCGAAACAAGCAACCTTAGGGGCCAAAAACTCACTTTCAGAGCTCAAGAAGTCCTCCCAAGAACCTCAACCCAAAGATGGTGGTGTATCTCTAAGTGTTGTAGTGTAAAAGTGCAAGGAAAATGGACTTCAAGGCACAAATGAACAACAATATAGAGAGAGAGAGAGAGAGAGAGAGAGAGATATTTCTTCTCAAAATGCTGAACCTCTGCTAAGGAGAGAGGCTCTCTCCTTATATAGAAAAAAAGCAATGCAAAGCTTCTTCAACAAGCTTGGTAAGAGCTTCATCCCTCCATACACGTGTATGGAGGGCAAATAAAAGGATTCCAGCTGGCTCAAAAGATCTGGAGTGAAACCTGCTGAGACAGGGGTGCTGTCGGCCATCAGGGATGGCCAGCAGTGGCTCATTTATGGCTGGCAGGCTCAATCAATGGCCGGCAGCAACAAAGTGAAGGCCGGCAGGGCCAAAAGGTGGCTGGCAGTGCACCAAGAAACACATTCTGAAAGGACCAAGTCATGGTCCAAGAATGGGGCAGAAAGGATACAGGGTTTGGAAAGCTCGAACCTATGACGTTCCGCCGCAAAAGTCGAATACCCAACGAGCAATCGAACTTGTGTCCAGATGTACCTGCAAGCACAACCGAGTCTTGAGGACGATCAAAAATGGGGTGTCTACAGCGCCCTTCGTGGATATCACGATTGGCCGATTAAGCCTCCGGATTCAGAGCGCCCTTCGTGGATATCACGACTGGCCAAATAAAGTCTCCGGATTTGGAGCACCCTTCGTGGATATCATGATTGGCCGATTAAGCCTCCGGATTCGGAGCACCTTTCGTGGATATCACGATTGGCCGATTAAGCCTCTGGATTCGGAGCACCCTTCGTAGATATCACGATTGACCGATTAAAGTCTCCGGATTCGGAGCCCCATCGGCGCACGACGTCTTTGGACCGATTCAGCCTCCGGATTCGGAGCGCCCTGGTGGATATTCGGGCCGTGCGTAACATGGTTATACACCAAAGCATGTGAACATTCGTAGTGATGTTTATACAACGAAACACAAAACACAAAACACATTTATTCAAACATTTATGCAATAAAAGTAAAACGCGCCAACATATGTATGCCGAGTAAATGCAATAAAGAGTAAAACGCGCCAACATATGTATGCCGAGTAAAAATTAAAAAGAAAATACGACATTTTATTCAATCAGACAGTGATTACATTGTTTTTAACGCAATCTGCGTTTCCAGCATCACAATTAGTGTTTATGTCCGGCGTCTCCTTTATTGTCGCTCTTTTCTACTTCAAAAGCGGAAATGGGAAAATGCTCACGATAGTCCGGCAGCAACGCCGAATCGACACCCTCTGCTCGGAGAGCCTTCGCGGCCTCAAGTGTCGCGATCCAACCATGCTTAAAGCCCCGATTCTCGCATCGGCAGACCTCCTCTGCAAGTTTCTCTTTCATTTTGTCGATCCCAACTTTCCGGCCAGCATGGAAGCCTTGCTCATAACACTTGGCCCTCGCATTTTCTACGGCAAGCATGCTTACCGTATCTTGGTCGGCGATGGCATGACTCAATAGCCATTGGGTCACCCTCTCCTCCACAATCGGGTTAGATTGACCCGCCGCATGCGGCTCGCCGGCTTTAGCCTTCCTAAGCTCCCTAAGTTCACGCTCGGCATTCTCCTTACGAGCCTCCGAACTGCGGATCTGTTCGGCCATTTTCTCCATCTCCCGCTGCGCAATGCGCAGGCGCATGCCGACTTCATAGGCGGTGTACAGCCCCTTCACCGCCCCATGGATACCTTCTCGAAACTCTTCGAAATCTTGTCGTCCAACCATCGATTGTTGGACTTCCGGTGGAAAGATCTGTCAAGCAAACTCGACCGCTACACTTGGGTCATTAACGATGGAATCTGCCTCAGTCATCGGTTTATTCCCCACGAACACCGCAAAACTCAATGCTCGTGGCGTCGCGTCTGGCCCATTCCTCAATCGTGGTCGCAGGGAGCTTCCCTTTTGCTGCTTCTCTCTTTGGGGTGATTTGCTTTGGCGGCTTGGAGGTTGATGTTTTTCCCTTTCCTTGGACGTCCTTCCTCCCGCGTGCGTAGGCTCGCTGCTACAATTCATCGCAGTGTCTAGCTCAGCTAGCGTTCGTCCTTCTCCTCTGCTGTTGAAAAACAGTCTGTTTGACATTCGCCCTCGCCCCAAGCTAGTTCAAATCGAGCATGAATAAAAATAAATGGACTCGCTAGCGTGAACTCACCCCATTTATTCGTATGTATGCAGTGCCCCTGAGGCGACATCATTAATGCCAAACGCCAAACGCCAGAAGCCCAATGCCGATAGATCTATGCCATAGCCATTCCACGAACTAGGCCTATTCAGCTAACGAATCTCGTGCAATGGCTGAGGCAAGGGCAGATTTATTAATCTGATCGGCCAAGTACTTAAGCCCGATGCCAATAGATTTATGCCGCAGCCATTCCACGAACTAGGCCTATTTAGCTAACGAATCTCGTGCAATGGCTGAGGCAAGGGTAAATTTATTAATCTGATCAGCCAAGTACTTAAGCCCGATGCCGATAGATTTATGCCGCAGCCATTCCACCTAGGCCTATTCGGCTAACGAATCTCATGCAATGGCTGGGGCAAGGGCAGATTTATTAATTTGATCGGCCAAGTGTTGATGCCTAATGCCGATCGATACTAGGTATTAAAAACAAAGTATAGCCACCTTGCAATCAACAGCAATATCATGCATCAATAACAAAAGCTAGCACAGACAACAGCAAGGCAAAAAAGGAAATTTTCATTAGGAAATTGGGCACAAGTTGTAGCCATTTTACACATGAAAATTACCAAACAAAAAGCTGTAAAAATACATTCGAAAACTCCTAAAAAAGCAAGCAAAAAAGGTGTGGCCCAAATTAGTCTTCGGAGTCAAACTCCAGCGGCTCAATATCCACTTGCTCGTATGGAATTGGCATAGCCAATGTCACATCAGCAGCAGCAAGGGCTTTGAGCCAGCCGTGCTTGAATCCCCGATTTTCAAATTTGGAAACTTCGTCTACATATTCGGCAAGGGCAGCACTTTTCCCGGCCTCTAACGCCTTAGAAGCCTCCGAGTCGGCCGCTTCCTTCACCTTCTTTACTTCCTCTAACTCAGCCTCCAGCTTGGAGACCACCTCTTAGGCCAATTTCAGCGCCCCCTCGCTCGCGTCTGCCCTCCTCTCGGCGGCTAATCTCAGTTCCTCCGCAGCCCGTGCCCTCTCCATCTCGGTTTCGGCCCGCGCACCTTCCATCTTCGCCCTTGAAGCCTCAAACTCGGCCCTGCTCCTTTAGCCCTCAACTTCCGTTTCAAGACGACCGAGCTGTGCGATGGCGTCATGATGGCGACAGTCCATCTCCGCTATCCTTCCGACGGTCTGCAAAACAAGAAGTTAAGACCAAAATAGCATTTGCATAAAGTGAAAAGACAAAGTCAAGATTTATACCAAAAATGCCGACTGAGCAGCCAATGCTATTGAAACTAGATCTGGCTCCACCTGGAAAGCAGCCTTGTCAGCCAGTAGTAAAACAGATGTAGCCATGCCAAGCGGGACCGCTGGATCTTTAATTACCGAAGCATCAGAAGGAATCAGCGTGTTTTTTATCTTCGGTTGAATAACGAAAGGCATGATCACATCCGACTCCTCTAAACGAGGTCATTTGTCGGCGCGGTTATCTTCTGAGCCGGCCTTAACCTCGGTAGAGCGCTTCCCCACCCTTAGTTCAGCCTTTCGATCGGCCTGCACAACCAACTCGGCCTCAGCACTTTGATTTTCTGCCGTCCCCTCAATAACAGGCAACGAGGGCTGAGATTCGCTAACAGGCAGGGAGAGCTGAATTTCAGTAGCAGGAGGCACTCCGGTTCGAATAGCCTCTGCCCTTCATCGTGCTACCATCCTTTCCGCATTCGCCTTTTTAGCAAGTTGTGTGAGGCTTAACCCAGCCATAGCTTCTAGGTACGCGCCGGAAAGGTCCTCAAGACCATGAAAAATATCGTCAAGTGGAAGGTCCTCTCGACCTGAAGTGGACGGAGGGTCTTCTGAATTAAGGCCGGCTTCTTCGAATGCTAACTTCAAAGCCTCGTCGACTTCGGCTTCGAACTGGTTTGACTCGGCGGCTTCAGCTACTTCTGGTCGCTCCAAATCTAACCCCTCAAAACCGACTTGCCTCAAATTTTTAAAATTAGTCAAGATAAGGGCGATAAGATTCTCCTCACCCTTCGGAATTGGGATGTTTTCCGCTGCTGAAAAGGTCATATAAGTTAGCTCGTAGCGAAGCAAAACGTGGGCCGCCCTCCCCTGTTTCTGAAGACTCGGCCGGCCGAAATAGTTGAGCGCAACCTTAATTTCCGAAAGGACAGCGTCGTCGGTTGAGATCAGCACTTTCTTCAAATCGTTTCCTGCACAAGTAAAACCATGAGGTCCCGAAAATAAAGCCTTATAAATATAACAAAAAATAAATAAATAAAAGAAGCTACACGGCCACCTGGTTCGCCCCTCCGTCTCGGAATAGGATCGAGGTGATTCTCGCCTTCGCCGAATTCCTAGTTTCCTTGGATGACGACCATAACATCATCGACTCACTTCCCGGAGCTGGAAAGCATAGTCACTAGTTGATGGTCAGTGTCCTTGGCCCTAAGGAAATAATGCCCGTGCCGACCAGAAGATTTGGCCAAGGCGTAACAGTGCCGAACAGTGGGAATGCCAAGGTTAAGCCTAAGGCGACGGTTTAGTGCGATAACCCCCATCACGATTCTAAAGAAGTTAACATTGGGTTGGGAAGGGATTAAGCCCCAATGGCAGAGCATAGCCCTAAGGAACGGGTGAAGGGGAAAACGGACCCCACCCTCTACGATTGATAGAAGAGGGAAGATGATTGTGATTTTATCAACTCTCTCCATGTCGAGGGTGCCGTCTGTCACTAATGACAGACGGACGTCATCAAGAATCGAAAAATGGCATCGGAAGCCAGAAATTCGATCCGGTGAAAGGAGAGCCTTTAAATGTTTTGCCATTTCCCCCAATGAATAGCAATATGCTAAGCCAAAAACAAAACAAGAAAAAAGATTCAAAGCAAAGAAGGAGAGAACTTACAAAAGGCGAAGAGGATAGAGAAGAAAAGGAAGTTGCAGAGGTAATTCGGAAGGAAATCCAGCGACGAGCGTCTAAAAGCGTGTATGTATTTGAAAAGACGTCGAAATTTTAAATCACAATAAATAGAAGTGTACGAAGACGCAGGAAGTTGAAATTATAACCGAGAAGCGTGTGCTCAAACATTTGCGTTGGAAAACGGTCAACCGCCAAATTTTGGCTCTGACTTTTCAAGTTCGAAGCCAAACTCTCCACCCAACTATCGTTAGCGGAGTGTTTGGGGGGCAATTGTGGGCGCCAAGAATTAGGAGTCGTAGGGATTCCGGATAATCGAACTCGGGAGAGTCGAAATATGTGGCATTCGGCATGGGCTTGCATTCCCAAATCCAACCCTACTCGGCCAAATAGCCGGTTAAGCAAGGGCTGAGTGAAGAGCGGTTTACTACAAAATATGTCGAATAGCGAGTGGAAAATGGACCTAATCCCGAGGCCCCAGAAAGAAATGATATAAATAGAAGAACGTCAGCCAGAAAGAGGTATGTGAGAATTATTAAGCTTAACTTAGAATACAAGTAATCTTGAGGGTAGAGACTAACTTGCTCGTCGGAGTGTTTATCTCTTTTCAGGTGACTAGAAGATGATCACAGCGTCTCCCAGGATCAAAGGAGTATTTCCAAAACCACTTCCCCACATATGCGTTGCATTAAACATCTTGACATAGCTAGGATCATGCATGATTACTAACTAGCTTCTGTTTTGGCTCGGAGTACTAGGTAAGCTTTTACGCTTTAGCATACTGCATGAGATGTGTATGTTGCCATGATAGCATGCTTGCCATGAGGCTAACTACTTAAGTGTTTAACTGCATGAATGTCTGTGGATGAAGGTTGGATTGCTTAAATTAGAACAATTCATCGAAATGCAAGTGTTAAGCCCACTTGAAAGTGGCAAATCACCATGTTTTCTAAGCCCACTTGAGGGTGGCAAAATCCACGAATTAGCCTACTTGCGAGTAGCATTTTCAAACCATTTTCAAACAAACAAACATGAGATGCTTTGTTTCAACTCAAGCGATCTAGTCTATACTTGTATGCTATGCGCATCACATAGTAAGCTAGCTAACAAACCAGAATAAGAACGCATGTGTTTTCAAAAACAACATATCATGTTAGTAAACACCGATCTTTGATCGGGCGAGCAGGGGTGCTCATTGCATGACCTTCCCCTCTCGTACCCAAGTTCTCGAGCCGAGGCAACTTTGGTGATGACGGAGACGTGGCTTTAGGCATAAGTCAGGGTTTTCTAAATTTCCCAAAAACAAAATATTTAGGTGGCTACTCTGAAATCTGGCAAAGCAATCCATGTTTGGCGCTTTTGATTAAAATTGATTTTACAAAACGATTTGCTAGATTTGGACTCTTTGGTGATTTATCAGTCTTACATTGCACTTTTTGAGACTAGATTCAGAATCGTGACATGAGTCCGAACTGTAGTAGCTAAGAACCACGATACGCGCCCTCGTGCAGAGCAGAGTTCCGGGCGGTCTACAGTATGCACTGTACTTTCGATTCTGTTTGCTTCTTCTTATGCTTTCTGCTTTACATTTTGTGCCTTATATCTGTTCATGCATTGTGCTTTCTGCTTTGCACTTTATGTTTAATATCTATTCACACACCATTGATGCACATGGCTAATCTTTTCTTGTAGCTGTGGGTTTACACCTATTTCCCGCCCCTTGCTCTAGAGCCAATGGATGATATTGCTTCGGCCGTGCCCTACTCATAGCGATATGATAACAGGTGTCGCCGCCAAAGTCGTAAGGACATGACCTTTGCCTTCTATCGTCGCTACTTCGACACAGTGGTCACCCACAAGGTAATCTGAAACTCACAATCATTTCTGCTTTATTCCCAATGTTACTGTTCTGATCCATATTCTGACAACTGACAACAACTAACAACTTGTACCGTCTCTATTTGCAGATCACCTGGCAACCATGGACGACGATGCTAGTTGGAGTCAAGGACCAGTATGCTGAGGCTTGGGTTACCTCTCGATACCGGATTTTGCTGAAGGGCCCATTCTGCCGAGCTTGGTTCTTGGGAGAGCGGTTTGTACACCAGACACTGACTTGCTCGCCTCGGTTGTTCCTATGCCACCCCTAGCATCCATGAGGATAGTAGATAGCCTCTCAGTTGAGGCCATTATTAGTATATGGTGGGGCTAGATGCCGACTATTTCAGAGGGGAGGGCGACTACACGACATTCATCCAGACTCATCTTACGCCCTCCTGACTGGTGTTCGCGCGGGCAACACAGCAAGTGTTCTTTTGGCTAGAGAGGCTGCTTAGGAAGCCGAGGCTAGTATTGGAGAGGCCCTTCCTACTACGCAGGCTACCGATTGGTCAGCTATTCTTACCATGATTCCTTGTGGACGGCCAAGCGAGACGACCTATCAGCTCCCAATCGAGCCACCGGAGGTGGGGCATGGGTATGTTCGAGCTCCAGCGCACCTCAAGTATGGACCACACTTGACAATTTGCATCACGCATTTTCCCTTTCAGATACTGATTATTCAACGTCACTTGCAGACACCCACAGAGTACACGAAGGGACTTTTTCAACTGGTTGCCTCCCTAATTCACATGGTGCATCAAAGGGAGATGTTGCTCACTCTACACAGTATCCAGGTATACTTCCATTCCCCTTATGTATTGCATTGCTTCCCACACTGTACTGACATGCCATATTCCCACCGATACATAATACTCATACTATTCAACACTATAGTGATACACTGCATACTGACACACTGTACCCGTTTTCTGTACCATACTCATACTGCATACTATATTCTGCAACATATGTCCTATATCTAATATTCTGACATTTCCTTTTCAGGTTCCACCTGCACCGAGGGTACCAGCAGCAGCAATAGCAGCACCGGTGGCACCTCCTCCAGCGGCAGGGAGGAGAGGTAAACATGCCCCATCACGCGGCCGAGATGAGCACCGAGGTAGAGGTAGAGGCAGGGGTGCTCGAGGTCGGAGCAGCTCGAAGCCCATTTTGAGTGAGGATGATACTGAGACTAGCGACTCCGAGGAGGCAGTGAGCCGACACTCTAAGTCTAAGAGCGAGGACGATGATTTTGGCTCGGGATCAAAGAGCGAAGAGGATACGGAGGCCGATTCTAAGTCAGGGAGTGGAGATAGTGATACTGGCTCTCCGATTCTAGTAGCGACACCGATGGAGACAATGCCTCTGAGTCCATTCTAAGGAAGAGGACAAAGAGGGCCTCTCGAGCTTGAGGCGATTGACGCATATTTTTGTACTCTTTTGCTCAGTTTCTTTTCTTTTGGTAGCTTAACACATGTATAACTTCAGATAGGCTTATTTTTGCTTTTGAAAACTTGTACTCTCTTTTGTAAAAACCATGATCGGGGTAAAACCCAACAGTTTTATAAAAGAGCTATTGTTTTTGCATCATGAACACCACATTTGCATCCACATTTGCATAAAATAAGAAATGGAATTGAATTTGAACCCAAGCATGCTTGTATTGGAACGACGTTCTTAATCGGATAATGAACCGACCAACAACCAAAATACAAAATACTACTCTCGAAAAAAAAAAAAAAAACTAAACATAGCTATGTACACTTGCTAAAAACAAAAGACTCAAAACAAGACCCCAAAACACCAAGACCAGGACAAAACCAAAATGCCAAACTACAGGTTACAAAAATGGGCGGCCGGCCACAAAAAGTGTACGACCGGCCACTAAAAGTAGGCAGCTGGCCACTTGTGGTGATCCACCAACTGGCTAACAGCTGGCCTTCACTCACAGCCCTATCTTCCACAAAAGGTCCTCCTTCATTAGAACCTCATTTTAGCTGCTGTTTTCTTTGAAAATGGAGATCTTCCTTGCCAAGAAACTCACAGATTGGATAGCCACTTTAAATGGCACAGAAAAGGTGAATTTTTGAGGTTTCGGCATAAATGCGCTTTTTTCGTTGAGTCGTACTCCACTTTTCTTTCCGTTCCTCCATGTCGCAGCCCGATTTTAGGACCCAATTACATATGTATTTCACTTCGGAGCACAGGAAATGTGTCCGACTCTTGAAGAGTTTCAAGCATTGTTGGAACCCCTACGCGACGAGGAAATCATGCCTCAGCCCTGTTTTGGCCATGCCCTAGCTTTGGGATGAATGTGTGGGCTTACTTTGCACGAAACTCGATCTTTGGCTCATGACGGGGAGCTAGATGTACCCGGTTTGATTCATCAGTTTTCTGACATTGGAGACAGAAGCAACCTTCTCTGCGAGGCTTTTGGTAACATGCCCTCTATTTATGTATGCTTGTGCATTTTCTTCTTGCACCTAGTTATGGCAGAGCCAACATTAGGTTAATCGAAGTAGCCCAATGTCTGAAAGAGGGTAAGAGTTGCATTGGTTTGGCACTGGCCGAGACCCTGATGGGTTTAGATGCTTTTCATCGGTGAGAGACCACCAGGTTTGCAGGGAGTCCACTACTACTCCAGGTATTGTTTCCAACCCTTTCTTATATATGTGATTCTCACATCACTCAGCACTCACGCTCTATTTTCTCTCCAAATCCTTTCTTTCCTTTTCTCTTAACATACATCTCTCTATTCTTTAATCTCTCTTATTTTTCATCCCTTCCCAGGTATGGCTCATGGATAAGCTAAAAATGGTGGACCCTTGCCCTGAATATTAAACCTGAGCTTACTTTTTCTACCAGCGACTAGTGGACTTTCCTAATGAGGGACGGTGGTGCAACTAGATATGCAACAAGTCTGCAGCTGACATAACTTGGCATTGCCCCTGGCTTAATTTGACTGAGATGAGCTACAGCATGTCCCGACAGCCTGGTATTCAGTTGATTGGCCTCATGCACTGTGTGTTCTACTTCCCCTTCCGATTTAGACGCCAATTTGGACATGATCAGACCCGTCCAGATGAGGGGGTAGAATACCCAGCCCAATTCCCATTTCGTGGTTCACACTTGACTTGGCACCTTGCTGCCTACAGGACGAGAGAGTTTCTAGCCCCTGCCCCTAGCTTCAGTTATGTCATTTCTGGCGAGTACTTGGCTTGGCTTGAGGACGAGGTACAGGTTGGGCCAACTTTGGCGGCAGAGACTTCCACAAGCATAAGCAAAGGACGCAGAAATACTTGATCTCACCTATGCCCTTAGTTTTTTGGTTTGACTTTTCTTTTCAAGTTTTATGATGTAAAAGCAACTTTGATTTAAATCAGAGAGTTTGGAGAATGTACTTTTGTGTTGAAATCAATGGAATTAAAGTTGTGAGCACTAAAAATTTTCCTTCTGGTCCCAAAATGATCTAAGTTGTAAAAGCTAAATTTTGAGAAAAAAATCAACTTTTATTAAAACTCTTCAAAACCATTTTTGAAAGTGATCATTACCTGACACGCATGCAATCAATCGCCAAGATGTATAGCCCCAAATCAATAGATCACAACTGCCCATAACTACATTCACCATACCGGCCCTTCTGCTGACCTGAAGATCACACAATTGAGCTAAGTGATAATGGAGAAAGATGACCTAATCAAATAAATGAAGAGGACAGTTGAGTTTGAGATGGTTATGGCCGAACTTCAAAATGAAGTTGCCTAAGTATCCCAAAGATGGGAATCAAGCCTTACGTAGTTCGGTTTAGGTTTACTCGAGTATTGACTCTCTCTTTTTGCACTCTAACTTTTGCCAAAGTTGCCCTTTAGGGTTTTCAACCTTGCGAGCTCAGTTTTTCTTCATTTCTAATTTTTCATGCTCTAACTTCTGCCTAGGTCGCCCTTCCGGATTTTTGGCCTAGCGAGCCTCTCGAGGGTAATATTTCTTTAACTTGTCCATATTGATCGACTGTGAAAACTCCAAGCCGTCTAGGTCCATGAGAATAATCGCGTCCTCTAGACCAGATAGATTTGATGATGTAAGGACCAATCCAATTAGGTCTGAACTTGCCCCTAGGGTCATGGACGGAAGCCCGGTTGTCTTTCAGTACCATGTCTCCCTCCTTGAGATTCCTGGACTTAACTTTCTTGTTAAAAACCCTAGCAATTCTACGCTAGTAGCCCTGGACATGATACAATGCCTTTAGTCTTCTCTCATCAAACAACATTAAATCCTCAAATCTACTCTGCTGTCAGTCCGCCTCCGCTTTCTGACCCTCGGCCATAACTCGCAGTAAAGGCACTTCAATTTCAATTGGCAGAACAACCTCCATCCCATAGATGAGAGAATAAAGGGTTGCCTCTATAGATGTTCAGATTGAGGTTCTGTAGCCCCAGAGCGTGAATGGTAGTTTATCCAGCCAGTCCCTGTATGTTTCCACCATCTTCTGCAAGATGTTCTTGATATTTGTATTAGCGGCCTCAACAGCTCCATTAGTCTATGGTCTATATGTCGATGACTTGTGAAAAGCCACATTATATTTCTTAAGTAGATCCACCACCTCTTTCTTGAAATGTGAGCCGTTATCTGATATGATCTCATTCGAAACTCCATACCAGCAGATGTTGTTATTTCTAATGAATTTGGCCACATACGGTGCTTTCAATATGGCATAGGACTGAGCTTCCACCCACTTCGTGAGGTAGTTAATCGCTACCAGAATGAACTCATCCCCATTTGACCCCTTTGGCAAGACGGCACCAATAACGTCGATTCCCCAAACTAAGAAAGGCCATGGTGAAGTCATGTTGTAAAGCTTAGACTGCAGTATGTTTATGCAATTGGCATGGACTTGGCATTTATGACACCGCCGTACAAAACCAATGCAATCCTCCTCTATGGTTAACTAGTAAAAACCTTGTCTGAGGATCTTTCGAACTAGCATCACACCATTCATGTGTGCCCCGCACTCTCCTCCGTGGATAGCCTCCATAAGACACTTCGATTCCTCCTCTTTAACACACAGCTTGTGCATTCCCAGATGGCCTCTTTTGTAGAGCTTACCCCCACAGATGATATATTGGATGGCCAGACGTCGTATGTTCCGTTTGTCTTTGGCATTTGCCTCTGGTGGATACGTCTCCTTTTCCAGAAAGTTCCAAATATCGTAATACCAGGGGTTTTTTTCTTGAACTTCATCTATTGCGGCAATGGTCTCATAGGCCGACGTGTATTTCTGTTTAATAATGATTGGACGTATCTTCACTTCCAGCGAGATGTCTACCATATAAGATAGAGTTGCCAAAGCATCAGCAAACCGGTTGTTCTCTCTTAACAGATGCGTGAATGTCAGTTTTTCAAATCTCAAAAACAGAATATCCAGGGCCTGATGGTAAACCTTCATTTTCTCTTTTTTTGACTTTCCAATCTCCATTTGCTTAAGAAATAACCAAATTCGAGTCTCTGATGACATCCAACCTTATTACCCCTAGTCCTAGGGTAGCTTCCAAACCAGCAATGCACGCTTCATATTCTACTTCGTTGTTGGACACTTTGAACCAGAGTTTGAAGGCTAGGGGTATATGGGAATCATTGGGTGCTATCAACAACACGTCTATCCCATAACCATATTGATTGGACGCTCCATCAAAGTACATCATCCAAGTTTCCTCTTCGACTTGCAGAATGTCTTCATTTGGGAACAAATATTCCACCGCATCATCGCCATTTACTGGGTGGTCAGCCAAGAATTCCACTATAGCTCTTCCTTTAACTGACTTGCGTGTAACATATTTGAGATCAAATTAGGAGAGAAGAAGTAGCCAACGAACTAGCCTACCTGTAAGTGCCGATTCTCAAAGAGATATTTGATGGGATCTAATCTCGAAACCAAGATTACAGAGTGAGGTAACAAGTAGTGCCTCAACTTCCTGGTAGCCTATACCAAGGCTAAGCAAGCTTTCTCTAAGGGAGTATAACGGGTTTCGTAGTCTAGCATCTTCTTGCTTAAGTAATAGATGGCCTTCTCCACCTCATCTTCAGATTCTTGAGCTAGCATACACCCCATGGTTGACTCGGTTACCGACAGATACAAAATCAGAGGCTTCCCCAGCTCCGATGGTGACAACACAGATGAATTCTGGAGGTATTGTTTGACCTGCTCAACGGCAAACTGACATCGATCGTCCCATTGGAACTTCTTTTCTTTCTTCTAGAGACCAAATAGTGGTTCACAAGTCAAGGTTAATTTGGAAATAAATCATCTTATGAATTGCACTTTACCCAGAAAGTCGTACACCTCCTTTTCAGTCCTCAATGGTGGCATTTCTAAGATAGCCTTGATTTTGGAAGGATCTACTTCAATTCCTTTCTGTGTGATCAGAAAGCCCAGAATTTTCCCCGCCGTTACGCTGAATGTGCATTTCTGCGGGTTTAACCTCAATCTATATTCCCTGATCCGTTGAAAAAAAATTTACAGTGCGGTGTAGTGGCTTTCTCGCTCTTTGGATTTGACAATCATGTCGTCCATATACACCTTAACCTCTTTCTGGGTCATATCATGCAAAATAGTGGTCACAACCCTCTAATAGGTAGCCCCAACATTCTTCAACCCAAAAGCCATGACTCGGTAGCAATACATACCCCATGGTGTGGTGAAAGCAGTCTTTTCCCGGTCTTCTGGTGCCATCAGAATTTGATTGTACCTAGAAAACCCATCCATAAAGGAAAGCAAGGCATGGCCAGCAGCAAAGTCCACCAATTTATCTATGTGCGGCAGTGGGAAGTTGTCCTTCGAACTTGCTTTGTTCAAGTCTCTGAAGTTGGCGCAAACCGAAATTCTGCCATCCTTCTTCGGTACTGGGACAATATTAGCCAACCAGGTCAGATACTCAGATACTGACAAGAATTCTGCATTAATCTGCTTAGTGACCTCTTCCTTGATTTTTAGCGCCTAATCTGGATGAATTTTGTGCAGTTTCTATTTGACTGGTCGGGCCTTACGGTCAAGAGGGATCTGATGCTATACAATCTCAGGGTCGATTCCAGGCATGTCTTTGAAGGACCACGTGAAAACATCTTTGAAATCTTTTAATAAAGCGATCAAACGCTCGCGTTTTTTTGAAGACAACATGGACTCGATCTAGACCAAGCGTGGATCCTTCTGAATACCTAGATTAATGGCAATGATTTCATCAAAACAAGGCTTAACATACCGCTCCTCCTCTCGATTAATCAAGTTTTGCAAAGCCAGAGGAATTTCTTCCTCTTCATTTTCGTTAAAATTTCAAAAACTTGGTCAAAACAATAAACCAGCGACACAGAAAAGTACACAGAATCTGCAGAGTTCTTATTCAAAAGGTCTAGATCTTCAGTTACAAACTCAAAAGAAAAGTTGAATGAAGACCTAGATAGGACTTTGGTATCTAGGTTACCACCTCCAGAAATACTAGACTCAGACGCAGAAGAACTCGAATCTAATCCCGACTCCACAGACTTAGTGGAATCAGACTCCGGCTCATCACCCGATTTAGAACTAGAAAGAAAGCCCTCCTCCAGCTGCTAAGTAAGACACGACGCCTGTGATGCATCCAAAATACCACTAGTTGGGTCCACACCCGGTTCTTTCCCGATCATGGAGACAGTAAAGTTATCCCCTGAGTTCTCTAGGTCAATCGCAGGATCTGTAAGGAGATTGGCCAGTGCTGCCCCTACTTCAGCCTCGCTGCCGTCTGAGTCATCTTCTGTGCTTTGGCTAACTTTGATGTTCGGTTCAACCCTTTCCTCATCATTATCCTACAGCTGATGGTCAAAGAAGATCTCAAACCTGGGGGCACGCTTATTCGAGGAATTTACCCAAGGCTCAAGAAAGTCGCAAAAAGGGAAATCCTCTCCCTCTCAAGCAAAATGGCCATTCAACGTCCTTTGGATTGGCCTGTGGACAAGCTCATATTACTTTCCAGCTCTCTTGGTTTTGGTTCTACCCCTCATCTCTTCCCCCTTTCTTATCCAGTCCTCTTTGGTGGGCACATAGTCCAGTCCAAAGGCATGCGGGTTGTGTGGCATCTCTGCTAATGCTATAACACCTTTCCGCCAGCTCCTTCTGAGCCCCATTCTTGGAACATGCCGTAGTTTATTCATGAAGTAGATAAACTGGTCACTGACGTACATGCCTTCGTCCACGACCAGAATTGTCTGCATTACCCGGGCTTCGGCTAGAGTGAATCCTGAGAGGAACATATCCTCGTCGCCATGGTTGATCTCTAGCACTGGCATGGTCACCTCTAGCAATGGGTGGATGGATTAGTTCCCAAAAACAATTGCTACTCCTTCCCCATAAGAATGCTTCAACATTTTGTGGAGGGTGGAGGACATAGCCTTCATGTGATGTAACCAAGGCCTCCCTAACAACAGATTAAAGGCAGCTGGTACATACACGACGTGAAACTCGATCTCTTGCTCTGACGGGCCAACCTGAACTCGTATTTTCACCGTGCCTATGACCCCTCAGCTTGTATTGCCATACGCCTGTATCACCTGGGCTGTGGGAACAAAGTCGGCTAGTTTTAGGTCAACCGCATAGGCAGTACGGGACGAACAGACATTAATGGCAAAATCAGTATCTACCAACACCACCGGCACCCACTTCTCTCTGCATTCCATAGAAATGTATAATGGCTTGTTTTGGGCCGAACCCTCCGGCGGCAGCTCTTTGTACAAGAAAATAAGCGTTGGCTTGGCACTACTCAGAAAGACCAAGCCCACAAGTTGCTCGGGTGTAGTATCAATGGACAATTTAGCTTTGTCCATTGCCGACAATACTGCCTACCGATACACCTGTGAAACCATGTGAAGTCCCCAGATAGAGATATCAGCTTGGATTTTCTTGAGCTATTTCAACACTGACTCCTCTTCTATTTACTTCTCCTTCTGTTTCTCGACCTCCCGGTCCTTTTCAGATGCTTCTGCTTGATCCAGGTGTGGTGGCTTAAAATATCATCCACTACGGGTAAGGTGGTCTATCTTCTCGGCATACCATGTATTATTTAGGAGGCAGCCTTCCCAATCTTCGTCAGTATGGGCCAGACACAAATCATTGTCACCCCACCACTCGCCATCAACTGTTGACAAACAGTTTTCAGGCTCTACTTGAATCATTTTCACATCATAAGTATCCCCCATAGGGTGCCATGCAAGTACAATTTTCCAACTGTCTTCATTTCTTTCTCTTTCAAACTGCTTCAATGCAACTTCCTGTTCAGTATCTACAATGTTTACAACACCCACTTCTTGGGCTGGGTTTTCCACACATGTGCCCTCCAATAATTTTCCTTTCTCATCAACCTTTCCAGCTATTATAGCTACCTCTGCTTCTTTTGCCTCTGGTTTCATCTCAGTTTCTTCTTTGTTGTCTGGCTCATTACTCAGCCACCTAGTGTTATCAGTCAATCCATTCAGGTTGAACCACCCGATCTGTACATTTCCCTAATCATGCTCATCAAAGAACTGTAGGTTGTCCAAATTCTTTTCGAGGTCTGCCAAATCATCCAACCCTTGGCCCGAGCTATCCTCCCTGACCACATTGATGTCTATTGAGATTGGTAGCACCAATTCAGGCTTGGTTTGACTAGTTGGCACAATATAGCAACTCGGGCCATACACCCTCTCAAATAAGTCCCCAGGACACTTCGACAATAAACTAGTTCCTTCTTCCAAGGTCAAAACCTCCTTTATGGTGGGTGTTGTCACCACTAGTCTAGAAAACTCAAGTTGTAGGTTAGACGTGTCCATCATGCATAAGTCTGTGCCCTCAGGAATTAACAACATCAGTTTTGGTAGGTGAAATGGGGTAATATATATGCTGGGGTCATAAGTGGTGGCCAGTGTATAGATCAGGTTAAAGTTTCGAGGTGGAGGGACTTGATTGTAGGCTGGGAGCGGGTTGGTAGTTACATTTGGTTTCTGAGGTAGAGCGATCACCTTGTTGTCAATGAGATCCTAAATCTCATGATGCAAATAGAAGCACTGGTCGGTGTCATAACCGTGCTTCTGGTTGGAAAGCACAATATTTTGTGGGGTTGTGTTTAGGTGGAAGAGGATCGGGAAGTGGCCGAGGTTCTAAGAGTTTTAGGTGCCTTTTTTTGACTAGCACCTACATGGCTTTGGACAAGGTCATGTATAGTTGGTTAAAAGTCCTACCCTGAGGTCGAGTAGGGTTGGATAATGTTTGTGGGCCTATATTGGCAAAGGGGTCGGCGGTTTTTATTATGGTGATAACACTTACATCCGAGGACCTCACAACTCTGCTACCACTGGCAGCATTGGAACTGCGAACAAATGGCCTCTTGGTTAGCTCCTTATCCTCAATAATAAGTCCCTATTTCATGACATCTTCAATTTGCAGTCCCATTTCATAAAGCTTTGTGAAGGCAAATAGAGGTAGGACAATCATCTTCTGCAGCAACTTGCCATGCAGATTTCGGACAACCATTCTTATTTGATCCTTTTCTGAAGGTTGAGTGGTCATCATTGAGGCCCTGGCCCTCCACCTCATCAAAAACTTAGAGAAACCCCCCTTCAGCTCTTGATGTGTTGTCTTGAGATCACGAATTGTGACCTCAATCTGCGTATTGTAAGAGTACTGAGCAATAAAGACTTCGGCCATTTCCTCCTAATTCTGTTTGACAGAATCTTCTAACTTAGCATACCAAATAGCTGCTATACCTGACATGGTGTGACCAAAGAGAGACAGCTTCTGTAGTCTAGTCAACCCATCGGCTACAAGATATTAGAAAAAGTCACAAGTAAACCATCGGATCCCCGGAACCGTCAAAACGATCAATATGTGGCATCTTAAATCTATCTAGCAATGTAACCGCAGAATCAGTATACTCATCCTCTATGTCTGGAATGGAATTAATCCCTTGCGCTCTTTTGAATAGTTTCTCCAGTTTAGTGACTTTAAGCGTCGTTGGATCAACTTCAAACTCAAATGGTGCCTCGGTCTGATAAATCGGGTCTCTAGAAGCTTGTGCTGGTATAGGTTATACTGGATTGCCCTGGTTTTCTTGAACATTGGTTGTATTAGCAGTGGCTCCGAGTGCTTGGATAGTTGTGGTGGGTACACGGGATGCAGAGGCCACGGCTGGCTGCAATGGCTGTTGTTGTAGCCTGGTTATAACCTCAGCCTGACGGGCTATAACCTCGGCCTGACGAGCCGCATCATGATGTAGGGTCTCAACTGTTTGTTGCAGATGGAGTATCAGTTCCTCCATATTGGCCGGGGGATACTGTGCCATTGGAATAGATGACCTTTCTTGTGCTGAACTAGAAGTAGTTGACTATTTTTGAACCAGACTGAACACAGGCGAGCTAAGAAGTGATTGCTGTAAGAATTGGACTGGAAAACTCTGTCTGATTCTCCTCTGTCTTGTAACCAGTGAGAGTGAGGTAAACAGTGGTTGTCCCCAAACAAGATCCCCGGTTTTGCAAAGTCTTCTGACTTGGGTCCAAAGTACTTGGGGGATATCTGAACTTTCTGAAGCTATGGTTTAAACTACCTAGCAAAAGAAATAAAGCAAAATAGCAGCAATCAAAAACTGCACAGTTCCTCAGCTAAGATGTTATCAACACAGACATGATCAAAGTTGTAGGACTGTACTCCACACTGAATTCTGTCCCAAAACAAATACCAACCTTGCAACTGATATGTACATTCCAATACACTTTCACTGTAAAGCACATACCAGTTAAAAGATAGCCAAAACATCCCTATGAGGGGGTAAGGTTACCTTGTCCTAGTTTTCTTCAGGAACTAGGGCTTCACTATTGCAAACTAGCAGTTTCACGCAATCCTGCATATGGCTAAGCATTCTATCCTAGTTTGGAATAGTCACTATGGCTTTCTACATGCAACTAAGCTAAATGATCAAAGAGGGTACGTCAGCAAGACTACCTAATATACCCCTCACACCTAATACCAAAAAATGAAAGGAGGATCAAACGGTACAGCGGTAGTCCAAATTCAAGGGTTATGTTCCCAACATGCCAGAGCCCATGACTAGTCAGCCTTTTGGCAAGCTTTTGGGCAAGCCTCCGGCAAACTGTTCAAGAACAGCAGATGGCAAACACAATGACTTAAACGCACCAATGGAGTTCGAGTCAAGTTCGAGTCAAGTTCTCTAATTTCCCCAGTGGAGTCGCCAGAAACTGTAGCTTGCTTTTCATGCTTCTTTCGAATATGATAGCCCTACAGTTCAGACTCCCATAGTTCTGAATCTGATCTCACAAGTGTAATGTGAAATAGATAAACACAAAAGAGTCCAAATCCAGCAAATCTTTTGGAAAATCAATTTTGAATCAAAATGCCAAAAATGGACTGCTTTGTCAGATTACAGAGTCACCATCTAAATATTTTTTAAAAATTTAGGAAACCCGAGACTCGTGGCAAAGGCCACTTATCCATCATCACAAAAGTGTCTTGTCTCGAGAACTTAGGTACGAGAGGGGAAGGTCATGAATTGAGCACCCCACTTGCCCGATCAAAGATTGGCCTCTACTAATCATGATGTGATTCTTATTTACATTATATGCTCTTGTTCCGATTATTAAACTAACATTACTATGTGTTACACACAAAGTATAGACTAAGTCGCAAAAATTGGAACACTTTGATTTCATGTTTGTTTTGAAAAGTGTTTCGAATATGTACCACTCGAAAAAGTGATATCACATGTACATTTGATCAAGCTATCCCAATTCAAACAATTAGCCTTCATCCTTAGGCATTCAAACAAGTATAGCAATTAAGCACTTAGCCTCATGGGATTCATACTTGATATAGAAACAATCACATGCATGCGATATGCTTAGAGCAATAAATGCTCACCTCATACTCCAAGGCAAGCCAAAAGAAATAAAAGTGTTAGAAAAAAATACATGCTCTACTATGTAAATGACTAATGTAACATAAGCAATATGCGATTAATAGGCTCGGCTACTAACATGGCATGTAAATCGATTTGATAACATGCGGTTTAAGCACGTATTCAAAAAAGTAATAAATAACAATGTGAGTTAGAATGATGCACTGAGCCAAATGCATGCAAGACAATGGATGCAAATCATGAGAAATGCTAAATGAACATGATGCTCTAAACTATCCATTATAAGCAAGTAAATAAAAAGGAGAAAGACGTGGGGTTGGAAGATATACACATTATTACAATTTGCCCTTGCGCAAGAGGATCCGAAAAAACGAATCAGCTAAGCTAGCTAACTAATTATTACAACACTGAATTTAACTAACTATTTGAGCTAAGCTAATTAAATAATTACAACACAAAATTAATTAATCAATCTAATTAATTACAACACCAAGTTAATTAGCTATTCTGACTAAGTACTTAAATATTACAAGTCCACAAATTAACGAGCCCCAAGGAGCAAGAAAATGGCTTATGCATGCACATGAATTTCTCCCTCCCCTCCTTCCCCCCCCCCCCCAAGAGAAAATGCCTCTGTTTTGTTTTGCACCTCAGCCTCTACTCTGCTTTGTGAAGAAAGTGGCACTGCCTAGCTGAGAAAGATGGCCGGCAGGCCAGAAGTGGTGGCCGGCCGTACACTAATAGTGGCCTACCGTACAGTAAAGGTGGCCTGCCAGCCACTAATGTTGGGTTTCTTCTATGGCAATAGAAAACAAACAGAGGATGTTTGTCCACCCTGCTCTCCTTATCACCAGACAAATCAAAGGAGGAGTAGGCTTAATTCGCAAGCCATCATCGGCGCAAATTCATTGCGTGATGACTTATGAACCAAGGGATACAATTTCGATAAATGCACAATGAAAGGCCTACGAACCTCTTCCCTCTCATGATATTGATCAAGGGAAATGGTTGACATCGACTCTTGAACCATTTTCATAACTAACAAGTATGAAACGACTCAAGACTCAATGAGTTCAATTAACGTCCGATCGAACCCAAACCATTTTATTATCTTGCTCCATTTTAAGCCATTGATTACCCCTTTTAATTACCATCCCATTCATTAGTCATTTTAGTCCAAAATGAGCATTAAGTCTACTAAAGAAGAGAAGTGTCAAACAAAGGGTTGTGTTGGGCATGAGAGAGATGTCATGTCGTTGGTAACGAACCTTCGACGAGATTAAATCATTAAGCCCAGCGATCTCTATCTCAAGCTTAAACAAACAATCAGATATGATTAGAGATGAACACAAGTATGGAAAGCTTGAAATAAATGCTATCAACTCAAATAGGTTGGTGTCTAATGCCTAAAACACCAAACCTATAAGGACCATTACACTATAAGCATGCAATACAAAGCATACATGAGATGAACAACTTAAAATAGTCCAAAAATAGGCTAAAATAGTACTGAAATTAAGATAAAAACATCTACAAAAGCAAGCTAAAATAATGGAGCAATTAAACTAGTAAACAAGCCAAAGGATGGGAGGCTAACCCTTCCATTTTTTGGACTTCAAAACCACATGTTGGCCTTTGAAAAAACTCCAAGAAGCAGTGTTGAAAAGCTCAAAAAAAGATAATGAAAAGGTGGAAAACACAAGGGTAAAAACCTAGGAAGCAAGGTTCAAAGAAGGGTGGTCAACCCCTCTACCTTTAATAGCCTTAAACCACAAGTTTCAGCCCATAAAAAAAAGTTGAAAAATAGGCCAAAAATAGTAAGAAAAGATAGGAAAGAAGCAATGCAAAGGAGCTAGGTTGTATACCTCTTGAAGAGGAGTGATCCTTTTGTTCACAAACCAACAATTTCACACCCTCAAGAGCTAAAATGCAAGCTCAAACACCTCAGCAAAGAACCCAAAAGGTTTGGTTTAGGGTGTCTAGGAAAAAAGGTATAGAAGTTGCAAGGGAGAGAGAGAAATATTTTCCAAAACTTTGCTCCACAAATTTTTCTCACCCTAATTTTTGAGAGGGAGTCATCTATATATAGAAATATATGAGACTATCTCGAAAATATCCATATAGAAACAGCTGGTGTAGTGCGTGCATCTATGAAAATAGCTGGCACAGCTGTCAAGAAATCTAAGTTTTTACACAAGTGGACGTGTAGACACCCCATTTTTGACTGTCTTCAAGACTTGGATATGCTTGCAGGTACATCCAATAACAAGTTCGATTGCTCGTTGAGTATTCGAGTTCAGGGAAGAACGTCACAGGTTTGAGCTTTCCAAACCCTGTTTTCTTTCTGTCTCATTTTTTGGACCATGTGTTGGCCCTTTCTGCATGCTTCTTGTGAGGAACTGCCAACCACCTTTTGGCCCTGCCGGCCATGGTTTTGTCCCTGTCTGCCATTGATGAAGCCTGCCAGCCATTAATGAGGCACTGCCGGCCACAGCCGATGGCCGGCAGAACACCTTGTCTCAACAGTTTTCACGCCAGATCTTTTGAGCCAGTTGGTTTTCACTATGAAACCCTTTTCAAGCTTGTTTAACAAGCTTTGCATTGCTCCCTTCTATATAAGGAGAGGCTCCTCCTTCATTTCAGAGGTTCATAATTTTGTGGTTTGAGTTATACATACACATTTGTATCTATATCACTCTTTTGTTCTAGTTTTGTGCCTTAAAAGTGTCATTTTGTTTCACTTTTGTACACAAACACACACTCAAACACCATCCTTCTGTTGCTAAGGCTTCTTGAGGTTTGTTTTGGTGTTCTTGGACTGGTTTGAGCTCAAAGAAGTTGCTAGAGTTGCAACTTTAAAGGTGGTCTTCAAGGGTGAGTTTCTAACCTTTAAATCCCCCATTTTTGCTTAAGCTTTTAACCCAATTTGCATGCTTTTTTAAGCTTAACTCTTAACTGGAAAAAGTTCTATTTTTCATGATTAAAAATTTTGTTTAAGGTCACTTTTTCGTTGGGGGTTGTTTACCCCCTCTTAGGCTTTGTTTGGCCATGCTTTTGTGCCTTATTTGTGAGCCTTTGGGACCACCTTGTTTTGGCCTTCTCACCACTGAAACTCAGAGTAATTTTAGTGGTGGGAAGGGTGTTTTGAGGTCCCAAAAAGGAGAGGGTCATCCCCTCTCCTTATGTCTTCAATACTTGTTTTGAATGCCTCATGTGTGAGCATGTTTGTTAAGCTTATGTTGGCCATATCTTAGCATGTATTTGTGGTTATTTTGCTGTGGCATGCCACTTTTTTTGGCTGGTTTTGTCACTCCTTGCATGCATAATACATTTGTAGTGTAAATCACACAAACTAGTCTTGTATGCTTCTTGAAGTAGCATGTCATTCTAGCTTGTTTTGAATCCATTTCAGCATGTCTTTGGTGATGTTTTGCCATGTCATACCTCTATTAGGGTTTGGTTTGGTTAACCTTTGCATGCTCCATGCACTTGTAGTGCAATTCCATGAAATAGCCTAACATGCATCATGCTTTAACATGTCATTCTAGCATGCTTTTGGCTTAACTTCATGAAGCTTTTGTCTATGTTTTAACATTATTTAGCTCTGATTTTAGTTTTTTTGGCCATGCATGACTTGCTTTGTATAGCTGTAGTGCAATTAGCCTTGCTAGTCTTGTGTTTTGTTGACTTATGCATGCTATCTTTGAGCTATTTAGATGATTTGGCATCATTTAATACTTCATTTTAGAGCATGTAGCATTTCCATATTCCCACTTCATTCACTCTTTAAGTGTCTTTGAGTGTTGTGCATTGTTGCCTTGTTTATGGCCTCGCTTGTATGCTTGCATGCCTAAGTCTTTGAGCCCCAATCTCAATATGTTTAGGTCTTTGTTTTGACCTATTTCAGCTCTGTCCATGTTTAGTTCATGCATTTGTGCCATATATCGCATGCCTCCTTTGTAGTCCTCTCTATTAACTTTCATGCTTTAGGATTCTCGCATGCTTTACTTGCTTTGTTTGAATGATTTGGCATCATTTCTTACTTAATTTCAGTGCACTTAGTGTTGCTACACTTTCATTTTTGACACCCTTTGAGCACTCTTGAGAGTTGTGTTCTTAAGCCTAATTGGCATGCATGCTTATATATGCTTTCATGACTTAGTTTTGATGCATTTTGGCCACTGATTTGGGCATGGTTGAGGCCTACCCATTTTGGTTTAAGTCCATCTTTGCATGTTGTTGCATGCTTGCTAGTTTGCATGTTATCGCATGCTTGTTATGGTCGCATTGCATTTTGCATGCTTGTTACATTGCATTTGGCATGCTTATGTTGCATTACATCTGTTGTTTGCATTGCATTGTGTTCAACCGGACGTTATGTTGAACACAAGGTTGATTGGTCCACTTCATACTCAAAGTGATGAAAGTGAGCCAATCTTCCTTGGTCTCTATTGCCTTTGATCATCCATGATGAGGTAGTAGATTTAGAGTCTTGTTTGCATCACATTTATTGAATGTGTACAAGATTGGATCTTTGGCCATCACGCATTCCAAATGCTTGATTGATGGTCTTGGATCCGATTATGCCTCTCCCTTGATGTTTTGAGGTGATATGGAGGGGTATGGTACATACATACCCTAAGGAGATCCTCCATTTCCTCTGTTTTGTGCTCTGTTACAACTTGGTGTCACAGCACACTAGTAGCCGGCACCCCTTCATCCTTGGTCGGCAGAATGCATCCTTGGCCGGCAAGAGGGTCGGCAGCAACCATTCATGGCCGACAGGCCACTGGTGCACTCCCCAGCACTGTTTTGGTAAGTTTCAGCAGCTAGCACTGGAAGACACCCTGCAAACAGAGCCTCTTGAGAGCAAACGGAAGAGCTTTTTGGGACGGCAACCGAGGGCATGCATATTCTAACTTCTAGTAGAGCTGAGGCAGCATTGTTTATTGCTTTCCTTATTAGTCTGCATGAATTGTAATTAATTAATTAATTTGTTGATTAGTTAAGTGATGTAATAATTAGTTGTAGCTAGTTATTCATTTTGGTTTGTGATAATTAGTCTAATTAGCTTAATTAGATTAGTTGATTAGCCTAGCGTAGCTAGCTTAGCGTATTCATTCGGACCCTCCGTCGAGAGGTCCAACTGTTGTAATAAGTGTGCGTGAGTGTGTAAATGTCTTCCAACCCCATGTCTTTCTCCCTTTTATTTACCCGCTTTCAGTGGTTAGATTAGGGCATGTTTCAGTTAGCATCCTTATGCTATGCATGTTTGCATTATTCATCTATATTGCATACACCAGGCTCGGCGCATCATACTAACCGCATTATACTTTTAATAAATTACTTGAATACGTGTTCAACAGCATGTTATCAAGTTGCATTTCATATGCCATCTTAGAATAGCCGAGCCTATTTTAGATGCATTTTCGCATGTGTTGCATTAGCCATCTTAACATGAACTAGGATCATGCATTGATTTCTAACTAGTTCTCTGTTTTGGCTCGGAGTACACTGTGAGTGTTTATGCTTTAGCATACTGCATGTGTGTTATTGATTGCCATGTATAGCATGCTTGCCTTGAGACTAACTGCTTAAGTGATTAACTGTCTGAATGCCTGTGGGTGAAGGTTGGATTACTTGAATTGGAACAATTCATTGAAATCTTCGATTTAGCCTACTTGCGAGTAGCAAACTTCAAATCGTTTTCAAACAAACAGATATGCAATGTTTTGTTCCAAATTAGGTGATCTAGTCTATACTTGTATGCTGTGCGCATCACATAGTAATTCTAGGCTAATACACCGGAATAAGAACACATGTGTTTTCAAAAACAAGATATCATGTTAGTAAAGGCCGATCTTTGATCGAGCAAGTGAGGGTGCTCATTACATGACCTTCCCCTCTCGTACCCAAGTTCCCGAGTCGAGGCAACTTTGGTGATGATGGACACGTGGCCTTAGGCACGAGTCAGGGTTTCCTAAATTTCTTCCAAAATAAAATATTTATGTGGCGATTCTGTATCTGGCAAAGCAGTCCATGTTTGGCACTTCTTTATAAAAATCAGTTTTCCAAAACGATTTGTCGGATTTGGACTCTTTGGTGATTTATCGATCTTGCATTGCACTTTGGAGATTAAATTCAGAACCGTGACATTGAGTCCGAACTGTAGTAAGCCTAATGAACAAAAGGGATTTCACGCCCGTATCGCGCCCGGAGCCTAGGAAATTCAGGCTCTCTACAGTTTCTGGCGACTCTGCTGGGGACTTAGAGAACTTGATTCGAACTCATGATATCTTGTTTTGATTACACTTATGTGTTTCTTTGCATTGCATGTGCATTGGTGCGCCTAGGACACCGTGTTTGCCGTATGCTATTCCTAAACGGTTTGCCGAAGGCTCGCTTTGAGAAGCGTGCCATAAGGATGACCGGTTACTGGCTCTGCCACGATGGGAACACAAACCCCGATTTTTAGCGGGGCACCCTTTTTGACCATTCGACCTAGTGCATATCGGAATCCATAGTGACTATTCCAAACTAGGACAGATTACTTTCCCAATTGTAGATTGTTTGAAACCGCTGTGTGCATAGTGAAACCCTAGCTCCTGACAAAATAGGACAGGGAAACCCTACCCCAACATAGGGGTGTTTTGGCTCTCACTTGTTTGCTATGTGCTTTTAGAGTGCGTCTCTACAGGAATGCATGTATCAGTTTGCAAGTCTAGGTATCAGGCCTGCGGGCATCAGTATTTGGGAAATCAGTTTTACCTGAGGGTATCAGTTTATAGGCAAAATTCAGTAGAGAGTACAGTCATTCAGCTATGATCAAATCTGTTCTGTTGAAACTGGGCTGAGATGCTGCATGTTTTCTCCTTTGCAAGGTAGTCTTGGAACCATAGCTTTAGAAGGCTCCGATATCCCCTGGGTGCATTGGACTTGTGTTGATAGACCTTGTCAAGCCAGAGATTCAGTTCAGAGCAACCAATGTTCCTTCGCCAGAGGCAGGGTAAAAAGGCCAGTCAGGCACAAATCACCAGTTCAACAGTCTCCGGATCAGCAGTCATTATCCACCTCACCTGTGCGCAGTTGGGCTGAGATATCTGCTTCCACCTCAGAGAGAAAATGCACACCTGTTCAATCAAATCCGCAGTTTTCAATTAATATGGAGGACATGATGCGTCAACTCCAAGAGACCATGCAGGCCATGCAGCAGGATGCTGCCCGTCAAGCAGAGTTTACCGCCCGCCAGGCGGAGGTTGTGGCTCAACAAGCAGACTTAATCGCCAGGCTTCAGCAGCAACAGCAACCCCAACAAGATGGAGCGTCTGCTTCGCATCCACCCCCACCTCCACCTATGGTTCCAATACCCGGGGGGGCGGCTCACGTCCAGGAAAATACGGACATTCCAACAGGGCCAGTCCCACTGCCAATCCCACCTCAACTGTCCAAAGCACCGGCTAATCCAGTGGACACGCCGTTTGAATTTGAGGTTGATCCGACCGCCCTGAAGGTCAGCGAGCTTGAAAAGCTATTCAAAAGAGCTCAAGGCGTTAACGCCATTCCGGATATAGAGGATGGTTATACCGACTCAGCAGTAACATTACTGGATCGGTTCAAGATGCCACATATCGATCGCTTCGATGGCTCTGAAGACCCAATGGTGCACCTCCACCTGTTTTCTGATATCCTAAGGCCAATGGGTTTGACCACAGCCCAGAAGCTGTCACTATTCGGCCAAACCATGTCTGGGATAGCCGCAATCTGGTATGCGAAATTGAAGAACTCTGTGAAACAGAACTGGGAAGAGATGGCTGAGGCCTTCATTGCTCAATACTCTTACAACACACAGATTGAGGTCACAACTCGTGATCTTGAAGTCACCCGCCAAGAGCCAAAGGAGGGTTTTTCCAAGTTTGTGACGAGATGGAGAGCCAAGGCCTCAATGGTGGCTACAAGGCCTTCCGACAAAGACCAGATAAGGATGGTTGTGCGCAACCTCCAATCCAGGCTGATGCAAAAAATGATAGTCTTACCCCTTCCCACCTTTGCCGACTTGCACGAGATTGGGGTACAAATTGAAGACACAATGAAACAAGGTCTGATTGACCACGAAAAGGAGTCACCCAAGAAGGGTTATGCACGCAGTTCTAATGCGACTACCAGTGGTGATGCAGCTGCAAGGACTTTTGAAGTTGGAATGGTCACCACCACTCCGAAAACAGCCACCCCTTTTGTTGGTGCATCTAATCCAAACCCCCGAACTTCGGACTATCTACCCTGAGGCAAGAGGGTTTTCACCCCACTTTATATGCCTTTGTCTAAAACTCTAGGGGTCCTACTCAGGAAAGGACATTTGAAACCGTTGGAACAACGGCCTCTACACGATCCTCTCCCTCCAAAGCATGACCTGGCTAAGTACTGTGCTTTCCATCAACAAACCGGTCATGACACTGATAGTTGCATCCGTCTTCGCCATGAGGTACAAAATTTGATTGACAACAAGGTCATCGCCGCACTAGTCTCACAAAGTCTATCAGCACTAGATCAGTGAACTTGGGGGATAATGTGACGTGATTAAGGGATGAACCACCTGCAGGCGGCGCTCAGTTTACTCCAAATGTGGCGTATAGCACACATTGTTTTGAGCATTTTGCGAATACTAGCTTTTGTGCTTTCTGACTTGGGTATTGGGTCAGTCTTGTTGTTTTGTATTGAGTCATTCTTTTCATACTAAGTCAGTCAGGTCTGTCTTGTTGTATCGAATCAGTCCTGTTTTGTTAGAGTCGGATGATTTCGGGGGTGTTACCTCAGACATCACTCTCTTGTTTTGTGTTTGTCTTTTGCATCCTTTCTTTTGAGTCTGTTTCTGCCATGGAGCCAGTTGCACCAGAAGATCTGAATGAAACAGCAGTGGTTTTTCATGCTTTTGTGCTTGTTTTTGCTTGGAACCAGTTGTGCCAGCAAATTTGAATGAAACGGCAGTACATTTCACCTGCTCTTTCGTGCCTTGAAATCATTGCATTGACGTAAGTTTTTCAAAACTTTTTTTCTAACACTGTGGTGAAAACAAAGAGGAAGGAATTCCTCGGGATTTGCAAAATTTGATCAATTGAGAGAAAGAGAGGCATGCTAAGCCCTTAATGATTGAGATCATGCTTGTTAATGTGAGTACTGAGAAGGATCCTGGCTTGATCCAGATTGGTTCTACATTGTCTTCAGCGCGAGCGATTAGTCACTTTCTTAAAAGATTTCAAAAAAATGTTTTGCGCTGTCCTGCAAAGACCTGTGTGGAATCGCTCTTGAGATTATGCAGCATAGGATCGCTCTAAGCCTCAAGACTCGACCCCTTTTGCTTTCAAACCTTGAACCTTAACTCAGAATGTTCAACGATCAACCGCAATGTGAGACCTGTGTGGCCGGATTTGAAGCAGCCCACGAACTAGGGGCAAGGAAGTCAGATCAAGTAGATCAGATGTTATCAAAGGAAGCTTGCGAAGCTAGATCAGATGCCCCCCCTCGAACTAGGGGCAAAAGAATTTCAGATGTGCTCGAAGTGTCAAAATTGGGACATTTCTCAAGTTAACAAAGATCGGCAAGAATGCCAAATCCGAGAAGGAAGGAAAGAAGAAAGTATTGCTGAAGGACAACCGAGTTCCTATCCACAACACTAGGGGAAAATCCAGCCCCCATTGGATGGACTCTTACATCATCAGCGAACAACAGCCACTCTCCTAGATTCAGATGGCTTCGAGATCTCAAAACCATTTGACATGGACAAAGCTACACTTTTACCCTTGAGAGGCTCGCTGGGCCGAAAACCTGGAAGGGCAACCCAGGCAAAAGTTAGAGCAAAAAAAACAAAAAGAAATGAAGAAAAAGAAATGAAAAATTCTAAAAATAAATGAAAAGAATTGAAAAGAAAAGAAAAACTGAGCTCGCAAGGTTGAAAATCCAAAAAGGGCGGCCTTGGCAAAAGTTAGAGCGCAAAAGGAGAGGTTAATACCCAAGTGTACCTTAACCCGGAACTACATAAGGCTTGATTCCCATGTTTGGGATACGTAGGCAACTTCATCTTGAAGTCCAGCCATAAACACTTCCGAATCGATTATGTCCATGTAATGGTTCCGATCATCTTTGCCATTTCTATATCCAAGAGTTCGGTTGCGACCTCCATTATGAGAACTGGTTACAATGTGCTGCGGTACTATTCAAACAAGAGGCAACTTTCCGTTGCCGTTCAGTGTGCTGCGGTGCTATTCAGATAAGGGGCAACTTTCCGTTGCTATGCAGTGTCCTTCAAACAAGGGGCAATTTTCCATTGTTTTGGATCTGAGGTTGCGCATCTCGAGAGTAAATTCTGTGTTGGTCGAGTAGTGGCCATTTGCAAAAACAGTTTTTGAGAATTTTTACTGGGGTTGATTAATTCTCTTGAAAATTATTCCATCTTTTCTAAAACTGGACCATTTATTGGACCCAAAAAAGGAAAATTTTCAGTGCTCATAGTCTGACTAGCGTGATTTCAAATCAGAAAATCGAACAAGTGTGTTAATCTAACTCTCATGTTAGTCAAAATTGTTTTAGTAGAAAACCAAAACAAAAAATGGTCGAAATGATGAACTAGGGGCACAGTTGAGTCAGATGTTCGGTCTTTTCCCCATTGTCAACATACTTGCTAGAAAGGGCATTCTATCAGCCAGAAAAGGGCACAACCGAAGTTAACAACAAAGGGCTGAAAGCTCTCAACATCCTCCAAGCAGCGAGGTATCAAGCCAAGTGCGAAGCACGAATTGGAAATGGAGTAGGATATTCCACTCCCTTATCTGAAAAGGTCTGATCACATCCATACTGGCCAAGGGCGTCGCCAACCGCTGTCAACTATGGATCTACTGCACACCGGATCGCAACTCCTCTGTGGGAAAATTCACTAGTTGTGTGCAGATGAATGACCATCTGGCAGAATGCTAGGGGCAAGAGCGCGCAACTTCTTGTTTATCCATCAACCACCCAGGGAAGGGATAAAAAATGAGAGACTGAAGAATAGAGAGATGTGCGTTGAGAGAAAAAGTGAGAAAGGGGCTTTTTCAGAAAAACAGAGCCTGAGGGCCAAGTGATGTGAGAAACACAAATAAGAAATGATGGGAAACAATACCCAGAGAAACAGGCTTCCTGTGCACATCTGAGTGTCGTGTATCTTGTTTTGAGTCGTTTCAAGTGTTTCTCGATGTGTTTAGGTTGTTTACCTTTTGTTTTTCTTTGTTGGGTCGTAACGCGCTGTGTTCAGTCTTAGGCTCAATACCCGATTAAGAATTCATTTCTTAATTTCAAAATAAATCGTTTTGTGCTCAGAGTGTTGTGCCATTCTCCACATTTGTGCAAAACAGGATTTCTTTCTTTCATGAACTGCAAGGTTCAACCCGGGTCATGTGAGAACAGTAAAACCAGGACCCATCTGAAGCTACATGGGTTCCGGGCTACGAAGCAAAAAAAAAGAGGGAAAATTTGGAGCATCCGAGTTTGTTTCAACTTCTGCATGTTCCGTTATTGCATCCCGTCTGTTCAGATTGAACTGTTTGTTCAAGATGCACCATGTGCAGAATAAATCGAGTACTGTGTTATGAGCTGTGTGTTCAAAGTGAGCAGTGTGTTTAGAATGAGCCGTGTGCAGAATAAACTAAGTACTGTGTTACGAGCTGTGTGTTCAAAGTAAACAGATTACTATGTCGACTGCTTCAAAGCCAGAATGGCGATCAGAAGTGCTCCCTCTAAGTACCAATCCCTACCAGAGGCATCTTGGCTGTGTTTGCAATGAGTTCCTAGGGGATCAATTGTGACAGTGGAAACTAGAGTTCCAATGGCTGATGCCTAGAACACAAAGGTTTGAAATTTCTGAGACTAAAGTCTGGTTTAAATACCCAGGGGTGTAACCCAGGCTTGAAATCTGTATGGAAGCCCCATAAGTTTAGGTAGCGGGTATGCGCCTCGGTTCTGGATACTGAACCAACCTAGTCTGTCACCCTGTTGGAGAGTAGGGAAAATTGTGAGTATGATCAGGAAGAAAAGCAGTATCCGTGGTTTCCCCAGTAGAAGTTGCTCCTTGTCAGCATTTCAGGACCTTTGTACTGTGAGTTGAAGGTAAGAGTTCCAAGAGCACAAGGGGAGATCTCCGTCAGAGTAGAGCGGTTCACCGCCCCTCACCTCATGAGGTGCTTTCTAAAGCGCCGCTTTGTCCGTTTGTTGCATTCTTTTAGTTTCATGCCTTGTATTGCATTCTTCCTATCAAGTTTCTTTCTCATTTATGCACGGTATTGTATGTACTGTTCATTCAGTAGTTCCGGTTTAGTTTGACTGATACCTTTCTCCTCTCACATTTGGCATGCGTTTAGACCTACCCTTCTCCTCTCGTGTTTGGCGCGCGTTTGGATACCTTTCCTCTCTTGCTTGTGATACACTGAGAGATGCTTTCTTTCCTCTCTCGTGTATGGTACGCTGAGAGGGTTTACCTTTCTCCTCTCTTGCATGTGATACGCTGAGAGATGCTTTCTTTCATCTCTTGTGTGTGATACGCTGAGAGATACCTTTCTCCTCTCTTGCGTTTGATATGCTGAGAGATGCTTTCTTTTCTCTCTCGCGTGTGATATGCTGAGAGGTGTGCCTTTCCTCTTGCTACATTGTTTTGCACTCTCCTTCCTTCTTTTTCTGAAACACGGGGATATGTCCCTATGTTTCTCTTTCCTTCGGGAAACACAGGGATATGTCCCTATGTTTCTTCTTCTCCCCTTTTCCTTACACGATTTTAGCGTGTTTGGAATTTATCTCAGGCGGCGTTGTGTACGCACCTGATTGTTTGTTTTGGACCTCCTCTCACGATTTCAGCGTGGTTTGAGTGTCCCTTTTTACTTACACAATTTCAGCGTGTTTGGGATTTATCTCAGGTGACGTTGTGTACGCGCCTGATTGTTTGTTTTGGACCTCCTCTCATGATTTCAACGTGGTTTGAGTGTCCCTTTCCTTACACGATTTCAGCGTGTTTGGAATTTATCTCAGGTGGCGTTGTGTACGCGCTTGATTGTTTGTTTTGGACCTCCTCTCACAATTTCAGCGTGGTTTCAGTGTCCCTTTCCTTACACGATTTCAGCGTGTTTGGAATTTATCTTAGGTGGTGCTGTGTACGCGCCTGATTGTTTGTTTTGGACCTCCTCTCACGATTTCAGCATGGTTTGAGTGTCCCTTTCCTCACACAATTTCAACATACTTGGAATTTATCTCAGGTTGTGTTGTGAACACGCCTGGGCGGGTTGTTTTGGACCTCCTTTCACGATTTCAGCGTGTTTGGAATTTGTCTCAGGTTGCGTTGTGTACGTGATTGATTGGTTGTTTTTCCTCCTCTCATGATTCCAGCATGGTTGGAATATGCCCCCCTTTTACATCTACTATACTATCCGTTACATCGCACTATTTTGTGCACCTTACTTGCATTGTGCGTGCATTTCATCGCGCTATTTTGCGCATCACACTATTTTGTGCATTTCATTTCATTCGCGCTATTTTGCGCATCGCGCTGTCTTGCGCATCGCACTGCTTTGTGCATTGCATTTCATTCGCGCTATTTTGCGTATCGCGCTATTTTGCACATTGCGCTATTTTGCACATCGCATTTCATTCGCGCTATTTTGCGCATTGCATTGTTTTGTGCATTGCATTTCATTCGTGCTATTTTGTGCATCGCACTGTTTTATGCATTGCATTTTATTCGTGCTATTTTGCGCATCGCATTGTTTTGTGCAGTTTACACTCGCGCTTTCTAGCGCATCGCACTATCTTGTGCATTTCATTACATGCTCTCATCTTGCATAGAAAATGCTCGTATCTTTTGCATTAAACTTGCATCGCGCTATCTTACGCACCCTTAGTTGCACTTGTTAGTGCACTGCATTGTTCGCACTATCTTGCGCACCTTATCTACACTTATTAGTGCACTACATCGTTATGCACCTCTCCACTTGCGTTGTCACGCACTTTTCACTTGCATTGCTATGCATGTTTCTAACGATATTGTACCTGCTGAGTTTCTTTCTTTTGCAAGCACGATATTGTATGTACGGTTCATTTGAAGCTGGCGCGACCAGACGAACCGGACGGTATTGTATGTACTCTGCGTGAGACGTAGCGAGAATTGTATAATTCTCTTACATCTTTTCTGCATGTAATGTAGTTTGATTTGTATTCGCTTGCTTAAAACTGTTGCATTTATTTTGCATAAATGTTTCATTACAGCTTTCTTTGCATAATCATAAGTTATGATCTTGCATCGTACATGTCATTTGCATTTTTCCCCAGCCTGCGGGCGCATCTCTGTTTGGTTATATTGAATGTTTGCCTGAGTCTTCGGCCTTGTCAAAAATGGGTCGTCTCTGGGCTTTGACATTCACTCCCGTCACTTTGTGACTTTCGAGTTCTGTCAAAGAGAGGCAACTGTAGACACCCCATTTTTGACCGTCCTCAAGACTTGAATATGCTTGCAGGTACATCCAATAACAAGTTCGATTGCTCGTTGAGTATTCGAGTTCATGGTAGAACGTCACAGGTTTGAGCTTTCCAAACCCTATTTTCTTTCTGTCTCATTTTTTGGACCATGTGTTGGCCCTTTCTGCATGCTTCTTGTGAGGAACTGCCGACCACCTTTTGGCCCTGTCGGCCATGGTTTTGTCCCTGCCTGCCATTGATAAAGCCTGCCGGCCATCAATGAGGCACTGCCGGCCACAGCCGATGGCCGGCAGAACACCTTGTCTCAGCAGTTTTCACGCAAGATCTTTTGAGCCAGCTGGTTTTCACTCATTCCTGGAGGGATGAAACCCTTTGCAAGCTTGTTTAACAAGCTTTGCTGTCACGACCCCATTCCGCCCCTAGTAGAATGGTGCCATGATGGCCAGTAATCTGAGATTACCAAAGGCTAACTTTGAAAAGTTCACACATAATCAGAGTATACATATGGGGCTTACATGTGTGGAAACAATATATTTGAATCTAATTAGTCCATAGGAGTTGTGCATAGATCAAATGAAATGACATACATCTTAACATGGTTTACAACTTGGATACAAATAGAATAAAGTACATATTACATCTTGATCAAAAGGCTTCTCAAGCCGACATGTACAAAATGAACCACAACAACCAAGCTAAGAAGCATAATCTTCAAGATACTACAAACTATGAATCCAAAACATCTTGCAAATATTCAACTAGGCGTCACCGCCTTCTTACTCGTCACCTACATATATATAAGGAGAGGGTGATCTTGGATACTCAGTGAATGATAGTAGTAATAAAGGTTTGCATGAATGTTATTCAAGATTTTCATCAAAACAATACATAGCATAGTTTGTACAAAATCAAGGGATGAACCAAGTTCATCTATCAAGTCTTTCAAAGCTTCAAGGGATGCTTACTAGCATCAATATAATACAAGGGATGACATTTCGAGCAAACCCACGCGGTAAACCGTCGGTGGCAAGACAAGGGAGATATCTCAAACAAGGGTGCTAGTTGCATTATAGTTCCCTAGCACTAAGGACTTTCAAAACAAGGGTACCAGTTGCATTATAGTCCCCTAGCACTAAGGACTTTCCAAGAATATCATCAAAACAAATATAATACTTGATACAAAACTAGAGATAATCATTCATGCTTGATCAAATACTTTTCCAAAGCAAAGCAAAGCTTTATCAAAACTTTATAACATAGCTTTATTAAAAATACTACTCACATAGCTCCTTGTGTGCAGGGATTAAAGCAAGGGTTCCAAGGCCTACAAGCACATAATAAATCCCATTGAATGCACTTCAAGAAGTCAATGAGAGATGCTCAAAGATGGATATGAAATGCATTCCTAAAACAAGCTTTGCATGAGTGTAAATGATCTCGGCATTTCTTTTAAAACTAAGTCAAGACAAAGCAAAACACGTGCTGGGAGTTAAAACACTGTTTCCTAACTCGGGAAAACATGCTGGGTACCAACTAGGTCTTGGAATGGATGCACAGAGATGATCTAGGCAAAAATGACCTAGCTGGGTGAACTCAGGAGGTCTTGGCCGAGGTCCCACACCTCTTGGCCGAGGTGTGGTTACCTAGACTTCGGTGTGCAGCTTCTTACCGAGGTGTTACAAGGTGCCGGCAAGGGTGTACCATGGTCGGCCTAGGTGTGAAGTGGTTAGCCTAGGTGTGCATGCAAGATAGACTAATGGTGCAAGTGATCATGCAAGGTAGGCCAAGGTGAGATACGATGCTTGGCCTAGGTGTGAGATCTAGGCAAGAGTGGTTTCAGTGACCACACCTAGGGAAATGAGATCTGGAAATCTGGGTTTCCTCCCTTGAAGAACATGAACATGAAGAACATGAATGCTAAAATCATAACTTCTTTATGCAAAATCTGAGATTTCATGAGATGAGTTCGAAAACATGGACTTGGGTACCCATACTTGAAGATCTTATGAAAACAAACACAAAAACATGGATCTTGATACAAACTTTCGGATCAAAACATGGTTTCTTTCAAGAACATAAGAACATCATTTTCTCTTTCTAAAACAAACTTTAAATCAATGCATGGCTCATGAATTATCCTAGATCATGCAATGTGATCAGATTAATATAAAGAACAACAAGAGTAGATCCAGAATCTAACCTCAAAACACGGATCTAACGGTTCAAGGTGTGAAGATCAAGCTTGGAAATCTAGCTCTCTCTGTAAGAATTTATCTTCTTCTTCCTAAAGCTTCTCTCTCTTCCTAGGACAAGATATGACAAATGATGTGGGTTTCTCTACTGCCAGCAGACTTAACCCTCTGCTGGGACACGTGGCAACGTCTGGTTGGATCTCCTCAAAAGGTGACTGAATGACAAGACAAGAGTATGACAAAGTGTGTTCAACAAGTAAGGTGACAAGGGCATTCTATCAAGCCAATGACCTCGGGTCAAGACACAGGCTTCGGCAAGAAGTTTTCGGTGATCTCGGATAGGAAGGATAACACTTGGCCTAGCTGTGCCACACCTCAGCCTAGATGTGCCACACCTCAGTCTAGGTCATACCAGTACAGGAACAAGATCACTAGGTGCAGGGATCAAAGATCTAGGATGTCTAGATGGTAACATCTCGGCCTAGATGATAAACATCTCGGCCTAGGTGATGCACACCTCGGCCTAGATGATGACATCTCGGCCAATATGCCAGGGCGAAGGTGGAGGTCAACCAAAGTGGATTCCAAGATGGTCCTAGGTATAAGAGGTTCAAGGGTGCGACCTAGGCTTAAGATGACATCGGCTCCACACACCAAGCAAGAGACGAAACATGCAAGCAACACTTAGACAAAACAAATTCATGTGAATGCATGTGAACATGACTAAGATAAAGTGAGGGTTGTTACATTTGCATTGCTCCCTTCTATATAAGGAGAGGCCCCTCCTTCATTTCAAAGGTTCAAAATTTTTTGGTTTGAGTTATACATACACATTTGTATCTATATCACTCTTTTGTTCTAGTTTTGTGCCTTAAAAGTGTCATTTTGTCTCACTTTTGTACACAAACACACACTCAAACACCATCCTTGTGTTGCTGAGGCTTCTTCAGGTTTGTTTTGGTGTTCTTGGACTGGTTTGAGCTCAAAGAAGTTGCTGGAGTTACAGCTTTAAAGGTGGTCTTCAAGGGTGAGTTTCTAACCCTTAAATCCCCCATTTTTTCTTAAGCTTTTAACCCAATTTGCATGCTGTTTTAAGTTCAACTCTTAACTGGAAAAAGTTCTATTTTTTCATGCTTAAAAAGTTTGTTTAAGGTCACTTTTTCGTTGGGGGTTGTTTATCCCCTCTTAGGCTTTGTTTGGCCTTACTTTTGTGCCTTATTTGTGAGCCTTTGGGATCACCTTATTTTGGCCTTCTCACCACTGAAACTCAGAGTAATTTCAGTGGTGGGAAGGGTGTTTTGAGGTCCCAAAAAGGAGAGGGTCATCCCCTCTCCTTATGTCTTCAGTACTTGCTTTGAATGCCTCATGTGTGAGCATGGTTGTTAAGCTTATGTTGGCCATATCTTAGCATGTATTTGTGGTTATTTTGCTGTGGCATGCCACAGTTTTTGGCTGGTTTTGTCACTCCATGCACACATAATACACTTGTAGTGTAAATCACACAAACTAGTCTTGTATGCTTCTTGAAGTAGCATGTCATTCTAACTTATTTTGAATCCATTTCAGCATGTCTTTGGTGATGTTTTGCCATGTCATACCTCTATTAGGGTTTGGTTTGGTTAACCTTTGAATGCTCCATGCACTTGTAGTGCAATTCCATGAAATAGCCTAACATGCATCATGCTTTAACATGTCATTCTAGCATGCTTTTGGCTTAACTTCATGAAGCTTTTGTCCATGTTTTAACATGCTTTAGCTCTGATTTTGGTTTTTTTGGCCATGCATGACTTGCTTTGTATAGCTGTAGTGCAATTAGCCTTGCTAGTCTTGTGTTTTGTTGACTCATGCATGCTATCTTTGAGCTATTTAGATGATTTGGCATCATTTAATACTTCATTTTAGAGCATTAGCATTGTCATATTTCCACTTCATTCACTCTTTAAGTGCCTTTGAGTATTGTGCATTATTGCCTTGTTTATGGCCTAGCTTGTATGCTTGCATGCCTAGGTCTTTGAGCCCCAATCTCAGCATGTTTAGGTCTTTGTTTTGACCTATTTCAGCTCTATCCATGTTTAGTTCATGCATTTGTGCCATGTATGGCATGCCTCCTTTGTAGTCCTCTCTATTAGCTTTCATGCTTTAGGATTCTCGCATGCTTTACTTGCTTTGTTTGAATGATTTGGCATCATTTCTTACTTAATTTCAGTGCACTTAGTGTTGCTACACTTTCATTTTTGACAGCCTTTGAGCACTCTTGAGAGTTGTGTTCTTAAGCCTAATTGGTATGCATGCTTATATATGCTTTCATGACTTAGTTTTGATGCATTTTGGCCACTGATTTGGGCATGGTTGAGGCCTACCCATTTTGGTTTAAGTCCATCTTTGCATGTTGTTGCATGCTTGCTAGTTTGCATGTTGTCGCATGCTTGTTATGGTCGCATTGCATTTTGCATGCTTGTTACATTGCATTTGGCATGCTTATGTTGCATTACATTTGTTGTTTGCATTGCATTGTGTTCAACTGGAAGTTGTGTTGAACACAAGTTGATTAGTCCACTTCATACTCAAAGTGATGAAAGTGATCCAATCTTCCTTGGTCTCTATTGCCTTTGATCATCCATGATGAGGTAGTAGATTTAGAGTCTTGTTTGCATCGCATTTATTGAATGTGTATAAGATTGGATCTTTGGCCATCACGCATTCCAAATGCTTGATTGATGGTCTTGGATCCGATTATGCCTCTCCCTTGATGTTTTGAGGTGATATGGAGGGTTATGGTACATACATACCCTAGGGAGACCCTCCCTTTCCTCTATTTTGCGCTCTGTTACAGCTTGGTGTCACAACACACCAGTGGCCGGCACCCTCTCATTGTTGGCCGGCACGCCTTCATCCTTGGCCGGCAGGAGGGTCGGCAGCAACCATTCATGGCCGGCAGGCCACTGGTGCACTCCCCAGCACTGTTTTGGTAAGTTTCAACAGCAAGCACTGGAAGACACCCTGCAAACAGAGCCTCTTGAGAGCAAACCGGAGAGCTTTTTGGGACGGCAACCGAGGGCATGCATCTTCTAACTTCAAGTAGAGCTGAGGCAGCATTGTTTATTGCTTTCCTTATTAGTCAGCACAAATTTGTAATTAATTAATTAATTTGTTGATTAGTTAAGTGATGTAATAATTAGTTGTAGCTAGTTATTCATTTTGGTTTGTAATAATTAGTCTAATTAGCTTAATTAGATTAGTTGATTAGCCTAGCGTAGCTAGCTTAGCGTATTCATTCGGACCCTCCGTCGAGAGGCCAACTGTTATAATAAGTGTGCGTGAGTGTGTGAATATCTTCCAACCCCACGTCTTTCTCCCTTTTATTTACCCGCTTTCAGTGGTTAGATTAAGGCATGTTTTAGTTAGCATCCTTATGATATGCATGTTTGCATCATTCATCTGTATTGCATGCACCAGGCTCGGTCCATCATACTAACCGCATTGTACTTTCAATAAATTACTTGAATACGTGTTCAACAGCATGTTATCAAGTTGCATTTCATATGCCATCTTAGAATAGCTGAGCCTATTTTAGATGCATTTTCGCATGTGTTGCATTAGCCATTTTAACATGAACTAGGATCATGCATTGATTTCTAACTAGTTCTCTGTTTTGGCTCGGAGTACACTGTGAGTGTTTACGCTTTAGCATACTGCATGTGTGTTATTGATTGCCATGTATAGCATGCTTGCCTTGAGACTAACTGCTTAAGTGATTAACTGCCTGAATGCCTGTGGGTGAAGGTTGGATTACTTGAATTGGAACAATTCATTGAAATCTTCGATTTAGCATACTTGCGAGTAGCAAACTTCAAACCATTTTCAAACAAATAGATATGCAATGTTTTGTTCCAAATTAGGCGATCTAGTCTATACTTGTATGCTGTGCGCATCACATAGTAATTCTAGGCTAATACACCGGAATAAGAACACATGTGTTTTCAAAAACAAGATATCATGTTAGTAAAGGCCGATCTTTGATCGGGCGAGCGGGGGTGCTCATTGCATGGCCTTCCCCTCTCGTACCCAAGTTCCCGAGCCGAGGCAACTTTGGTGATGACGGACACGTGGCCTTAGGCACGAGTCAGGGTTTCCTAAATTTCTTCCAAAATAAAATATTTAGGTGGCGATTATGTATCTGGCAAAGTAGTCCATGTTTGGCACTTCTTTATAAAAATCAGTTTTCCAAAACGATTTTCCGGATTTGGACTCTTTGGTGATTTATCGGTCTTGCATTGCACTTTGCGAGATTAGATTCAGAACCATGACATTGAGTCCGAACTGTAGCAAGCCTAATGAATAAAACGGATTTCGCACCTGTATCGCGCGCGGAGCTCGGGACGTTCGGGCCCGTCTACAGGCATGACACTATTAGTGGGCGGTTGTCCACTAATAGTGGCTGGCAGGCCACTAGTGGGGTTGCAAGCCCCTGGATGACCAGGCTTGAAAAACTACTGTTTTGGTCCAAAAACGAGGCACAAGGTTTGTAGGTTTTTGAGGCTCAAAACTGAGGTTTCCTGCTGAGGAAATCGAGCATGGACAAGCACATAAATTCATCATTGGGTGACCAATCGGTGGCGCCCAAGTCTTAGGGGCGATAAAAAAATAAGGTGTCTACATACTTATAATTTGTTTATGAAAAATCATTTAATTTGAACATTTAAAAATAATTTAATTATAAAATTTCTAATAAATTAAAATTATTTATCTAATTTTTTGTTTATATTTAAATGAAAAAAGATAAAATGAAAATAAAATATACTATTATGAACAATTAAACCTTTTTTTTATAACAATTTATATATAAAAAAAGGATTTATTTGTTAATATTGAAATTTAATATAACTCAATAATAAATTTCAAAATAAAATAGAACTTATTGATAATTTTCATTGTGATTTATTATTTTTTAATATAATATCATAATTTGCACAATTAAAAAATATTATTTTATTCAAAATATTTATGGAACTGTTGTTGATATTAAATAAGGGATAAAATTAAAATAACATCTGTCATTATGAAACAATGATTTTTTTGAAAATATATAATAAAAAAATAAGATTTATTAATTATTTTCTCATTCTGGTTTAAAAAATAAAAATAGTCACCAAAAACTACTCATGTTGGCCCACTATACATTTTTAATTAATAAGTCCATAAATTTAGGGGGAAAAAATTAAAACTTACATATAATTTGAAATCAAGCACTTATTTATTTATGAGGTAAGCTCACAAAAAAATAATAATAATAATAATAATAATTAATAAATAAATAAATAAATAATCCACACCATTCATTTAAAAGTTTGAGACATTTTTTTTTTAATCGGAAACAAAAATAGTTTCTAAATTACTATTTGAAAAAATTACTCATAAGTCCCATATTGGAAAATGTTACTCTATATAGTTCTGAGTGTTTTTTTGTAAACCATTTAGTCCTTTTTTTACATCACAACATTATCATCAAAACAACATCAAACATCATCATCAAAACAACATCAAATATCACAACATCATCATCAAACAACATCATCAAAACAACATGCAACCTCCCCATCGCCGTAATGGAACATGCTCTTTCAGATCCCTTTCTCTACCTTCACCAAACTCACGTTCTCCCTCCATTGCCCCAACGCACTCTCTCTCTCTCTCTCTCTCTCTCTCTTTGTTTGGTGCCTGAGAATCTGTGTTTCTCTCACAAGAAAAACGAATGAAGAAGTTGATCCCACGGTTCAGGACATCATCAAGATGTTGCTCTGGTTCTCTCTTTGCGATAGCCGGTGGGATCCAAAACCCAAATCATTGCCGCCCAAAAAACCCCAATTTGGGACGACTCTGTCGACCGACTATCCCTCTCCTTCGACGACGAACCGGTCCTCCTCTCCGCCGTCTCCGGCGCCACCTGGCGGCCCGCCGTCGTCTTCGGTGTCTCCATCACTAGATCTCGCAATGCCAAGTCGGTGGTGATTGAAGTCTGCCTTGTTCAGTCCGATTTTTCAAATTAATGAATTTGATGAAACACCCACAAACACCCACAATCTGATGAATCCGATGGATCTGATGTTCTAATGAATTTGATGATGGATCTCGAGCAATAGTTTCAATTTTTTTAAAAATAAATCTGATGTTTGACGTTTGATGAATAATGTTTGATGTTTGATGAATAATCCTAATGTTTAATGGTTGATGTTTGATGAATAATCCTGACATTGCGAATGTTTGATGTTGGATGAATAATTCTAACGTTGCGAATGTTTTCACCGACATTATACGAATAATTCTGACGTTGCTAATGTTTGATGTTTGATAAATAATCCTGACATTGCTAATGTTTGATGTTTGATGAATAATGTTTGATGTTTGAAAAGAAGGGAAATTATAAAAAGGCCTATAGTAAGCTTCTTGGGAAATAGGACCTATTAGTCCAACAAAAAACCTTCGGGACTAAATGGGTTAACATTCCCAAATTTGGGATTTATTGGTGCTTTCCCCTTACTATTTTAGAACAAAAATAATAATTTAGGAAGTATGTCTCAAATTCCAATTAAATTACCATTTTAAATAACTATTTAATTTTAAAAAAACCGTACACACACAGTAATTATTGTAACTTTTTGTGCACACAAATTCTTCATCAGTTGCGTCTTTATTTTTTTTATCTTTTTTTTTTTTTTTTTTGAAATGGTAATTCCAATGAGTAATGTTAGAGATTTAAAAAATTTCATCAAAATCTCTATCAAATGTTTCATATGGGTGTGCCACACCTATGTAAGACATTTGGTAGAAATTTTGTATAACTTTTAGGGCCTCTAGTATTACTCAATTACAATACCAGGAAACAATATCCACGGAAACTTATTCATTGCTCATGAAATATGCTTATGTGGTATTTTAATTTGATTTTTATTAATTAAAATAGCAAGATTTATTATGCTTTTATCTTTTTTTTAAAAGACAACTTGACAATTGTCATTTAATAAATTGTGAGAAGTAGTACTCTAACAGTAACCAATAATTTCTCAATATTGTCCATTATTTTTTCGACTCTCTTGCTTTCTTCTTTTCATGTTGGTTGGTATTTATTTTATGTATGCAATTCCAATGCTGATGTCGGCCATCACGTCACTACCACCCTTAAATCACGAATGCCAACCATTTCATCAATATAAAATCCAAAAGAGCTTGTTGTAACAAAATAGTCAATTCAACCATCATCATCACCATCACCATCATCATCACCACCACCACCACCATCACCACCACCACCTCCTAGTTCAAAAAAAAAAAAACCATCACCACCGCTGCCAACATCATGGCTTCCCAAAATAACCACCTTCACTTCGTTTTGGTACCTATAATGGCCCTAGGCCACTTCATACCCATGATTGACATGGCCAAATTATTGGCACAAAACAGTGTGACTGTCACCGTCATCACCACCCCTCTCATTGCTTCCAGATTCAACCCAATCATCAACCGTGCAATCGAATCCGGACTCCCCCTCTGCCCTCTCTCTCTGTGGTTCCCGTCTATGGAGGTCGGCCTGCCGAAGGGGTGAGAAACGGTAGACACTCTTCCCTCTCTAGACCTAATAAGAAATTTCTTCGTTGTCATCTACCTGTTGCAAGAACCATTCGAGCAATTGTTTGAAGCGCTCGAGCCGTCTCCAAGTTGCATAATAGCTGGCAAAAGTATTGCTTGGGTAGCCGACATTGCTCGCAAGTTTCAAATTCTAAGAATTATTTTTGATGGAATGAGTTGCTTTACTCTTTTATGCACAAACAATTTACATATTACCAAAGTTCATGAGAGTGTGTCCGAGTCAGAACCGTTCGAGCTCCCTAACTTGCCTGACAAAATTCAGCTAACAAAATCTCAGTTGCCTACATCAATCAATCCAGATTCATTATTGGACGTGCAAGACTTCCAGGTGAAAATACAAGCCACGGAAGCCAAAGCATATGGGGTGGTGATTAACAATTTCAAAGAGCTGGAACCAAGATACGTGGATAGGTATCAAAAGGTGAAAGGAGATAAAGTTTGGTGCATTGGACCACTATCATTATGCAATAAAGACAACTTGGACAAGGCTCAAAGAGGAAACAAGGCTGTCATTGACGAAAACCAGTGTTTGAAGTGGCTCAATGAACAAGAGCCAAGATCGGTGGTCTATGCATGCCTCAGAAGCATCGGTCACCTCTCACCTCTTCAGTTAATCGAGATCGGTTTAGGCTTGGAAATGTCGAAACCCCCGATTGTGTGGGTCATAAGAGGTGGAGCCAAAGGAACAGAGATAGAGAAGTGGGTGGAAAAAGATAGATTTGAGGAAAGAGTAAAAGGGAAAGGCCTTGTGATTTGAGGATGGGCACCGCAAGTACTTATATTGTCGCACCTAGTGGTGGGCCATTTTTGACACACTGTGGGTGGAATTCGACATTGGAAGGGGTTTGTGCTTATGTGCCAATGATAATTTGGCCCATGTTTGCAGAACAATTTTTTAATAAGCTAATTGTGCAGGTTTTAAAGACCAGAGTGAGTGTTGGGGCTCAAGCAATTGGGCACATGTTTGGGGAAGACAAGTGTACAGTGTTAGTGAAAAGAGAGGTAGTTAGGGAAGCCGTGGAGGAAGTAATGGGTGAAGGAATAGAAGGGGAAGAGAGAAAAAGAAGAGCGAGAGTGCTTGGGGAGATGGAAAAAAAAGGTAATGAAAGAAGAGGGTTCTTCATACTTGAATGTGAGATTGTTGATTCAAGATGTCATCAAACAAGTTAACCACAAGGAATCAATTGAAGAAATCACAGGTTAGTTTTGAAAACGTTGTCTTTGATCTCAGTTAAACAACGTCGTATTGGGTGTATATATTGACACCGTCCATACTCCGTTTCTCACTTTCTCTGTCTCTCACTTTCTTAGTGCCTCTTCCACAGCTCAGTCTCTCTCTCCCTCTCTCTCTCTCTCTCTCTCTCAAAGCCCTCAATTTGAAGCTCTAGCTCTAGCTCTCTCGTTTAATTTCAAACACACACACACTCTCTCTCGTTTGCTCGATTGCAGATTTTGCATTGTATATTCATCGATCTGTTGCTCGAGGGCTTTGCTCTAGCTATTCTTCATCGAACTCAAACTCGATCTGTTCTTCATCAAATCGCAGATCCAAAATTGATATCATTCTTGAACCAGATTGATCTATGTTGCTCTTATCTCAGCTACATTTTTCATTCTCTTAATTAGTATTCAAGTTTAAACTAGATCGATCTCTGTTGCTTTACTTTCTCATCGTCAAATCTGCTGATTAACTCTCTAATTTTTTTGATCCTCAAATTAGATCAGATCAGATCATTGAACCAGATCGATCTCTCTTGCTCTTCATCTCAGGTCATTTTTCAAATCAATTAATTCTTTGGTAGTTTTGTTTGTTTTTCATTACTTTGTTTCTTTTTCAAATCAATTAACTCTCTAATTTAAGATTTTGTAGATTTGTTTGTTTTGCATTACTTTTGAGAGGGGGTGGTAATTGATTTGCAAGACAGTTTGGGATTAGATAGCTCATACTATAGATGGTCTCATGATCTCAGAGTGACAATGTATGGGAGTATTTGGATGTTTACAATTAATTATCTGTTTGGCAAGTGTGCTTGGTCTATATTTTTTGTGTTTATAATTTTCATTAGAATCTTCATTAGAGAATCTTCATCTTTGATGGATTAGCATGAAACATTATTCATTATGGAATATTTAAGAGCAAATTTGGGCATCCCCATTTCATCATTCTGATTGAGAAATAGCAGAAATGGTAGTGAATCCATTTTATCTTATTTCCATTGTTGTATACATGTCTGTAACTAATCATACCCAAAACTTAAAACAAATTATTATATAAATGTAATTCACTAGCGGGATACTTATTATCTAAATTATTATGCGTAATCGAAGTCATCCAGAAGGTTCAATTGCAGAAGGATACTTAGTTGAAGAGTGTATGACCTTTTGCTCAAGGTACTTGGATGATGTCGAGTCAAAATTGAATCGACCAATAAGGAATTATGATGTTAGTGACAGTCCTGGGATATTACTAGGTCTAATACCAGGGAGCCTAAAAAAAATCCCCTATAAATTACACATATGTCCACTATTAGTTTATTACAAAAAAAAAAAAAAGGAAAATTAAATAAAATTTAAATTAATTCATTCCTATTCCCTTTTACTTCACTACAATTTGTTTTTAGTCGCCAATCACTTTTGCTGACTAATATATTTGGTCGCCCATTTGGTCGCCTATAGTTCGTCGGGGATACAATCGGCGACTAAAATTTTTTTGGTAGCCAAAAGTGGCCTATTGGCGACTAAAACCTTAGTCGCCATATATTTTTTTAAAAAAAATTAAATATATAAATATATTTACTTTTAGAGACTAAATTATTTAGTAGCCAATTGAGCAAGTATGTTTGGCGACTAATTATTTGGTAGCCAAAAATTTTACTTTTTGAGAATTGGTGACTAAAATTTTAATAACCAAAAGTTTCTTTTTCACAATTGGTGACTAACAGTTTAGCAGCCAAAAGTTTCACTTTTTTACAATTGGCGACTAAAGTTTTAGTAGCCAAAAGCCAACCCGTGACATTTGTTTAGTCACCAAAATGTTTCATTTAGTTTTTATAATTTATTCTGTAATATTTTTTGCGCCATCTATAACCTATTCATATACAAAATTATTCATCTATTCATTCATTCATTCAATTCTTAACCATTCAATAAAAATATTTCTCCACAACTTGCACCATTCAATTTTCAACCACATACAAAACTTAACTATTAATCATACATATCAAACAAAATAAAAATCTATAAATATAGTATAATCTAACAAATACATATACTATCCAACCAACAAAGTCATGATCGTAACTTGTATTCCCAGCACAAATCTCTCTTTTACTTTGGACAGTTGTGCATTCACAGCACAAATTGGTTTTTCAAGTTACTAGAATTAAACACAGGCAAATTTCATTTTTATTTATCAAGGAATCTTTTCTCCAGAACAGTTCTATCTCAGGGCAGAAATTTCCTGCAACAACAATACTCAACAATGTTATGCTTTGTTTGGTAGGAGGGAAACGAAAAGAGAAAAAAATAATTGAGAAAGTTATTAAATATTATTCCCACGTGTCATTGAACACAAATTTGGAGGGAGTTCAATTTAATTTAGGTACAAACAATACTCAAGGAACAACAAAATAAATATATTTTCCCCTCAAATCTTATCTACTTTGTTCTCAACTAAAACAAGGGAAAATTTACTAATTCATTTTCTCCCATCTCTCTTTTCTTAATTTCTTCTCTTCCCTAATCATTCTCTCCAAATGAACACAACTTCACCAAACTAGGGAAAATCAAATTGGAATATCTCATGCAAAGAAGATTGAAAAAACATAAACAAATGGACAACGTTTCAAATATTATTGCATCAAAAATCTAAAAATACAAAACTGATATATACCATCACTGTCTCTTTCATTATGGGCTTAAGGTGATATGCATCAATAAAAAGTGTCATTCCTATGCATCAATTAGCAAGTGTAAACAATTGGAGCTAATTAAAAAGTGTGCTAATTAGCTCCCTCCATTAGCATAGTCTCCACACTGACTGGAAAGGTTGGCATCATTTCCAGAACACAAGGAGGTCAACATAACTAGATCAAAAATAGTGATGACAATAATGGCTAATGAACAACATAGGACAGCATCCAATAAACAAAATCATGAATCTCACATTCCCAATACAAATATGATGAGATGCACTTCAAAGATAGTACCTCTGGATGCCACTGGAAGGCAGTAACAGGATAATTGTGTGCATGGACTGTGGAGACATAGACCTGATACAAATAAATGTTCTAAATTTAGAATGTTCAAATATATAGGGAGAAAAAAAAAACATTGGAGAGCAAAACTTATTTATTAATAAAAATAAATAAATAATCAATTGATAATTCATATAGAGAAAATTTTAGCTGGAATATCATATAGATTGATAATTGATAAAATATAACAAATTGCCTGTAGTCAATACCTTATTATCTGAATCTACACTAGTTGTTAAGACCTTGAAGAAACTACATAGTTCCTTGTACTCTCCAAACCTTTCTGGTGATACACCATACTGTTGCATAAAGGAATTCAACTCACTAAGGTTAGCTACTATGTACTTTGGAAATCTAAGTACGCCTGCTAAGATTAAGCAGGCATATATGGGTCTAAAAAAATAGAACAGAAACAATACGAAGAACTAGTTGTGTCTCTATTGTATCTGCATAATTCATAATCTATATGAAAACTTCCAATTATGGACCATTATGGATTCTTGATAAGTCAACATCCACTAAGGTACATAGGCCCTGTTTGGTAGAGCTGTGGGAAACTGCTTATAGCTTATGCCTAAACAGCTTATAGCTTATAACTTTCAGCTTAAGTTGATTTCCAGCTTATTCTTAAAGCATCTCCTGCCCCACTCAAAGAATAAGCTGATTTCTGACTTCCAAAAAGCTATAAGCTATAAGTTATAAGCTAAACCAAACACATCAAAATAGCTTAAATTAAGCTGAAAGCTGGAATAAGCTGATTATAAGCTGTGCCAAACAGGCACATAATAGTGACTAGTGCCCAATTTTTTATTCATAAACTGACCAAAGTTGAATTATTTTTTGCATTGTTATATTAACTTCTATATACAGATGTAAAGCAACCCAAGAATGAAGTGAATTTCCAATATCAGTACCTTTTGGAATGAGCCATTGGTTTGGAGCCCAATATGTGAACACAGAGCCCTTTCAGAACTCTTAACACAAAGGAGCTACAAACCCAAGAATTGATTTTTAAGAAACGCCTAAACCAAAAAAATTCATCCATACAAGTCCACTTTTTAACTAATACCTTTGTCAGTCTATTAAATTGCAGAACAGCAATTCTGATATGTTTTAATCAATACCACCATAGTTTAAGGCATTTTGTCAAATACCTGGTAGGCATGAATATCAGATATGCTTTATTCCTTTTTTTCTATACATAGATAGGGATAAACACCAAAGAAAAGAACAACAAAACATAATTACATACCAAACTGATGAGAATAAAAACACATATAAGGATCTAGCACCACTTTTTGAAGAATTGAACTAAACCTGAACAAGTCGTTGTGGCACTCCACAGAGAACAACGTGTGGATTCTCCATGGAACTTCTTGGGCCGTTTCTTGGCAATACCCACCATTGATTAGACCCAAAATCACCACCACCAGAACCACGAGATTCGCCATTGAAGTTCAGTTCAATGGAAGATTTGAAATGGGTAGTGTCGTGTAGATCTGAATTTCACGATTGGTTATGGAGTTTAGAGAGAGAAAATAGGACAAATCTAGATGAATCGGTGCTCCGGTTGGCCGCGATGACGACGAGGAGCGGCGAAGGCGCGGCTGGTGAAGCGACGGTGAGAGAGGGGGAGAGGAGCAGCAGAGAGGGAAAGGGAGAGGGAGAGGCAGAGGCAGAAGGAGAGAGAGAAACATGAAGAGAGAGACAAAGGCGTTGTTTGTGGTATAGAACCATATATATATTACACCATTATAAAATCCCTCCAAATTTTGAAATAAATCTCTCCAAATATTTTAGTTTTTGGCAACTAAACTAATTTTTTGTCGCTGAAAATATGTTTTTGGCGACCAAACTTTTAGTGGCCAAAGATAAAAAATAAATTTTTAATTTTACATTTGGCGGCTAAATGATTTTAGTAGCCAAAACACAACATACAGCGACTAAACTAATTTTTTGTCGCTGAAAATATATTTTTGGCGACCAAACTTTTAGTCGCCAAAGATAAAAAATAATTTTTTAATTTTACATTCGACGACTAAATGATTTTAGTAGCCAAAATGTAACATACGGCGACTAAACTAATTTTTTGTCACTGAAAATATGTTTTTGGCGGCCAAACTTTTGGTCGCCAAAGATAAAAAATATTTTTTTATTTTACATTCGGCAACTAAATGATTTTGGTAGCCAAAACTCAATATACGGCAGCTAAATTTATTTTTTTTTTTTGGTCCCCAATTCTAGTATTTTTAGCAACTAAATTTGTTTTTAGTCGCCAATAATCAATATATCCTGACTAAAAAAAATTAGTAACTAAATATTGTACTTTTGGCAACTAAAAAAAATTTTAGTCACCAATTTTGATAGCAGAAGGTGCATTTTTTTGTAGTGAAAATTTCCACCCAAATTGTTAATTCAAATACAACCTTAATCAAAAAAAAAAATTTTTGACATAGGCAAATATCAAAACATAATTTAATAAATAAATGTCTAAAAATTATAAGACTATTTAGTACAGTTTACGGAGTTACTTATCATTTTTATGTTTATTTTAATTTGTGTCAAAGTGTTTTTTTTGTGTCTAAAGCTTATATGGAAATAGCTCAGATAAAAATAAATAAATAAAATTCTCATGTTAGGATCTCAACAAGAGAATATTTGAGGGGTTTGTAGGGCTCACCACGGGTCTCTTTTAAAGATCTGAACCACTCATTTTGTATAGCCCTTAATGTATATTATTCATGAAAAAATTTAGGACGATCCGATAATCATAATACTTTCATTTTGTTGCATTTGTCTCTAAAAAATAGATGATCAATTTCAAATATATATTTATCGGCTATTTTTTTGGAGACATATGCGATAAAATAAAAAAGTTATGATTATTAAATCGAACTAATTTTTTTTATGGATAATATATACTAATGACTCTAAAAAATAAATGGTTTCAAATTGAAAAATCTCAAATTTCCCAAGATATTGATTTGTAATTATGTGTCAATTTTAAGCAGTAAATAACAATCTCAATTAAATAATCAAAGACAAATCAATACAACGTTTTAACGTGAAAAATCACAATTGAAGCGCCTCTAATTGTGATAAAAAAATCACGGGCCAAAGTCACAAAACAATCCACTAAGAAAACTAAAATGAATTATATAAGTGTACTCCCAATTACCTAACAAATCCACTCTCAAATTGAACCGACCCCAATGTGCCTCTTCCACCACCGTCTTCACCGCGGAATTGTCTTGTCCAACGTTGAATTCACAATGCCGATGTCAAATCACGACAATGAGCCACTCCAAAATCCACCAAAGCTTCAGGCCCAAATTCCCCGGAATCCACCTAAGAACAACTATCTCTTTTGTGAATAAAACAAAACAAACAAATCATTTGATATAATCCACTTAATTCATGATATAAACTCTTATATATATCAAAAGAAACAAGCAAAGAAACTCCAGATGAAAACTTTAATACCCAAGAAGATTATTTGGAAGTCGTGCCCTAAAATCAGACTAAAATGTAGCTTTATAGAGACTAGGGCCACAATGCTCGCTCGAGCGAGGAGACTAAAACACGTGTTTTTCTAAGTATCTTGCTCGAGCCACCAAAGTGTTGCTGGCTTGAGCGAGAAATGCATCTTCTCAGTATTTTTACAGTCAGTAAAAACTTCTAGGACCAAAGATTCTTCACTCGAGCGCATATTCCTACGCTCAAGCGAACAAGCAACTTCGACTGCATTTTTACTTTCAGCTAGATCCCCGACATAGTTAGTGAAGTGGCAAACATGATAGCATTAAGATCACAAACTTCTCTGCATAAGCACAATTCGAGTTGGATTCGCATCTAAATACTCATAGCCTCACTTAAATAACAAATCAAATAAAATTACAACTGAAATAAATTTTACCAAGCAGAATTACCAATTATAAAAACCTAACACAAATCATTAAACGAGACTTGTGATGGGCCTTATAGGACACTCAAGTTTTCCCATATTAAGAGAAGTCCAATGTTTTTTTATTTAAATATTAATTTCTTAGGTTTTTACCATTAGAATGTGATTTTTCTTTTTCTTGAAAGCATTTAGATAATGATTTTTTTTAAGAATCTTTGGAAAAGAAAAGTTGTATTCACCTTTTGATGCCTATGAACAATAAAGGTTTTTATTTGGGGCCAGTTATTAGCGGCGGGCCTCGTGTCGTGTTATATTGGATTCATGTTAGAATTATTTTAACATTAATTTGATCTGTTTATTATTTTGTATTATTGTATTATGTCATTTTCGATTCGTATTCAGTTCGTGTCATGTTAACGTGTCATGTTAAAAAATTTACTATTAACTAAAAATATTAAATGTGTGAAAAAAATTTTAAAAATTATTCACAAGTTAAATTTAATGAAACTAATCTCAATTAAATGAAATTATTTATAAGAATATGTGATTTTAACTTAATTTTATTTTCTTAATTTATAAAAATTATATTTTATTATTATTTTTCTACTAGATTAACTCAAATAATAGATAAAAAAAATACATTAAGTTCAATTAAAAACAAAAATGAAATCCATATTAAACTTAAAATCATATGTTACATACTTCTAATAAATAAGATATAATTACATAAGTGATTAAAAAATGTCATGATTTTCTGTAGTGAAAAAATATTAAAATGTGTAACTAATTATTCAATATACGAGTTATTCGTGTTAATTTTGTGTTATACAGATTTGATACTAACCTCACTTATTTAATATTTGTGTTATTAAATCATATTATATATATATATATATATTTGTGTTAAAAAATGATGAATTCTAATTCACTAATTTGTATACAATTCAAATCGAGTTATCGGGTGGTGTCGTAAATTTCTACCCTTACCAATTATATATCACCGAAAGTAAAACATTTCCGATAGTATTATCATCTCTTTGTTTTTATTAGGTATTTAAATAATGTGTGTTTTTTTTTTAAAAAAAAAAATTTATTGATACTTTGGCAATAACTTTAAAAAAAATTAATTTTAATTTTTTTTAAAAAAAACTAATGTTAGATCCGTGAGGTCTTTTTTTAAAATATTCTATAAAAAAAAAAATTAGAGAATTAATTCACTTTTCAAACTATTTGGGAAACTAACTTGGTTTTTGAAATCGCATATTGAAAATGCGATTTTAAAATTGAAATTGCATTTTTAACATGCACTTTCACTTAAAATCGCATGTTGAAAATGCAATTTATGATGATATGAACTTCACTTTTTGAAATTATATTTTCAACATGCGATTTCAAAGTGAAATTGCATGTTGAAAATGTAATTTTAATTTCAAAATCGCATTTTCAAAATGCGATTTTAAAAATCAGGTTAGTTTCTCAAATAATTTGAAAATTTGATGAATTCTCTAAGTTATTTTTTTTTTTTAGAATATTAAAAAAAAAAACTCTTAGATCCGTGTAGTCCAGAAAAATTTAGAAAGTAGATTATTTTTGGGGGAAAAAATAATAATAATACTAAACTCAAAAAAGTCATCTTTTATTTTAGGGTAAATTATAAATACATCCTTTAAGTTTGTTTAAAATACAAATTATTCTTATGATTTGAAAAATTACAAATACCGCCTTATTATAATTTTTTATTTAACAAAATTAACTTAAAAAATAAAATTCATAATTACTCTCCTATACAATAATAAAATTATTTAAATTATTAATTGAAACATATTTTTAACATTATTAAAAACTATTAATAAACTTAATGATTTATTAATAAAATGAGCGATTTATTATGAAATTAAAATCTCAAGAGGTGAAAACAAAAAATAATTCGTTTTTCAATCTAATATCAAAATTGCATCTGTAATTTACTCTTATTTTTAATATGTAAGATTGCTTCACATCTTGATTTCACAGAATTCCTTTCAAGTCCACCAGTTGCTAGAATTTCATTGAAGAAAACAGGACTCAAAATGGCAAAATCTTCGCTTCAAAAAGGGCTGAATCCACTGCCTCAAAGTACGAACAAGCTTAGAACTCAACTCATTGAAGGGCTGTGTATCAAATCTAGGCTGCAATATTGAATATGGGTATGCTCTCATTCATCAATTCATTGTGTTTATACATATGTTTGGATGTGTTAAGAGCATTTCGATCCTTAAGATGAAAAAATTGGTGAAGGGTTGGAGATGCTCTTGCTTCACCTCTTCTTTCAATTTGAATTTGGTGAAAATTTTATCCGGTTCTAATCAATTGATGTGTCCCACTGAAGAAAATTCCTCGTCAATTCAAATTTGAAACCATGTGGTCTACTAGTCCGAGATGCGGCGATGTTATTAAACAAGCATGGAATCAGTGCCCTCTTGGATCACCTATGTTCCAACTTGTTCAACGTCTAAAATCTTGTCGCAGAAGTTTAATGGAATGGTGTAAGGAGGAATTTGGGAACAAGTAGTTGAAAATAGATTTACTCAAAGGCAGGCTGGATGCAATTCATTGCCAACCACCCTCCGAAGATAATTTTCGTGTACAAAACTCACTTCAGGCTGAATTGGAGGTTTTATTGGCAAGGGAGGAAATGTTTTTACACCAACGGTCTCGGGTCAATTGGCTCTCTTATGGGGATCAAAACTCCGCCTTTTTTCATGCTACTCTCATTCAAAGACGTCAACGCAACCAACTACTGAGGCTCAAATCTGAGGAGGGAGTTTGGATGGAAACTGATGAGGAAATCAATAATCAGTTACACGGGTACTTTTCTAGTCTCTTCTCATCTGGTGGGGCAAGGAATATAGAGGAGGCCTTAGAGGTAGTGTATCCTGTTATCACAGAGGATATGAATGAGAAACTTACCAGGACTGTCTCAGAGGAGGAGATCAAGACAGCGGTATTTCAGCTTGGATCAATCAAAGCCCCAGGTCCTAATGGGTATCCGGGGTTTTTTAACCAACATTATTGGGAGGCCATTGGGCCTAGAGTGTGTCGGGCGATTCAAAGTTTTTTTTATAGAGGTTTCTTACTCAAGGAGATGAACCAAACCAATCTTGTCCTTATTCCAAAGGTTAAGACCCCTGAAAACTTATCACAGTTCAAACCAATTAATTTGTGCAATTTTCATATGAAAATCATCACCAAGGTCTTGGCTAATCGATTGAAGGGCATTTTGGGTGGCGTCATTTCTCCAAACCAGTCGACCTTTGTCCCAGGACGTCTAATCTAGTATAATATTCTAGTGGCTCACGAAGCTTTCCACTTCCTCAAGACTCATAAGACTGGCAAGTGCTCCAATATGGCGGTCAAATTGGATTTTAACATGGCATATGACCAAGTTGAGTGGGATTTTCTTGAGGCTGTTCTTCAAAAAATGGGCTTTAATGAGAAATGGATTAAATGGGTGATAGAATGTGCTACAACCGTGACATTCTCAATTTTTGTCAATGGGGCTAAGCGAACTTGTTTTAAACCATCGCGAGGGCTCCATCAAGGAGATCCATTATCCCCCTATTTGTTTCTTCTAGTGATTGAGGTACTCTCAAAGCTTCTGCACCAAGGCCTCAGGGAACATCAATTTTCGGGGCTCAATGTTCGCAGGACTTGCCCAATGCTATCCCATTTGTTGTTTGCGGACGATGCCTTACTGTTTTTGAAAGCTGATTTGGACCAATGCAGAAATATTCTTCAAATCTTGGAGGTGTATTGCAAAGCTTCGGGACAGTCGATTAATTTTGACAAATCAGGGATTCAATTTTCAGCATCAGTAACACCATTGGTGGAACATCAAATTTGTAATTTAATGCAAATGAGACCAGTGGGGACTGGGGCAAAATATTTGGGATTGCCATCGTGTTGGGGTCGCTCCAAAAAGGATGCTTACAATTTTTTGGTAGAGCGGATGATGGATAAGCTTCAAGGTTGGAAGACAAAATTTCTATCTCATGCTGGCAGGGAAATTTTACTCAAAACAGTAGTGCAAGCCATTCCAACATATGCTATGGCTTGTTTTCTTTTTCCTAATAATTTGTGTGAATCAATGAACTCCATGATGAGCAAATTTTGGTGGAAAGGTGACTCAAAGAGCAGAGGGATTCATTGGGCAGCTTGGGATAAACTGTCCTTGCCAAAAGCCAAAAGGGGTTTGGCGTTTCGCGATTTTCAAGCTTTTAACAAAGCATTACTCGCTCAACAAGGATGGTGGCTTCTCAAGTACCCCAACTCATTTGTAGCAAGGTTCTTGAAGGGTATTTACTTTCCTAATTCTGATTTCTTACATGCTTCAAAAGGAGCCCGAGCTTCTTGGGCTTGGGCGAGTCTCCTTGAGGGCCGCAAGATTCTACAGCAGGGGATGCGGTGGCAAATCTCAAATGGGGCTTTAGTCAAATTTTGGGAGGATAAGTGGGTTCGAACGGATAAGGATTTCCACATCAAAACTTGTAAACCAGCTGGGTGCTCCACTTTGAACGTTAAAGATGCTATTAATCCGACCACTAAATCTTGGAATGTGGGGCTGCTAAAAAATTTGGTCTCACGATCAGACATCTGCAATATCTGTGCCATTCCCATTTCGATTGCCAACATGGATGACACTCTTATTTGGCACCATGATCCTAAGGGCCTGTACAAAGTCAAATCTGTTTATCAAGAGGAGATTGTGTTCCAGCAAGCTCAGCTTACTGATAGACCATCCACTTCTTTCCACATCCCTGAATCAGTTTGGGAAATGATTTGGGGCCTTCCAGTCCCTCCAAAACTTAAATATTTCTGGTGGCGTTGCTGTCACAACTCTTTGCCGACGAAGTAAAATATCTATAGACGTAGATGTACTCGGGATGATGTCTACCCAGTTTGTCTTGATGCGCCCGAATCTATTGAACATTTACTGTCGTGGTGCGCCCAAATCTATTGAACATTTATAGTATGGCTCCAGATTCAACCTCTGCTTCTATTGCGGTTTTGTTTCGGAATTGGCAAGGCGAGCTAGTCGATGGGGTTGTGTAGAGGCTAGAGGTGAACTCTATCATGCAAGGGGAGGCATTTGTGATTCGCAAGGCTTGCCTCATGGCCAAAATTCTTAATCTCTCTCAGGTTGAAATTGAAGGGGATAACAAAACAGTCATCTCGCTATGTGTTTCCGAGGACGCTCCTCCCTAGGTGTGTGCTCCTTTCATTGCAGATATTAGAGCTTTTGCTCGATGTTCTAACCTATCCTTCCACTGGTCACCTCGGACGGCAAACGAGGCAGCCCACTGGACTACGAGAGCCTCTCTATTTGGTTCTTTGCCAGTTAACTGGGTGCTAAATCCTCCTAAGCCTTTGGTGCAAGCTTTGAGCTGAGCTATGTTTCTTTGCTTAGTTTTGTTCCCCTGTTTTTCTTTAGTTCCTGTGTTCAAAAAAAAAAAAAAAAAAGATGAAACATTGCAGATGATTTTTATTTATTTATTTATCAAATTTGATGAAAAAGGGAAATTTGGGATAAGAGGGGAATTATTAAAAAGATTTTGGTGAAAATATGATGAAATGATTGGAGATCAAACTTTTTACTCAAATTTGGAATAAAATTAGATGAAATTTGGTGATGGGTTGGAGATGATCTTACTTCTCCTCTTCTTTCAATTTGAATATGATGAAAATTTATAAAATATGAAGCATTGGAGATGATTATTTATTCAGTCACTTACCAAATTTGATGAAAAAAGGAAATTTGGGATAAGAGGGGAATTTTTAAAAAGATTTTGGTGAAAATATGAAGAAATGATTGGAGTAGTTCATATCAAATGAAACTTTTTGCTCAATTTTGAAATCAAATTAGATGAAAATTGGTGAAGGGTTGGGGATGCTCTTACTTCACCTCTTCTTTTAATTTAAATTTGATAAAAATTTATAAAATATGAAGCATTGGAGATGATTTTTTTATTTATTTATTTATCTATCAAATTTGATGAAAAAGGTAAATTTGGGATGAGAGGAGAACTTTTAAAAAGATTTTGGTGAAAATATGATGAAAGGATTGGAGTAGTTCATATCAAATCAAACTTTTTACTCAATTTTGGAATCAAATTAGATGAAAAAATTGGTGAAGGGTTGGAGATGCTTTTATATACGCATAAGTTTGTGGATTTGAAATGTGTATAGAAACATGCATATTCATCTTCCACTCTTTGACTTCCATGTAGGATGCATGAATCAAGTTTAATTTAGAAAAAATAAATAATTTTGGTGAGGTTTGAATTTAAAGCAAATTAGATTAATTGTTACTAAATAGGACTAAATTTGTGCAGACTTGATAGTCAATTTGATAATCTATCATTGTTTCTGGTCAATAAAATTTTTATTTATTTATTGTTGTTCTTGAAAACCCATCATTGGACCTTATTGTTGTTCTTGAAAACCCATCATTGGACCTTCTTCAGTTCAAGAAAAACAATAGCTCCATTTCATACAATCCATGAAAGCCTAGCTATATAGGCTATAATAGAATCATATAACTTTTCCATAGTGGATATGCAAATTAATTCTTTTCACTATATACTATGATTCAATTTATGATGCTGCAAGTTGTCTTCAAACTCAGAGAAATTTCAATTTTCTCTGGTTTGAACCCAGAGAAATTCTTTACATGTAATTTTGTGAATTTTCTCTAGATGTGGCGACGGAGGAGGAGAGGAGTCATCGTTGTCGTCGTTGACGATATTGAGATCAATCAAACCACACATCTTTGTGTGGAAATTTTCTAGAAGGAAAAAAAAAAGGTGGAATTGAAAAGAAATGGAGGAAAGGTTAAAATATGTTCATACATACAGATATAGATATAGTGTGAGAAAATCAGATTGAATTTTCTCTGGACTATGTGAACTTTCTCTAGTTGTATGAATTTTCTCTGGCTATAATCACTGTGTGAATTTTCTCTGGCTGTATGAAATTTATCTAGTTGTATGAAATTTCTCTAGCTGTGACTACTGTGTGAATTTTCTCTATGCTCTCTCTCAAATTCTCTTCTTTTTTCGAAACTACAACCATCTCTCAACAGGTTTAGCCGTTATTTATTTATTTAGTATATCATCTTTGATATCACTTTTTTGGTAGCAAATGGATTCTAGAAACGATGTGAATATGCATCTTCAAGTGGTAGAGATGAAGAGTATGATTCACGGACCGGGTCAATCTCTCATTTCTTGAACCACAGTTTTGACTCCATATCCAACCACCCACAACCACCTTCTCCACAACCACCGCCTCCCTCTCTTCCACCACCAACAGCCCACTTTGTTTTGACTCTCAAGCACACAATCTCGGGCTTTTTTTCTGGTTTAAACCCAAAGAAATTCTTACGAAATTCTTACAAAAATTAGAGAAATTTTCTGGAAATCCAGAGAAAATCTCTAAACTAGAATTCAGAGAATTTCTCTGGATCGAATTTTCTCTAGAGAAAAATTTTCTAGATCGAATTTTCTCTGAATTGATATTAAGGGACCTTAGACATTATAAAAATATTTAATGTCCTTTATACTATAAAATCTTAATACCAAAGAGCCTAAAAAAATTCCCTATAAATTACACATATGTCCACCATTAGTTTATTACAAAAATAAATAAATAAAGAAAAAAGGAAAATTAAATAAAGTTTAAATTAATTCATTCCTATTCCCTTTTACTTCAAAATTTCTGCCCAAATTGTTAATTCTAATACAACCTTAATAAAAAATTATAAGACTATTTAGTACAGTTTACGGAGTTACTTATCATTTTTATGTTTATTTTAATTTGTGTCAAAGTTTTTTTGTGTCTAAAGATTATATGGAAATAGCTTAAATAAAATTCTCATGTCAGGATCTCAACATAAGAATATTTGAGGGGCTTATAGGGCTCACCACGGGTCTCTTTTAATGATTAGAACCACTCATTTTATATGATCCTTAATGTATATTATCCACGAAAAAATTTAGGACGATCCGATAATCATAATACTTTCATTTTGTTGCATTTGTCTCTAAAAAATAGATGATCAATTTCAAAAATATATTTATCAGCTATTTTTTTGGAGACAAATGTGATAAAATAAAAAAGTTATGATTATTAAATCGAACTAATTTTTTTTTATGGATAATACATACTGATGACTCTAAAAAATAAACTGTTTCAAATTGAAAAATCTCAAATTTCCCGAGATATTGATTTGTAATTATGTGTCAATTTTAAGCAGTAAATAACAATCTCAATCAAACAATCAAAAGACAAATCAACACAACGTTTTAACGTGGAAAAACCACAATTGGAGCGCCTCCAATTGTGATAAAAAATCACGGGCCAGAGCCACAAAACAATCCATTAAGAAGACCAAAAGAAATTGTATAAATGTATTCTCAATTACCTAGCGAATCTACTCTCAAATTGAACTGACCTCAATGTGCCTCTTCCACCACCGTCTTCACCGCGGAATTATCTTGTCCAATATTAAATTCACAATGCCATTGTCAAATCACGACAATGAGCCACTCCAGAATCCACCAAAGTTTCAAGTCCAAATTCCTCGGAATCCATCGAAGAGCAACTCTCTCTTTTGTGAATAAAACAAAACAAACAAATCATTTGATATAATCTACTCAATTCATGACATAAACTCTTACAGCTATCAAAAGAAACAAGCAAAGAAACTCTAGATGAAAACCCTAATACCCAAGAAGATTATCTGGAAGTCGTGCCCTAAAATCAGACTAAAACGTAGCTTTATAGAGACCAGGGCCACAATGCTCACTCAGCGCGAGGAGACTAAAACATGTGTTTTTCTAAGTGTCTTTGCTCGAGCCACCATAGTGTCGCTCGAGTGAGAAATGCATCTTCTCAATATTTTTACAGTCAGTGAAAATTTATGGGACCAAAGATTCTTCACTCGAGCGGATATTCCTTTGCTGCTCGAGCGAACAAATAACTTCGACTGCATTTTTGCTTTCAGCTAGATCCCCAACATAGTTAGCGAAGTGGCAAACATGATAGGATTAAAATCACAAACTTCTCTGCATATGTACAATTAGAGTTAGATTCGTATCTAAATACTCATAACTTTACTTAAATAAAAAATCAAATAAATTACAACTAAAAGAAATTCTATCAAACAGAATTATCAATTACAAAAACCTTACACAAATCATTAAATGAGACTTATGATGGGCCTTATAGGACACTCAAGTTTTTCCCATATTAAGAGAAGTCCAATGTTTTTTTATTTAAATATTAATTTCTTAGGTTTTTACCATTAGAATGTGATTTTTTTTTTTTTTTTCTTGAAAGCATTTAGATAATGATTTTTTTTAAGAATCTTTGGAAAAGAAAAGTTGTATTCACCTTTTGATGCCTATGAACGATAAAGGTTTTTATTTGGGGCCGATTATTGGGGGCGGGCATCCCCTCGTATTGAGCCGTGTTCGTGTCATGTTATATTGAATTTATGTCAGAATTATCTTAACATTAATTTAATTCGTTTATTATTTCATGTTATCCGTATTATATTATTTTCGATCTGTATTCAGTTCGTGCCGTGTTAACGTGTTATATTAAAAAATTTAACTATTAACTAAAAATATTAAATATGTGAAAAAAATTTAAAAATTTATTCACAAGTTAAATTTAATGAAACTAATCTCAATTAAATAAAATTATTTATAAAAATATGTGATTTTAACTTAATTTTATTTTCTTAATTTATAAAAATATATTTTATTATTATTTTTCTACTAGATTAACTCAAATAATAGACAAAAAAATACATTAAATTCAATTAAAACAAAAATAAAACCCATATTAAATTTAAAATCGTATGTTTCATACTTTCTAATAAATTGGATGTAATTATATAAGTGATTAAAAAATGTCATGATTTTTCTTTAGTGAAAAAATATTAAATTGGGTAACTAATTATTCAATATACGAGTTATTCGTGTCAATTTTGTGTTATATAGATTTGATACTAACCTTACTTATTTTAATATTTGTGTTATTGAATCATATTATATATATATATATATTCGTGTTAAAAAATGATCAATTCTAATTCACTAATTTTATATACGATTCGAATCGAGTAGCAAGTGGTGTCGTAAATTTCTACTCTTATCAATTCAGCGCAGATACAGACCCCCTCAGTTTCCCACCCCCACCACCCCCACACACACGTAGGGGGTTGATGAGTGGAGGAGAAGAAAAAAAAAAAAAAAAAATCAACCAATGAGAGGCAGAGGGGTCGTGGGGGTGGCTGCCAAAAGGGAGTCTAAGTCTTTTTATATATCACCGAAAGTAAAACATTTCCGATAGCATTATCATCTCTTTGTTTTTAATAGGTATTTAAATAATGTGTGTGTATGTGTTTTTTTTTTTTTTTTTTAAAAAAAAATTTTATTGATGCTTTGGCAATAACTTTAAAAAAAAAATTAATTTCTGAAAAAAAAAACTTATGTCAGATCCGTGTTTTGGGGCAAAAAAATAATAATATTCAGCTTGCTTGTTTTAATTTTTTAAAAAATACTTTTCAGAAAATTTTACTTTCTTATTTTCCCTTATTTTTTTGTTTTTATTGAATTTTTTTAATATTTTAAGCAATTTTTTTACTTTTTTAAACACACCCTAACATAAATACACCTAAAAATAAAAAAATTATAAATTTTTTTTTAAAAATTCACTAAATATCAAAAATATAAAAAAATACAAGAATTCAATATATTTTTTATATTTTTATGTATTTATTAATTTTTTAAAATATTTTTTCATAAATTTTTTACTTTTTATACATCTAACAAAATAAAAAATATATATTTAAAATTTTAAAAAATATTCACTAAAAAACAAAAAAAAATACCAAAACACTCAATTTTCAAAAAAAAAAAAAAAACTCCCAGAAAACTCAAACCAAACTGAATAATACCAAGGTCATCTTTTGTTTTTAATATGTAAGATTGCTTCACATCTTGATTTCAACGGAATTCCTTTCAAGTCCCACCAGTTGTTTGAAATTTCATTGAAGAAAACTGGACTCAAAATGGCAAAATCTTCGCTTCAAAAAGGGCTGAATCCACTGCCTCCGAGCACGAACAAGCTTAGAACTCAACTCATTGAAGGGTTGTGTATCAAATCTAGGCTGCAATATTGAATATGGGTATGCTTTCATTCATCAATTCATTGTGTTTATACATATGTTTGGATGTGTCAAGAGCATTTCGATCCTTAAGATGAAAAAATTGGTGAAGGGTTGGAGATGCTCTTGCTTCACCTCTTCTTTCAATTTGAATTTGATGAAAATTTAAAAAAGATGAAACATTGGAGATGATTTTTATTTATTTATTTATCAAATTTGATGAAAAAGGGAAATTTGCAATAAGAGGGGAATTATTAAAAAGATTTTGGTGAAAATATGATGAGATGATTGGGAGATCAAAATTTTTACTCAAATTTGGAATCAAATTAGATGAAATTTGGTGATGGGTTGGAGATGCTCTTACTTCTCCTCTTTTTTCAATTTGAATATGATGAAAATTTATAAAATATGACGCATTGGAGATGATTATTTATTTAGTTACTTACCAAAATTTGATGAAAAAGGGAAATTTGGGATAAGAGGGGAATTTTTAAAAAGATTTTGGTGAAAATATAATGAAATGATTGGAGTAGTTCATATCAATGAAGCTTTTTGCTCAGTTTTGAAATCAAATTAGATGAAAATTGGTGAAGGGTTAGGGATGCTCTTACTTCACCTCTTCTTTCAATTTAAATTTGATGAAAAATTTATAAATTATGAAGCATTGGAGGTGATTTTTTATTTATTTATTTATCTATCAAATTTGATGAAAAAGGTAAATTTGGGATGAGAGGAGAACTTTTAAAAAGATTTTGGTGAAAATATGATGAAAGGATTGGAGTAGTTCATATCAAATCAAACTTTTTACTCAATTTTGGAATCAAATTAGATGAAAAAATTGGTGAAGGGTTGGAGATGCTTTTATATACACATAAGTTTGTGGATTTAGTTTATGCATGTGGCTTGTATTATTTGAAAATGGGTATGTCTTTGTACAGTGATTCTGCTTTTTTTTTGTATCTTAGTTCTGTTGCATCAAATCTAACACGGGCAATTGAACATGGGTATGCTTTCATTCATCAATTCATTGTGTATATACATATTTTTGGTTGTGTTATTATATACATAAGTTTGTATGCTTGTGGTTTGATTTGAAAATGGGTATGTCTTGTTACATTGGTTCTGCTCTTATCTGTTTCTCAGTTGTGCTACATCAAATCTAAGGCGGCAATTGAATATGGGTATACTCTTAATAAGGATTGCAGATGCTCTAAGACATACCCATTTTCAAATTATACAAGCCACAGGCATCCACTAAATCCTATGTTTTCATCAAATTCAAATTTGATGAAAAAATGGCTGAATACAGATCAAACCATTTCATCAAATCTAAATCAAATCAAGGGATTTGTAAAACAATTTCACCAAATATTCAACAGTCATATTTTTAATGAAATTTCAAAAAGAGTAATTATTGGATATGCGTTTCTTTCATTAAAAATGGTTAAAACAGATCTTTGGGGTAGGTTTAGATTTTTTTAGAAAGATTTGATGAAATAAAAGAGAGTAAGGTTTGAAGTGTTCCATATTAGATCAAGCTTTTAACCAAAATTTCTCTAAAATTTGATGAAAAAAAGAGACTAAGGGTTGGAGATGCTCTTAGTATAGTGATCCTGCTCTTATGTGTATCTCAGTTGTGTTGCATCAAATCTAGTCAGCAATTGCATATGGGTTTGCTCTCATTCATCAATTCACTGTGTGTATGTATACATATTTCTGGCTATGTTGTATACATAAGTATGTGGATTTAGTGCATGCATGTGATTTGTATAATTTGACATTGTGTATGTCTTTAGTACATTGATTCTACATTATTTGTATCTCAGTTATGCTTCATTTTAATTTAATAACTAATCTATATGAGTTGCAGAATTTGAATGGATGTGCTATACTCATTGATTAAAAAACAACGTCCAATTAGTACACAATAATGTGTGTTTGGGAGGGGGGAAGATTGAGTACACACCTAACTTTTGGCATAATGTACAAAGTGGTGGTACCAAGACTTGAACCCATAATTTCAAGGTTATTAGGCAAAGTCTTAACCATTGAACCAATGCTTTTATTCTTACTGACAAAGTGGTGGTCCCAAGACTTGAACCCATAACCTCAAGGTTATTAGGCAAAGTGTTAACCATTGAACCAATGCTTTTATTCTTACTGTGTACTAATTGGGCCAACTCATTGATTATGTTATTTTATTATTACCTGAGAAACAAATGATTTTCTGTCGATGTTATGAATAATCAACACAAATTGTACGATTGGAATGTGGGATTGCTCCGCTCAGGGACTCTATTTCTCAGAAATGTGTTGTTTGCAGGTTACTATAATGAATACATGTTTCTAATGCTGTGCATTGTAGGTTTATACATCTTCCTTTATTGAACTCATTTGGGTAATCGAGGATTAACTATATTTGCATTTAGAAAGATGTGGCTGGACTCAAATGGTATTGTACAGTTGACACAGACAATGTGCACCAACAATTAGAGGTTGGTCTCTCCATGTTTTTAGGTGACAGAGAGGAACCCATAGTATCGCAGACTTCGATAGAAACCATTAACCTGCAGTAACCCTCCCTTGGGGTTTTGTATATTTGTAATGTGTATTAGTTGCATTTACCTCAAGGAAACGCTTGAACACAAGTTATTGAAAGAAAAGTAAGCGAGTCTTGAGCCCCATCTAAGTTTGCTTCTTGTGTTGGTGATGATCCGAACCTTAGACCTAAAGCCTGGGAAGCAAAACCAAATTGCATGGTAACAGCTGTGATAATTTTGAGTCAGCAGCTATGACAGAGGGATATAACACCAGCACTGAAAATGTTAGTTTCCCTGGAAATCAATTAAAACTTAAAACTTTTCTGTGTTTCGTCCAACTTGTAACATACTGCAAGATAACAGCTGTTAGAATAACTTATGAACAGTTGTACACATAATTTACGTAAATATAGCTACATCGTATGTAGTATCCTAATCTTATGCACATAATTTGAATACTAAGTATCCTAATCTCGATCATTTTTTGTCCCCTTATTCGTGACTCAAGATTACAAGACTAGATTTCACAAAACAAACAATCGGAATTGCTTTGTCCCCTTAACAGCTGTCCCTGTTCTTTAAAATTTCAAAAGTACTGCCTCGGTTTCCTAGCTAATTCTCTACTAGAATCGCTTTGTTTCTTCGAAAAGGATGAAGATGAAGCTGTTCATGATGACAATCAGGTCCATAATCAGCAAGAACATCCCATATTGCATACAATTTCTGCAACTTTCATAATTTCCCAGGTTATTTGGAAAATCACTTGAGGAGAATTCACATTTTCCAAAGCTTAAATTTTGCTCAAAGGAAACACTGTATTTTTCTGAATATTGACCGAACTAGAAGTTATTTCATAACACAATTGTTGATGAATCATCGATTTATTACAATGTTTTTGGGAATTCATGCATGCCCGGGATTCTCATCAGCATCAGTACCAACATATCTCTTCCAAAACCAGTGGTTTTGAAACAAAAAATGTATCTCCTCAATTGGAACTTGCTTCGTTTCTGGCAAGAGGAAAAAGATGAAGCTGCTCATGATGAGGATTAAGCCCGCAAACAGCAAGAAGATACCATATTTGAGGTGGCAGAGAGACACGAGGAAACACTGCGCAATGAGAGCTGTGAAGATCATATTGACACAGACCACCATACTTTGGCCAGCTGATCTCGTCTCCAAGGGAAAAAGCTCGCTTGGAACTAACCATCCCAGTGGACCCCATGACCTTCCGAAACCCAAGACAAATATGCAAATTACAATGACTAGGAAGATGCCAATTCCTTTTGGAATTGGAGCTCCTTGTCCGAATTTCAGAGCCAACGTAATGGCCACCACCACCTGCAGATCAAAGACTTGAGTAAGTATACAAACCTATGTTTCTGGAACGTGGAACAAGAACATGAATGTGGTACGCTACATGCTCTAAATATGATACAATATAGATTACACTTCTATGCTGAAATTTTTTCTTTGTAATGACTAGACATCCAATAAAATGTTTTTTTGCTTTCTGAAACTTGCATTTAAGTGGGAACAACTCAAACTAATTGCATTTTATAAAGGTGCAAGCGGGAGCTATGTTCCATGACACAACTTTCACTTGCACTAGACACAGGCTTACTTGCACCTCCATAAAAGTGCAATTATTTTGAGAGCTACGTTCCATGCCACAACCTTCCCCTCCTCCCCCTCGAGGGTCAAGGGATGGAGATCAAGTAGGATCTCCAATTAATCACATAGCAACACATTTCTATGAGCATTGTGACTCATTTTTGACATTTTGTCTTGTCAAAATTTCTCTCACCTTAGATTTTAGTATGTTATATTTGATTTTTTCTTCTTAAAAAAACTTTAGATTTTGTTTGGATTGTGGATTTGTAAGTGATTTGTAGAGGGAAAAGAAAAAGAAGGGAACAAAAAGAACTTTTGGGAAATATATTCGAAAAAACTTTAGGGATCGCTTTGGATAGCTAAAAATTTATCATTTTAGAATGAAAATGTATCATGTTTTGGAATGTGTGTTTCAAAACATAATTCACTAAGGTGTGTTTGGTTTATGGATTTGGGTAGAGATTTGAAAAGGAAGAGGGAAAGGGTAAATGTGTGTAAAATGTACCTACCTTTACTCTTTCTCTTTCTCTTTCCAAATCCCTACGCAAATCCATAACCCAAACATAGCCTAAGGTATTAGTTTTTTCTGATAATACTACTTCAAACCAGTTACGCCTGCATTTCAGTTTCTTAACAAGAAGGCAACATGGAAGAGTCTCAAATGTGAACTTACCATGCAGATTATCATTTCAGCACCAGCTTCCAAAAAGAAAGCTCTTCTCCCGAACTTGTCGACAAATGCCATTGATATCAAAGCAGCCACAACGAGTGCTCCACTAGTGAGGGTAGCCGAGTAGAGCGACGCTGCTGAACCAAAACCCAAACTCTGAAAAATTACAGGAGCATAGAAGAGAATAGAGTTATTGCCAGTGAGTTGTTGGAAAGCAGGAATCCCTAAAGCACCAATCACCAACTGTGGGCGATTCTTTCGCTTGAGGAGGTTCCTAAATGGGTTTTTTATGGCCCGTGCTGCTTCGCTTGCATCTACAAGATCGGCAAATTCTGCATCAACATTCTTGGTACCCCTTACTTTCTCTAGTACTTTTCTACCTTCTTCTAGTCTGCCTTGTTCTACAAGACTATTGGGGGTTTCCGGGAGGAAAAGTCCTCCAACAAACATGAAAGTTGCGGGGAGTGTGGCTAAACCCAGTGATAATCTCCACCCCCAAGGATGGATCTTTTCGGTTCCGTAATTAATGAAGTTTGCGACAACAATCCCTATGCAGGTTGTTAGTTGAAACAGTTGGTTAACCGCTCCTCGGACTTTTGCTGGCGCCATTTCTGAAAGATACAGAGGAACTGCCTGTAGTAGGAGGACAAGAAAACAGAGGTGAATATGAGGTAGTTTAACATTGGCCATTCTAGTGACTTTTTTATTTTTTAACTTTCTTAGAATCTAAAAAAAACTAATGCATTTGGGAAGTTGCTGAATTTTTTATTTTTATTTTTTTGTGAGTAGAAAAGTTGAGTGACTTTTGGAGTTGGCGGTGCTTATGTGACCCTTCTTGTGGGTCAATTTTGGACCTATTTCGATGATCCAAATCATTCATATTGTAAAATTTGTCGAGTAGAGTATCAATAGAAAAAATCAAGTTAATTGAATATTCGTAATCACATGATCAAGGTCCTAATTTTTTTTTTAAAATATATATAGATAATCTATTAAAAAATCGTGCTTGATGTTTATTTATGTAAAAACAAATGTGATCTTGTTATGTGGCTACAAATATTTGATTAATTTGATTTTTTTCATAAATAATTTACTTCATAAACTTTACAATATAAACATTTCAAATCTTCGAAATAAGTTCGAATCAGCCCACATGAAGTCTCACAGCAGGCAACATCCCCGAGTCTCTGACTTTTACTTTTTTCTATGATGACAAATGGACTTTTGACGTTCTGGCTAATTTAACCAAATAAGGCAAAAAAAAATGGACTCGGGGTTTGGCTATTATTTTTTTAGTAGTTTCGTAGCTTGTTTGCTTTATGATCTAAAAAATTTAAAGTCAGTCTGTTTTTTTTTTTTAGGTCTTTTCAAACTTGCTTTTTGATGAGAAATTACCATATTATCCTCATAATATTGTGAAGCCCTCATAGAGGCACAGTGAAAAATTATAAAGTACATTGAGGCTAAAATCATCTTTTCATAAATTTGTTCAATTGACTTTTTTTTTTTTATAAATTTTATAAAGAAGCCATCCCAAACAGGCTTATTTACTTTTGATATTTTCTCAAACAGAATCTGAGAACATTGAGCTTACTTGGTTGCCGAATCCAATGCCAAAACCTAGAAATATTCTACCGATGATCAGCATTGCAATGTTCTGTGCGGCGGCATTGACAACTCCTCCTAAAAAGAAACTAACTGATCCGACGAGGATGCTCGCTCGCCTGCCTTTCTTTCTGGTTAGGGTTGAAGCCGCGAAGGTCGAGACAAGGGCTGCAAAGTACAGAGAGGAAGTGAAAAGCGTGAGGATTTGGTTGTCATATTTGCAGTAATCGGTCTCTTTGAGATGTGCTTGTTTCCTTCTGTACACTTTTGGGAAGAATTCCTTCAAGAAATCATCCATGGAAGTCACTCCACCTGTAATCAAACGGAATAAATTTCAATTTTATTCATTTTTTTCGAATATGTTCATGTGAAAAATGATACTTTCTATGAAAATAGGATCAAAATGTGCAGTGACAAATGAATTGGGTTAAGTTTATTGTATGCTTCTTTTGTTTTTTTATCAGAAGAGAATTTTCATCCTAAGAATGTGAATTTTAATTGGAAATCCATTGATTTCATTGGTTATTGTATCGTAAAATTCTCAAGCACTCAAGCTATAGTGCAGGCACTAAGGAGCAATTTGGGAAGTTAGCTAAAAGTTAGCTTTTAGTTCATTTTGGATTATAACACTTCTCATATTTTTTATACATAAAAAGATAAAAAAAATTAAAAAATCAGTTTTTAATCAACTTTTCAAATTACTCCTAAATCTATCAAGAAACAAAAAGGGCAAACAAGGACTTAAGTGACAAATTAGTCAATGAAACATCATTCCAGATTGTATTTATTGGTAGTTCAAATTTGAGTTTGTTCGAAATTGTTTGAATTCAAATTTTGGCTTGTTGATCGTCTGGCCAGTCATCCAATAAGAAGGTAATAACCACGGTAGACAAGTATTGTACTGGTCGTCCGGATAATCGTTCGAACAATTGACCAACAAGCACAAATTAGAACTTTCGGGCAAACTCAAATTCGAGTTACCAATCATTTTTTATTTGGTTGTGTTTTCGTTTTTATTTTATTGTTTGCGTGTTTTCGGAAACAAAGGTGGGTTGTTTTTGTAAGAATTTATTCTTAATTGGGCTACCATTAACTATGTTTTATTTTGATTTGTGAAAAACGGGTTGAAAGTGATTCAGACAAACTGACTGGTATGAGCCCAAATTAATTTTGTGATTCATAAAGTTTTGGGCCATGGTTCATCTTAGTGGATTTATTATAAGTATGTGCTATGGAGTTGTAAGGCTTGTTTTGAGTTATTTGGGTTCCTTAATGGGAGGGCCCGATAATTATTATTTAGGTCCGGTCCCCTTTCTTATCCTATTAGGGTTTACCTATATTTATATATATGTAAATCTAAGGGTTGTTAGCCCCATTGAAAAACAACATGAAAGATATAGGAGAAGGAGAGGAAGAGCTAGTGCTAAGGTTTTCCAATTGTGAATACCGTATTGTTCTAAAGAAAGCAACACTCAAGACATGGCAGAATTAAACGGTATGTATTTAAGTTTTATTTTAGTAATTAATTATATTCATAGTATTTTGATTTCTAGTATAAAGATCCTATAAACTTACATGTGGTATCAGAGCAAGTTTATACTGGAATCAAAATCATGACAGATTATTTCAATAATTTTTTTTTAGAATAAGAAATAACATATATATATATATTTCTTTTACTAAAACAATGTGCCTCGTGATGGGTGATTTACATGTACATACTGTTCATCGTTGAAATTGCTTCAGAATCATTAACAAAAAAAAAAAAAAAACCGGTGTTGATTTGAAATTGTCCCGTGAATATTGCTTCGAAATACATCTTGTTCATTGTTGAGATTTATTGCTTTGAATATTGATTTGAAGCATGTTTGATAACATACTGGCTCAAAGATAATAATATATTAAAATAATAAATAGTGATATTTTTAATGGGAAAATATTTATTTTAAAATTGTCCCAGTTAGAGAACTTTCAAATCAATATGGGTGATACTACCAAAGTGGTTAATCTATTGAGATTTGTAAGTTTTTTTAATAAAGATTATGGGAAGCTCTTCTGAAATTGTTTTACTCAATTACCTTCCCAAAGGGAGTTAATCGTGTGAATTAATTTTAGAGGTAGCGTGAGTCAATAATAAAGGAATTTTATTGATTTTGAAAAGACCTATCAACCCAAAGGGATAGTTTTTTGATAAATCATTCTTATTAATTGCCTTGTTTAGAGGTGTTAGGATGTGTCCTATATATTACGCTTAAAGGCGTTTATATGGTGATACATTTTAATCCTCTGAGAATAATGCTAAAGTAAATTTTCAGCATGTTCTTGTGAAATTATTATTATTATTACTATTGCCCATATTTCAATTATGTCATGTTAAATTTTTGTTGCAGCTATTAGCAATATTGCAGTGAATAATCAGATTTGCTCCATTGAAACCTTGACTGGGAATAACTTTCAGAGATGGAAAAGGGATGTCGAGTTAGCTTTGGGTTTAGCTGACTTAGATATTGCCTTAATTGATGGTGAGCCCCCTAAACCCATTGATACTAGCACTGCTGATCAAAAGACTCAATATCACAAATGGAATAGGGCGAACAGGCTTAGCATTATGATTATGAAAAAATCGATATCTGAGAGTTTTCAAGGTGTTATGCCACATGAGTCCAATGCTAAAATGTTCCTTGATGCCATAGGACAACGATACCTACAATCTGAAAAGGCTGAGACTGGTGACCTTATGCAAACCTTGTCCACCATGAGGTATGATGGGGTGAGTGGTGTTAGATCCTATATCATGAAAATGCAAGAGATAGCCAACAAATTAACCAACCTTAAAGTGCTCATTGCAGAGACTTTCCTTGTTCACCAAGCCTTAAACTCTCTTCCCATACAGTTTGGTAACTTGAAAACCACCTATAATGCCCAAAAACAGTCTTGGAATGTGAATGAGCTTATTGCTATATGTGTACAAGAAGAGGAGAGAAATAAAGAAGAAAAGGGAGGGAGTGTGAATATAGTGCATCAGCCATACCAGGGAAGGGGTTATACCCATAATTAGTCTTCTCAACATCACAAGGGTAATAATTTTCGTAAAAGTCATAATTATCAGCGTAATCGTGGCAAGTCTAATCAAGGTCAGTCTAACAACCAACAAACTCAACTTAACAATCCACTAGGGCCCAAGCCTGACATTAAAAAGGAAATGAGTTGCTGGTTTTGTAAGCAGAGTGGTCATAAAAAACTGGACTGCCACAAATTCAAGGCCTGGCTAGATAAGAAGAACAAAAAAGAAGGTATTTCACTGGCCTTGTTTGTTTTGAATCCTCTTTAGTTGATGTGCCACCGAATTCTTGGTGGCTTGATAGTGGAACATCTATTCATGTTTCTAATTCTTTGCAGGGGTTCATAAACAAACGCAGGCCAAGTGAAAGAGAGAATTGTGTCTACGTTGGAAATAGAGTTAGGGTCCTAGTAGATTTCGTTGGTAGTGTTAGGTTGTTTTTTGAGTCTGGAACCAGTTTTGTTTTAGAAAATGTTGCTTTTGTGCCATCTATGAGGCGAAACCTAATTTTAGTTTCAAAACTTGATGAGTCTGGTTATTGTTTTAGTTTTGGTAATGGAAAATTTGATTTATCTTTAAATTCTATTTTGATTGGGAATGGATGCTTGTGTGATGGTTTATATAAACTAAATTTGTCCCAAAATCAATTTTCTATGAATGTTGAAAGCAGAGGAACTAAAAGATGTTTAATTAAAGCAAACTCATCCATGTTGTGGCATAAAAGACTAGCACATATTTCTAAAGAAAGAATTGAGAGATTGATTAAAACAGATATACTTCCTAACCTTGATTTTCATGCCTTTGAAGTGTGCGTGGATTGTATAAAAGGAAAAATGACCAAAACAAGGAAACTAGGAGCCACACATAGCAAAGACCTTTTAGAAATTATACACACTGACATTTGTGGGCCATTGTCTACTACTTTGTGTGGAAGAGAATATTTTATCACTTTCATAGATGACTACTCACGTTATGGTGTTGTTTATCTAATTCATAATAAATCTGAATCTCTTGAAAAATTTAAGATTTATAAAACTAACGTGGAAAAACAAACTTGCAAAGTGATCAAAATTGTTAGATCTGACCGTGGAGGTGAATATTAGGGTAGACATGGTGATGTTGGTCAATGTATGGGACCTTTTGCTAAATATTTACAAAGTTGTGGAATTGTTGCACAATACACCATGCCTGGGACCCCTGAACAAAATGGTGTGGCTGAGCGTCGTAATCGCACTCTAAAAGAAATGGTGAGATGTATGATTAGTATGTCCAAACTACCTGAACCCCTTTGGGGTGAAGTCCTTTTGACTTCCATGTATATCCTAAATAGGGTACCGAGTAAAGTTGTTCCTAAAACACCTTTTGAATTGTGGACTAGAAGAAAACCTAGTTTGAACCACTTTCGGGTTTGGGGTTGTCCTGCTGAAGTAAAACTTTATAATCCTTCTGAAACCAAATTGGAACCTAGAACCACTCGTTGTTACTTTGTAGGTTATCCAGAAACCTCGAAAGGTTATAGGTTTTATTGTCCTGGTCATGGCACAAGGATCGTTGACGCTGGAAATGTGAAGTTTCTAGAGAATGATGTAGGTGATTATATGAGTTCGGGTGAACAGTCTAGAGCTCAAATGCATGTGCCTACCTTTGTACCTTTGCCTATTGTGACAAACGAGTTCGTTCCTTCTCACATAGAGGAAGTAGGAGCCCAAGTAGATAATGAAGCCCCTAATCAGTCTATTGATGTACCTTAACCAGTTGAAGATGTACAACAAGCACAACCTCCTAGGCGTTCACATAGAGTTAGAAGGTCTGCTCTTCCAAATGATTATGTTGTCTTTCTAGGTGAGCAAGATTATGAGCCTGAGGAAATAATTGATCCAGTTACATACAACGAGGCAGTCACAAATCCAAATTCTAGCAAGTGGCTTGATGCGATGAAGAAAGAGATGCATTCCATGGAAATCAATGGTGTGTGGGAGCTTGTTGAGCTTCCTAAGGGTTTTAAGCCCATTGGTTGCAAATGGGTATTTAAAACAAAGAAAGATTCCAAGGGAAAAGTTGAAAGATTCAAAGCAAGGTTAGTAGCAAAAGGGTACACGCAGAAAAAGGGGGTTGATTATACGGAAACTTTTTCTCCTGTGTCCACAAAGGATGCTTTTAGATTGATTATGGCATTGATAGCACATTTTGATCTAGAGCTTCACCAAATGGATGTTAAGACAGGATTTTTGAATGGTCATCTTCTTGAAGAAGTATATATGATGCAACCAAAAGGTTTTGAGGAGTTAGGTAAATGAGATCTAGTTTGCAAGTTAAAAAAGTCTATATATGGACTCAAACAAGCATCAAGGCAATGGTATTTGAAATTTCATCAAGTAGTCTCATCTTTTGATTTTATTGAGAATACAGTTGATTCATGCATATATCTCAAGGTTAGTGGGAGTAAATTTATTTTCTTGGTCCTTTATGTTAATGATATTTTACTTGCTACTAATAATTTGGGATTATTACTTGATGTTAAGAAGATGTTGTCAGAAAATTTTGATATGAAAGATCTTGGAGAAGCATCTTATGTACTTGGCATTGAGATACATAGGGATAGACCTAGAGGGTTATTGGGCTTGTCGCAAAGAGCATATCTAGATCGTGTTCTAGCTAGGTTTAATATGCAAAATTGTAAGCCTAGTATTGCTCCTGTTTGTAAAGGAGATAAATTCAGTAAAGCTCAGTGTCCGAAAAATGATATTGAGAAGGAGTCCATGAAGAATGTTTCGTATGCTAGTGTTGTGGGAAGTTTGATGTATGCTGCAGTTTGTACTAGGCCTGATATTGCATATGCTGCAAGTCTATTGGGGAGATATTCATCTAATCCAGGATATGAGCATTGGGTAGGAGCGAAGAAAGTGTTGAGGTACTTGCAGAAAACAAAAGATTGTATGCTTGTCTATGGGAGAGTTGATCATCTTGAAATTACTAGCTATACAGATGCAGATTTTGCTGGTTGTTCAGATGACATGAAATCCATTACGGGTTATATTTTTATGCTTGCAAGTGGTGCCATATCATGGAAAAGTTGCAAGCAATCACTTGTGGCATCTTCTACAATGCAAGCAGAAGTGATAGCATGTTTTGAGGCTGGTACTCAAGCTGTGTGGTTAAAGAACTTTGTTTCAAGGCTTCAAGTAGTTGACTCCATCTCTAGACCCATAAGAATTTATTGTGACAATATGGCTGCGGTTTTCTTTACAAAGAACAATAAAAATTCTGGTGGTGCTAAATATATAGATCTGAAGTATTTCAAAGTTCGTGAATGGGTGGATAATGGTGATATGACTTATGAGCATATTGGTACAAAAAACATGTTAGCAGATCCTCTTACTAAAGGGCTTAGACCAATTGAGTTTGTTAAACATGTTGAGCACATGAGTATTTTACAGTCTTTTGATGTGCTTGGATAGAGTTTTTTTTTAAGTACTTGTTTTTGACACATTAATGAGTTTTTTTTTTTTTAACTATTAAAATTTGATGTGTTGACTCTTATTTATCTACAGTTATAAGTTTTGTGCACATTTGAATATTATTTGTTATTTATTTTAAGTGAGCTCATATAGTTACAGTTAATAAATTCTGAATGAATTTAAAGGCTTCGATTTTAGAACTGTACATGGATCCATAAAGTTTAAAATCTTGTTTTGAGATTTAAAGGCTTCCTTTGGAAGTGTAAAGGGGATAAAATCCCATAAAGGGTCTTTTAGACCATACAGAGGACTGAATGTGAAATTAGCATGTTATAATTGATTGCATCACTTGTGCTAAAAGTTTCACACTACACTTTATCACATACAGGAATCCATGTTGGTGGAATATTGGTCTTTGTAATTGTAGAAGATATTATGCTGATAAATAGCATAATTATCGTTGCAGTTCAATATTAATATTTTCCTTGAACGGGATTTTGTGCTAAGATGTTTTTGTTCTGAATCATGTTTATGTGGCCATTAAAGTTGTTCAATCCGAGAGTCGTTTTATCAAATAAATTGTTTTTTTTAAAAAAAAAAAAATTAGTAGTCAATGTTGCCCAAGTGAGAGAATGTAAGAATTTATTCTTAATTGGGCTACCATTAACTATGTTTTATTTTGATTTGTGAAAAACGGGTTGAAAGTGATTCAAACAAACTGACTGGTATGAGCCCAAATTAATTTTGTGATTCATAAAGTTTTGGGCCATGGTTCATCTTAGTGAATTTATTATAAGTATGTAGTATGGAGGTGTGAGGCTTGTTTTGAGTTATTTGGATTCCTTAATGGGAGGGCCCAATAATTATTGTTTAGGCCCGGTCCCCTCTCCTATCCTATTAGGGTTTACCTATATTTATATATATGTAAATCTAAGGGTTGTTAGCCCTATTGAAAAACAACGTGAAAGATATAGGAGAAGGAGAGGAAGAGTTGATGCTAAGGTTTTCCAATTGTGAATACCGTATTGTTCTAAAGAAAGTAACACTCAAGACAATGGCAGAATTAAACGGTATGTATTTAAGTTTTTATTTCAGTAATTAATTATATTCATAGTGTTTTGATTTCTAGTATAAAGATCCTATAAACTTACAGTTTTCAGAAAAAATTTGCCAAACAAATGGATTATTGCTGATAAAAAAGAGGAGTATAAAAGAAACAGAAGGTTGTTTTCTTGTCAAATTTGATTTGCTTTGAATGGGAAACTTTTCTCAGATGAAAACATATTTTCTGATCTCCCCATTTTCTTTGGAAAGCTTGTCCAGAGAAAGATAAAACCTCTTGCATTTTTCTCGAATCAAAACGAAAATTATCATTAACCCATTGTTAATATTGAAATCTGACTCAATTATGTGAATGACTATGACATGTTTAAAGTCACAAAAAACCTATATATTACCCAACTCAGAAAAATGCTAAAAGTCACAAACTACGTTTTAAAATCACAAAAAACTATAATACCCAGATGAAAAAAATGGCTAAAAGTTCTTCAACTTCTGAAAAACTCACCAGAAACACCAAGATCATATCCAAACAGAGACCCTCCTAGAGCTGCAACAACACAAGCAAATATGAAATAACCAGTAATTCTGTACTCATAAAGATGTGCCCTTTTTTCATTTCCTCCATCACCAAATGCTCCACCTGCCATTGATCAGCTCCTTTCTCTCTCTCTCTCTCTCTCCCAGCAAGAACCTATATTTACATGCATGAAAATGAAAGGATAAATTACACTTTGCTCCCTATATGTTTAGCTATTTTCTCAGTTTAACCCTTCATATTAATTTTTTTCAATTTACTAAAAAGACTAATTTATATCCAAAATCTAATAGAAAATGACATATTAACCTTCACGTGGTATAAAAATATTTTATTATATATAATTCACACTTATGACACAAACTTAAACCCAATACAATGATATATTTTTTTATGTCACGTAGTTGCTAACATGACATTTTTTTGTCAAATTTTGAATATAAATTAGTTTTAAAAGTAAATTGAGAAAAATTTGAAACATGAAAGGTCAAAGCAGGGGAAAAAAATTTAAGTACTAAAGTGAAAAAATATCCAAATATGAAAAGACTGTGTAATTTACCCAAAATGAAATATACATAAAAAAAATAAAAAAAAAGGAAAAAAAAAAAATGTAAGAATCAAGTGGTATTTATGTATTGATTGGATGGAGAACTGATTATAGTTTAATCTAGGCTTGCAAGGAATACTAGGATCAGGACAAGAAAGTAGATAATTATCAACTAGTTTCTGTCAACAAATGTCTAAAATAAATTATTAGTTTAATCTTTTTTCTTTTTTCATTTTTCTTTTTTCTTTTTCTTTTTTTCTTTATTTTTTTTTTGTCTTTTCTAATAAACAATGAAGAAAGTTGTTACTATCTTCAATTTTTGTCTTATCCAGAATTCCAATTGTGTTTAATTGTCAAAGAAAATAAAATAAGATCCTCATCTGTCTCTCCAGTGAGTTACAACAGCTTTGACCAGATCAAAACGACACATTGATATTTATTATATACATTTTTTTAAAATGAAAATGAGATGTTGATAGTGATGTAATATAAAAATATTTTATTATATATAATTTATTTAATTTTGAACATAAATTAATTTTAAGAGTAATGTGAAAAAAATTGAAACATAAAAGGTCAAAGTGTGAAAAATTAAATTTTAAAAGTCAAAATAAGAAAGTGATCAAATATAAAATGAAAAAAATGTAATTTACCCTTATATTTATAATAAGTATCCAATTTTTTAATAATCAAGATAACAAAATTGGTAAACTATCAATACTACAAAAGATGCTTAAGGTTTTTTATTTTTATTTTATGAAAAGGTTGAAGTTGATGACCGCCACCGGTGCGTGGCATCAAATATATGTACATGAGACGACGACCAAATTATTATCATGAGGTCTTAGTTTAGATAAATCTTGGTTGGATGTGAGTGGTCAGTGAAATAGCTTAAAATTGAGGACTGATGAGGGGGTTTTTTTTTTTGGACTGCGATGAGAGATTGTTTGGTATAGAGTAAAATAATTAAAAAAAAAATTAAAAGATCATTAAAAAATTATTAAAAAAAAATCATAAAAAAAGTCGAAGATTTATTTTTATTATTTCTATTTTTTTCACCTCATATTTTAATTACAAAAATCAAAAAATCATTTCCTAAGTGAACCTTAATGATTGCCTTGTTTGATTTTCATATTACTATTTGGTCCAATAACACTAGTTTCGTTATTGAGATTTAAAAGTTTGGCCTATGTAACTTGCCAAAAGGACAAAATAAAAATATGAAAGAAAATAAATAAATAAGGATTAATTACATGAATATGCTCCCAATTATCACCCTTATTGATTAACCCTTCTTAATTATTAAATTATACATTTGAACTCTTCAATTATAAGATTACATCACTTTCAACCCAATAAAAAGGGTGTGTATGCATACATTTTTATTATTATTTATAAATGAGGGGTTAGATATATGATTTTATAATTGAGGGGATTAAGTATTAAATAAGGGTATCAATGTAACTAACTAACCCAATAAACAAATATGGTATCCTATTACCCTTTAATTGACAATGTCAATGCCAGGAAATTATTCAATATTCTCGTAGTATTAATCAATTATCATTCAATATGTTCCTTTATGTTCCTTAATTATCCAACACGATATTCTGCCTACTCACTTTTTTCACTAATCATAATACAATAGAATATAACGTATTCATATTATAGAATTATTGAATAATTATCCGTCACTGCCACATAGTAGTATGGAAAAGCTTTTCCCTCCACTTTTGAGGGAGCATGCAATTGAGGTGGGTAATACAATAATCTTACATGAGCATAATTAAAAAGTGATTAAGCAGATAGAATAAAAAGTTATCTTAAATGTAATGTAGATCACATTTCAAATAAATCATAAGTATACAATATATTTTTGGAGAAATTAAAAAAAAAAAAAAAAAAAAAAAAAAAAAAAAAACAGAGTTTGACCCTAATAACAAAATAAATCATATTTTTTTTATTTTTTAAATTTAAATTATAATTTTTTGATTTATTTTTTATCTAAATTATTCGTCAATTTCAATCAAGTAAAATCGATAGAAAAAGTGATATTTTAGCATTAAATTTAGGTATCGTTTGGCAACAAGCCGGTTTAGTCAAAAAGTTAAAAAGTTATTACAAAAGTTAAAAAGCCAACAACTCATACCAAAAAGTCAAAGATTCTCTTTTCTCTCTACTTTTTGCATATCTTTTCGTAAAAAGTCAAAAAGTCATCACAAACATACTAGTTTTTTTTAGCTCATATTTTAGCTAAATAACCAAAAAGTTACTAAATTAGCCTGTTTCCAAACGAGGCCTTAATGTAGGTGTACATAAAATGATTAAAATACCCCTTTTCATTTAGTTTAATGATTTTTTTTAGTCAATTTTACTTAACAAAAATAGATAAATAATTTAAATTAAAATAAATTAAAATATTAGAATTTAAACTGATAAAATTAAAATTAAAATTTATTATAAAAGTCAAATCTTAGGTTGCATTTGGTAAAGTTTTTTAAATATGATTTAAGAATAGAGTTGTATTTTGAGTTTGTGAGTTTTGGAATTATGATTTGAGTGTGAAAAATTTATTTGGTAAATGAGTTTTGAAAAGAGTTTTGAACTGAGTGGAGAATTTTTGATATAACATATAATATTTGATATAAAAACTTACAACCCATAACCAAACACACAACTCAAAATTTTATTAAAACTCATAAAAAAAATTTGAAATTTTGAAAAATATTATTTGTTGAATATATAAAAATTAACAACTATCAATTGCAAAAAAAATAAATAAAAAAAAATTATACTGTTTCGGTCAACCAGCCGGATGATCGGTGGAACGTCCAATAGGACGATCGATTAACTCAAATTTTTCTGTCTCCGATCATGTTTTCAAAAGTGAGTGTGAAATTAATTTTTGAAAGCCACAACTAAACACTATATATAAACTAAGAGTTAGAATCACAATTCCAAAACTCTTCCAAATAGAGCCTGAAATTTTTTTTCAATAATTTCTCTTATGCTGTGTTTGGTTGGAGAATTTAGAGAGGGATTTGGAAAGAGAAACGGAAAAAGTGTGTGAAACTATGTAAAATGTAAGTATATTTTTTTCACATTTCACCTACTTTTTTCATTTCTCTTTCTAAATCCTTCCTCAAATCCCTCAACCAAACATAGTATTAATTTTTTTTAAATACTTTATGTATTTTAATTCTACACGGTAAAAATAATTGCTTGTGACTTCATGCAAGTTGGCTGTGCCCAACGGTTTGGAAAGCGCATTAATTATGGCACTCATCTTCTGAGAAATTTTTGTGTGCTAAAAGGGTAGGTGTCGTGTGTTACCTTCCTCTTCTCTTATTGGGTGAGAGAGTGAGAACTACATTTATGTGTTGAGTGATGGGGAGACAATATGAAGGGTCATGATATTTGTGATTGGTTGAAGGTATTATGTAGCATGCCACATGGTGCCCTCCTAGCACCCAAATTTTTTTCCTTCTGTAGGGTGTTCAGCAGATATTTTAATTTGTCTAAATTGATTGAATCGAATCGATCCGTTGCATTTTGAATGCATGTGTGATGATGAGCGAACGGTTACAGATTGAATTTTTTCAATCCGTCTAGTTTTGGACATATGGCGGATTTGAGATTCTTTTGATCACAATCGAACCGCTAAACTACGAGCACCCCTAATAATTTGTAAGACTTTATGTTTTCAATTTGTTTAGATATTCTGTTTATATTTTCAATTGAAAAAGAGTCTAAATATTCTATTGTATTTTCAATTTATTTTCAATTTAGAAATCCTTTTATCAAATGGAAAGTGTTGATATTTGATATTTTTGCGTAAAAAATATAAGACTTAATTTTGTCATTTTTTTGAAAAAATCAAAATAGTTTTTGAATAAAAAAAAAGTAGTGAAATAGTTTTGATAATATATGGTTTTCTTATATGTATTTATTATTGATATTTGATAATTTACTTGATAATCTTTTGGTTATATTGAGTTGGATTGTTATAAAAAATATATATATATTGACAAGTTGTTGTATTATATTCAAAATATAAAAGTTTAAACTGCTAAACCAATTCGTATTCATCTGCACATCCGCCAATCCGCTCAATCCACATCCGCCAATCCGGTGGACGGATGGGGATTGATTTTTTTCAATCCGCCAATTCGACAGATGGATGGCGGATTAGAGATTTCCCGATCACAATCGAATCGCAAGCACCCCTACCCCCATGTAGTATTTTGACAAGGGCCAAGCTTTTCTTTGTAGACATTACAAATTCTATTTCGATGATCTGAAGTGTACATTTTTTAAGTTATAGTAGATTATATATGAAAAAAATTAAATTAATTTAATAACTGTAATCGCATTAACTTATAACATTTAATTTAAAAATAAATAAATAGCAAATATTTAAAACTAAACCTATCCATTAATAAGTCCTACTACAAGTTTACTCACTTTGAACGATCTTTTTTACAAAGGTACTTTGAATGATTAAACAGTAACTAGATTGTGGTTTCATTTACCTCCTATTGCCAAGGTTTATTGTAGGGAGAGCACAGAGGCAAGTCCTGTTGGGATTCCTGTTGGCATTCAACATAGACTCTCTAGAGTCTCCTACACCATTTTACAATGGTAATGGTGAGAGTGTCTAGATGATTTCATAAAATTTTAGAGAAATCTAAAAGTTTGTAGAACCCCTAGAACAATATGAAATTTAATTGAATATTGCAGAAATTTAGAAGAATTCAAAAGGTTTTAGAATATTTTTAAAAATATAGAGAATTTCACTACCTATTGAAATATTTTAGAGAATTCTATAATATAATAGAAGGGCAAAAATATTTTATAATATTCTAAAAAGGTAATGATAGTCTTTGAATCAAGTTGATCTAAGTCATCCATTAAGGTTGTGAAAAACTATATAAAGAGAAAGACCCTCGTAGGCTAGTGTGAAAAACTATAATATAGTAGTATAGAAATGAGATAAGAGTAGGTTAGTGTGGTTAGAAACCACCAACCCAAGTAGGATTTGTAATGAGAATAAAGTATTGTTAACATTTTGTATTAAGTTTGCTTGTTATTTATATTTATTATATTTATGTCAATTTTCTTAGTGTATCGTGTACTCAACCAGTCTCTATCCCTATACATCAGAATTTGACCTTTGTTAGAGTCCAAAAAATGTTGAAGTCACATCCTGATAAAGATCGGTCCGGTTATCAATGATGAGTCCAAGTTCTCTCCAGCCAAAGCATCCCTCCGGTCCTCCGGTCAAGGGCCATGATTTGGCCACGTGGCTTAATGAAGATCTACGGCTCAGATAAAAATATATATATATGAATTTCGTTTTTCTTTTTTCTTTTCTTCTTCGTTCTTAGTAGCTGTTAACTTAGATTTAGAGCTCGCGCAGAGCTATGAACCACAAGGTACTTAAAATGAAGATGTATTTTTGACTTTTTTGTTCATAAGTTGTACGGTTTCATATTTGAATTTGTAGGGAAAAAATATTGTTCCTATAGTTGTTTTGGACATTGATTTCAACTAGGTATTGATATAAAGTGTTTTTGGCTTGTGGGTTGTTGTTTTTGTTAGTTTGGGCATAGATTTCAACTGGGCAAATTTTTTTTTTTTTCTTCTTCTTCTCATTGTGATGAAGCCGAACTGAACCAAAAACTTCTTCTTCTCACTGATAACTCTCTCTCTCTCTCCCTCAAAACACTTAATTGATTATTCCCCTCAACATTTTAGTTCCGTTTTTTTTTTTAAATTGATATTTTCAATACAGATCTGTGAGTAAATCTGTAAAAAAAAATCAGATTTCAAATCTGAACCAATTTCTGAGAAATTGGAAACTCTCAACCAATTTCAAATCTAAACCAAAAAAAACAAAAAACACAGCATCAGAAATTGAAGAAGAGAAATGGGGAAAGAAGAGCCATGGAAGCTGAACAAGTGTTCTTCTTCTTGAATCCCAAAACAAGAAAAAAAGTTAGAAACCTAAATGCATCCTCTGTTCTTCTTCCTTTCATTTCTGTTGATTTGCAGAGAATCCGGATCCTCTGTTTTTTTTTTTGGGTCGATGATTTGGGTCGATGATTGTAATGAGGAGAGAGAGAGAGAGAGAGAGTTATCAGTGAGAGAGAGAAGAAGAAGAAGAAAAGAAAAAAGAAAAACGAAATTCATTTTTTTTTTTTTTAATCTGAGCAGTAAATCTTCATTAAGCCACGTGGCCAAATCGTGGCCCTTGACCGGAGGACCGGAGGGATGCTTTGGCTGGAGAAGATCCGGACTCATCAATGATGGCCACTTTGATGACACACTCAAATATCGAATCAATTCTTCCAATGGTAATCTATTGAAGATGTTGATAAGATCCAAGTTGAATACTACAATTCTCATGGATAGACCAACAGTTTATTCAAAGCTTCTGTAAACCTTACATCATTGGTGGTGGTAACATAGCCAAAGGCTAATTGGGCATTCCTGAATTTTTGCTTGAAACCCAAATGGCAAAATCTTAACCCTTGTGATAGATGGATTCCAAAGTGCAATGTAACCCTCACTGAAAATGCAAACCAATCCATGAACAGAGTCTAAGATTGTGATTTCATTGTCCGGCCAGTCCATGAATAGAGTCTAAGATTGTGGTTTCATTGTCTGGCCATTCATTAGGAAAGAACTGTGATATTTCAATTGTGGCTTCTTCATCTTCATGGATCACACAATGTTTGTTGTAGGGATAGGAGAATTTTTAGGGAATTCATCAAAATTCGAATGAAAATTGGTCTGGTTATCAAAGATCTCCACCCCAATGACACAACTAAGTATCGAATCAGCTCCAATACAATAAAGAAATATAAAATAATAAATAATTCTTAATACTTGTTCATCATAACAATAATAATATTTCAATGATATATAAAAATTTATTAACATAAAATAAATTTCCGAGCCACTTCTTTGATGAGCAATGTAAAATTATTTCAATTTGTGGGGCATCCCTTCATAATACACCATCCAAGATGAAATCACACTATAACATCTATGAAATTTTGTCGGTTTGCAGGGCCATGGTCATGCATAAGTCCCCTTCTGTCTGTAACTGATGTGAAATGAAAAGTGTTTTAATTATAACTCTTTTTTTTTTTAATTATGATTCTCATATGATTTAATTATAACATTTCATACTATACACAACACAATTGTGAATTTTTATTTTATTTTTATTTTATTTTTGGTCATACGATTAGAATATTAGGGGTTAGTAAGTTAGATTACAACAAACAAGACATTTGGCTTAGTGTTGTGTAATGCCATTTATGGTGTGAGGCCTTGGATCCAACTCCTATGGAGAGGAGAAGAGCCGCAGTCACTTCATTGGTTTAAACCTGTACTTGCTTTGTATATACATACCATTTTTTTGAAAATTAGACTGAATCGGCTGGCTCAATCGACTAAATCATTGATTGTCTGGTTTGAACTAATCCCTAAATCTGTTTTGTATTGAAAAACCAAATTGCATGGTTTGGTTTTTCTCAATGCACGACTTGATCCTGGTTCTTAAAATAGGTAAATCATATTTCGTGATTCAATTTAGGATTTTATAGCTATGATTCCACCATATATATATATATATAATTGGCAAATGTTAACAAGTGTCCTATAGATATTGTGTAATGTTAGGAAGTTGTTGGCTTTTTGACTTTCGAAGGATATTTTTGTAAATGCGAGCGTGCCAGCAAGGATCAATCAGTCCTTACAGAAATGTTAATTGCCAACCAATTATCAAACGATTGTATTTTAGTTCTTTCAGCCTCAATGAAGAGGACTTTTACTGGTGGCTTGACTTAGGAGAAATTAAGCAAAATGACAATTAAATGAAGAGCAATTGAAGTATTTCATTATAATGAAAACTTACAATGATCCAAACTCAGCCTCGTAGAGGTTTACAGCAACAATCTACTTGAAACTACTCCTATGAATGAAGTGCCGTGCAGGAATTTAAAGTACAGGAATGTAAAGAGCAGGAATTTAAAGAACAAGAAATGTAAAGACTGAAAATGTAAAACTGGAAAAGAAAATATGTAAAGTAAGACTGGTTTGTATGATCTGAGTCTGGGGGTTTTTTCTGGGGTCTTTCCCGCTATTTATACTTCTCAATGATGACCATCGAACTGCACTTCAAACTGTCGAACTGTTCCTCCATGATCGCTGATCATGCTGCCTTATAAGTAGTTCCACTACGCCATCACTTGCAGTTAGGCTTCCCTCCTATATTTGAATTTGAATCTAAGTAACCGTTGAAGCCACGTCACCTTGCACCTCTTTATTGATCCAATGCTACTCAGATCACGTGAGAACCAATACTAACTGCCACGTGTACAATCAAGGTCAAAGACTTGAATAGTCTTCTTATATTACCCTTATTCTGCCACGTGTTGAATTGTAACTGGCTTGTACAAAATATGTAGCCAACATTACCCCCCGCACTAATATACCCAATACTTGGTGATATTAGTGGATCAAAGCCTTTCTCCCGCGTTTTTTAGAACGTGTATGAGGTTTGCATTCCCCTAGGAATGCAACTGTCATTCATCATCTGCATTAAAACTCTCCTTCAATCTTTTGAACACCCCCACCACCTTAGTATTCGAACAGACTGATACATTTTCCATGGCCGAATCAATTTTTTCCTCCATTGATCGAGCACACGAAGAGTCATATAATGATGCTACCCTTCCTCGAAAGAACTTCCACGCATTAATTAGCCATCACTACCCACCTTTCTATATTCAGGTCATGGAAGCCTTTGCAAATTACCAACCTTTGGATTACAAACACATTGCCCTTAATCCTTCGATTCAAAAAGTTGCAGATATAGATACAAGAAGTTCTTCCTCTAACTCCCCCTTATACCTCGAACAAACTGCTCTCAAATCTTTGATTCAGAAATTTGCAAATATGGACTTGGGAAACTCTTCTTCACAAACCTCTGCATGGGATAAAGCTGCAACTTCTTCCTCTTCTGGGGTTTCTGACTGGACAAGCTGGTCAACACTTGAGACCTATGATTTGAGGGAACGAATCAACCATCATTTTGTTGAGTTCACTGACCCTTTAGAATTTCCTTCCTACGCTCAAAGTTCAGTGGTCTATCCCTACGTGCCCATTGACCATCGACGTAGTTTGGAGGAGAATCTGCTTGTAGTATGGTACACATCCTCCATGCCTACAAAGATAGTGCATGCTGCCCGGCGCCTGGAAGAAGCACAAGGGTACAACCCATCATTCTTAGCCCAGAAGGTGAAGATTTGTTCTTCTAACTGGCTCGATTATATTAATGCCTTTGTTCCTTCTGCTCCCGTGCCATCTCCCATAATAGACGCATCCACACCTTCTTCTCCATCTCCTGAATTTGAAGCATCCACACCTTCTCCTTCGCCACTTTTTTGCCGGATAGAGAAACTGAGGCTTGCCCTTCCCATGGATAAAGTCTTTCCACCTTACAAACCTCCACCTTTTCCTACTCCAGCTGAGCGGAAACAAGCTCAACCCTGCTTGCAGCTTTCTCTCACTTGCTCTTCAATGTTCTTGAGGACGAAGTCCCTCTCAAGAATCTTCGATGGGCTTGTGATATTCTGACTAGGAGTCATGTCCTTAATCCCCTTGCCCAATCAGAACTTCATATGTTCCTGGACCAACTTCCATTGCTCCTCTACTGGCATCGAAATTCTATGGCCACTACACAATCTTTAGACCAACTTTCGTCTCTTCGAATTCATGCCCAGTACGAAGCAGAGAACTTTATCGAAGAATTCGATGATTTCAAGAATAAAGATTCTGCATATTGGGATGCTTTAGTCATAGACGAATTGGAACAAAGATTGAGAGAGGAAGCTTTCGAAATAAAGGCTGAAGAGCTCTACTACGAAGTGAGAGCACATCAACTCATGCAACCAACGTTAGAAGAAATAGAAGATATAATAAAGAAAGAACAAAAATTCATTGATCATTGTTGGACTAAATTTTATGATCTTGTTATTTATTCCATTCCTTATTTTTATGAGCTTGAGTTTATACCTAGATAGGGTTATTCGATGTAATTACCTTGACTTGAATATAAACCAAATTCTTCTATATTTGGCATTGTTTGACTGTGTTTCCTTTTGTCTTTAAAAGCCAATTCAGAGCTTCGAACTAAACAATCTTATTTGTCGAATATGGACTCAATTGTTTCAAAAATGAAACACTAAGAATCAACATGAACCTTTCCAATTTATGGAATACGGTTGACATTTTTTGCTGATCTTCATCTAGAAACAATGCTTCGAATCTAACAATCTTATACTTAAAGCTTGTTTTAGCCATAACCAACATCTGATCATGGTTAATATGATCAATTTAGTTTTAAAATTGACCATCTTTTGCTTCGAACAACAGTTTATGCTGTTTTAGTTCAAAAGATAAAATCTTTCCGTATATACACCAACCAACTATTGGTTTTGATGTTTCGAACAACAATTCACATCCTTAAGAGGCCTTAAGTTTTGTTTCGAAGGACTTCACTTTCTGAAGTAAACAAATACTTGAGCATTCTTACATCCTTAAGTATGGAATGTGCTTCGAAGCCGGCTTCTCTGTTTCGAAGCCGGCTTCTCTGTTTCGAAGCTGATGTTATTTGACTTTTGGCGCCAAAATCTGGTTTCGAAGCCAAATACCTTACTTCGAAGCTAGTCTCAGCATCTGGGCTGTGTTTTTCCCTCCAAAAGTATCAATATTGAAGGAAACTCTTCGTATTCATACTTCTAGTACTTAACGACTTACGCAATATATTTTTCAGACACAAAAGCTTTTTTTTTTTCTAAAAACCCTTTTGTTTCGTGCTCTGAAATCACTTGCTCTTTTAACACACAAACCCTACCGATCTTCTGTTAACCCTCTCTTCCTTGCTACTTGCTATCAATGGATCCTTCCTCGCTGAAAGTGCTCGCTGGCGACCGTATCAACCCTACCATGGCTTTGAAGAAATGTACTGATGAAGAAATCGCCAAGCTAACAACTAGTGGGTCAAGCGCCATAGATGGACATCTCTTTGTTCCTCGCCACAGCAACCAACAAGAGTACGTCCTAGGTCCCATCTTTCGGGAGGCCTCTGACCAATTTCCAGCTTTATACCCCCATTTGGAGGATCATTTTCTTCTCTACGAATGAGGGCTTGACTAGAGCAATTGGAGAATGACCAGGCCTCATCGCTGCTGGCCGACATTGAGAAAAGAATGGGAGGAATGGTATGACAGGGTTGTGCCTACGAGAGAAGATGACCTACAGGAGCTCTGCATCCTTGACGCTGTAGACACCCCATTTTTGACCGTCCTTAAGACTCGGACGTCACCGTAGGAACACTCGGTGATTATCCATGTTTGTGTTCGTTTGGAGTTCCCGGAGATCTCGGCTGCGCGCGCCTTGCCTCAGGACCTCCGAACTCGACCGTTTGTGTTTGGTTTTGCACCAAACACTTGTGTTTTGCCTTTGAGGGGCAGGGAATGCCTTCTGAGGCATCCCCACACACCACCGGCTGGGGCTAGAGGCCACCGGCTGGCTGTAGTTGTCACCGGCACTATATTGTGCCGGTCGGCACCATTTTGGGCGAAATGACCATTTTGCCCTGCCGACTACTGTGCACTTGCTTTCTGAGATATTTTCAGACAGCTGTGTGCAATTGTCTTCCCCTCCATACACGTGTATGGAGGGATGAGCTTGTTTTGGTAACTTAACTTGTAAGTTTGGTTGCCTATACAAGAGAACCCTCTTCTCTTGGCTCAAGGGGACAAAATCCAAGAGCTTTAGACATTGTTAGAGAGTTAGAGCTCTGGTTTTTTTTGAGGGTTAGAATAGATATACTTACTATCTCTCTCTTTCTCTTTGTAATCTAGGTGTTTTGTGCCTTACTATTGCACTAAAACACCTAGTGTTCCACCTTTCTCTTGGTTCTGAGGTTCCAAAGGTTGGTTCTTGCTGTTTTTGGTTGATTTGAAGCTCAAAGAGGCCATCACTCCATCTTTGTTGAAGAAGGCTACAAGGGTGAGATACTAACTCCCTTTTTCCCCATTTTTGCACCTTGTTTTTACCTAGTTTAAAACAGTTTTTGTGCTTAGTGATTAACACATAAAAGTTCTGTTTTTAAGCCCTCTTTATTGTTCATTAAGAGTGTTTAGTGGTTTGGGTGAGTTTGACCACCCTTAGGCCTTGAAAAGGGCACTTTTTGTGCTATTTTGTGAGGGATCCGAGATTTTGGTGATAGGATCTCTTCACCACTGAAATCTTGAGGGATTTCAGTGGTGAAGAGCATGCCTTGAAGTCTCAAGAAGGAGAGGGTCACCCCCTCTCCTTGATGTCCTTGAAAAGGGCAAATTTTGCTTCCTTATGGAGCTTCATGCTTGAGTGTGTGTTGAGCATGTTTGACTTGTTTTCCATGCTTATATTGCCATGTTATAACATGATTTCAAGTGGGTTTAGGCCCCTTTTGCATGCTTAGCATAGGTGTCTTGTAATGCTCTTTTATGCCTTAACATGCTTAGGTGGTATGCCTTAGTTTCTAGCATGTTTTGGGCCTTGATTCATGAAGCTTTTGTGCTTATTTTAACATGTTTTAGGTCTGACCATAGTCATTTGGTTTGATTTTTGCATGCTTAACATAGCCTCTTTGTATTCTTGGCTTGTGAGCCTTAGGTGCATGATTGTGTAGCATGCCATACTTGCATCATTTCGAGGGTTTGGAACCATTTATCATGTCATATCAGTCCATTTGACATGCTCATATGTTTGCATTGCATGCTCCTTTAAAGCTTCAAAAGCATGTTTTGTATGCTCTATGTGTTGGTCATATTGCATGCCTTTAGATCCATGCCATTTAGATGCCATCTAAGTGTTATTTTGGGCTTAGTTTTATGTGGTAAAACTCTGATTTTGGTTGGTTAAGTGTTGCCATGTGTGTTTGTGCTAGGTGTAGTTCAATGCATCTTTGGCCTACCTTAAGCTTTGGACCACTTGCATGCATGTTTAGCTTGCTTTATTGCATGATTTGGCAACATGTTTTGCTTGATTTTCAGAGCTTATACTACATGCTAGTAATCCATGTTTAACTCATTTCAAGTGTGCTTGAATGTTGTTTGTTATGCTCAAGTGTTGGTGTCTTAATGTGTGCATGTGTGCATGTGTGCTTAGACCCCATCTTTAGGCACTTTGGCCATTGTTTTGAGCCTTGTTAGAGCTGCCCAATTCATGTATAAGTCCATCCCATTGCTTAGTTAGCATACTTGCCTTATATGCTTGTTTGTATGCTTGCATAAATGCCATGCCATTGTCCATATTGCATGCTAGATCACATGCTTAGGGTTGCATCACATGGACATGCATGCTAGGCCTCTTGACTAAGTCATGATGGAGGTTTAGCACCCTTATGTGCTTGCTTGGTTTGTGTGCATTTGACATTGAAGTTGCATTCTTGGTCCTTTAGACCATCACGCATGGAAATGCGCGATTGGTGGTCCGAGGATCGAGGCACATGCCCCATTGAGTCATAAACATGATGTGGGATGTGTTTGGTGCATAAATGGCTTGAATTGCATTGCCTTGCATGTTGTTTCCCTCTGCTGCTGTGAGTTGCAGGTTCTGCAGGAATTTTGTGCCGACCGGCACTTTTTAGTGCCGACCGGCTGCTCATTGGCAGCCGATAAGGAAATTTAGTGCCGATGGCCACATCTTCTAGCCGGTGGTGTTCTATCCCAGCCGGTGGTGATCCCCAATGCCCTGAGAGGCACTCCTGGGATTTTGGTAATTTTCTGAGGAGGAGAGTAGAGGAAACAGAGGCAACCCGTGCACGGCAGTGCGATTCCGAGCGAGTCCCGGGCACGCGACGCATCCGGCCCTCCTCCCGAGGCATTTACTGCTTAATTAGATTAATTAATTTATTTAATTAATTTAGTTGATTTGTAATATTTAATTAGCTAGAATAGTTAATTATTTATTCGGTCTGTATATTATTATTCGGTCCCTCCGAGGGAGGGCAAAATTTGTAATAAGTGTGCGTGAGTGGGTGTATGTCTTCCAACCCCCACTTCTTTCTATCCCTTTTATTTACCTGCTTATGGTAATAGACTAGGGCACGTTTATTTTAGCATGCCTTATGCTATGAATGCGTGCATTCATGCATTTGTTTACATGCACCGGGCTCGGTACATCATACAAACTGCATTGTACTTTCAATTCCTAATTGAATACGTGCATCAAATAAAGTGCATTTCACATGCTATCTTTAGGGTTAGCCGAGCCTACTCTAGATTGCATCTATGCTTGTGTTGCATTAGCCATTTAACATGAACTAGGTCATGCATGTTTGCTAACTGGGTTTCTGTTTTTGGCACGGAGTACGATGTAAGTATTTATGCTTTAGCATATCGCATGTGTGTGAATGTTGACATGACAGTAGGCTTACCATGCGGCTAAATGCTTATGTGTTATAAACTGCTTTAATGCCTGTGGGTGGAGGTTGGGTTGCTTGAGTTGGGAAAACTCGTTGAAATCCGTGTTTTAGCCTACTTGCGAGTAGCAAATCCCGAAATGTTTTCAAAACGGATGGATATGCAATGTTTATTTCCAAATTAGGCAATCTAGTCTATACTTGTTTGCTGCACGCATAACATAGTAATTCTAGGCTAATAACCGGAATAAGGACGCATAAAGTTTTCAAAAACGGATATCATGGTTAGTAGAGGCCGGTCTTCAGACCGGGCGAAAGGGGGTGCTCATAGCTGACCTTCCCCGATCGTACCCAAGCTCCCGAGCCAAGACCACTTTGGTGATGACGGACATGTGGCCTTCGGCACCGAGTCAGGGTTTCCTAAATTTCCCATTTTAAAATATTTAGGTGGCGACTCTGTAATCTGGCAAAGCAGTCCATGTTTGGCACTTCTTTTCAAAAATCAGTTTTTTCTCAAAACGATTTGCCAGAATTGGACTCTTTGGTTCAGATCTAGAACCGTGACACAAATCGAGTCCGAACTGTAGCGCGAGGTCCCCCGCGGACGTGCTACAGACGCTCTTCGTCTTTCCAAGTTCATCATTCCTGAGGACCCCTTTTTGATTCCTGCTGCTTTATACTTTTGGAATATGGCTTTTAATTTCTTCCAATTTTGGTGCCGTATGATAGCCCCCACCGTTCTTGATGTTTGCCATCTCTTAGGTCTTTCGCCCCTTGGCTCTCCTTTTACTTCCGCCTACCGAGACTTATCTATCAATTTTTCACTTCCACCTTTAAATTCCTCCTGTAATGATTTTGTAAAGGCTGAAAATAAAAGGGTAGGCCCCGTGAGAGATAGAGAACTTTTTTCTTTCATTTTATACTGGCTGTGTAAGTTTCTCTTTTGTACATCTTCTCAACGGATTATGCCTGAATTCGCTCCACTTGCGAAAGCCCTTGCCTTGAAAAAACGCATAGCCTTGGCCCCATATCTTTTAGGCCATGTTTATAGAGTCTGCTTCCAATTTTCCGAAAGACCTCTTGATGCTAACCAAGGGGGTCCTCTCTAGGTGCTCCAACTGTGGCTCTTTGCCTATTTCACTGACTTGCACCCCAAATGTCTAAAATTCCTTGTTCAGGATCCTAGTACTTATGGGGAAAAGTACGCTAGGATTGCTCTCTATCCTGCTTCCTTTGCTTATTACTTTACCTTCTTTCATCAACTCCCTATTTCTCCATTTGCCACCTTCTTTTGTCATTTTGATGCCACTAAAGGACCTGCCTGGCTACAAACCTTTTTGGCTGATAAGGAGTGTTCCACTTCACCACATGAAGATATGTGGGCTTCAATTTTGCTACTGAGAGAGTTGTTTATTGGCACTTTAAACCCTCGAACTTATAAATGTATATCTGAGGTGTACTGCCCTTCTCAGTTCGCCAGACAATTTGGGCTTACTCAAGGGATACCTGTTCCACTTTGTAGTCTCTCGAATGTCCACCTCACGGCTAGAGACCTGAGAATATCCAAATCCAAGCTAGAGGCGACAACATTAAAACTGCTGAAGGAATTGAGTCAATTCAAATTTATCCCTTTTTCTTTCCTCTGGCTCAGTCTTGAAAAGATTCCAGAACTGGTGGACAGCCAATATGGAAGTGCGCCTATCTACACACCCTTATGACTTACTGGTAGGGCTATGAGTACCTTCGAAGACTAAATCAGCAGCAGTTGAGAACATTCTCTCCCTTTCCATAGCTACCACAACTTTTCCTGCAGCCTCACCCCCTCCAGCTAGAGTTACCAGAGCTGTTTCGAAGAAGGGTAAGTATTTTCAGGTTCTTCATTTTTCTTCTTTTGAATCTTTTGTTTGTTTCCTTTACACTCATGTTCTTTGGTGCAGGGTCTCCACAAGAAGAATCCCCCAAGAGAGTTGAAATTTTAGTTACTCTCAAAGAGAGACGACAACAGAAAAAGAAAAGGAAGCTAATCCTCCTTCATGAGGAATCTGAATCTCAGGCAGAAGAGAGAGAGGCTGAACAAGAGCAAGAAGTACCTTTGCAAAGAACAAAGAGACAAAAGGTGGCTGTCTCCTCATCCGACATAATCGAAATTCCTGTTCACGAGGCAACTACCACAATAGTGGAGAAAGAACTTACCTCTGAAGAATCTAAACCCCAGGTTGAAGAGAGGGAGGTTGAAAAGGAGCCGGTAGTATCACTGCCAAGAAGGAAGAGAAAGAAAGTGACTGTTCCTGCTACTGACTTGGTTGAAGACCCTATTCATGAAGCCGTTACCAAGGCAGTAGAGCAGGAACATTCCAAAGCCATGATTGTCTTCGAGAGAGCTGAGAAGAGACGGCAGCAACAATTTCTGAGAGATGAAGCTGCTGCTGCTGACGCATTACAAAGGGAAACGGCAAGAAGGCAACAGACTGCCGAACATTATTCCCTTCGCAGCTCTCCCACTATTGCCAACACTTCTGAAACAAGTAATTTCTTTCATGCTTCTGCTATTTTTCCCTTGTCAATTTTTGGTATTGAAGTTTGACATTGCTTTACATTTCTTCCTCTTGCAGCAACAACTACTGCGTTTATCTTTCCAATGAGGCCTCCCTCAATTTCAGTTGAAGTTGATCAAATGCAGAATGTCAGGGTTATTCAAATCGTACTCCCACTTCCAAGGCCTACATTAGATGTACCTTCTTTGAGCCCCAGCATTCATGCATCTCTTCTTCTTGGCTTAGAGCCATACCTCCCTTTCTTGACCTTCGACCTACCTCAGTCCACTTCTTCTTCGAGCCTTGATCATCCTCCTTCTTTCACAGAAATTCCAACTATTACCTCTTCTTCGAAGGTATCTGATTCCCCAATTGAGGGTGCTGGTAGTTCTCCAACTCATAGTTCATTACCTTTGCCTACTTCCAGCCCCTCTTCACTTGATTCATTGGTGGCTAAGACCATAGAGACTGCCAAAGATGCTCCATCCACTTCTCCTATCCCTATGCAGTCCTTTATGCCTTCCACCACAACTCTCTCTGCACCCCTCATATCTACGGATGAGGTAGACATTTTCGAAGCCAGACTAGCTAGTCTCTTTGACATACCCTCTACCTCTCCAACATTGAATGTTGAAGCTAAGCCATTAGTTTTGGCTGACTTCTTGCTGAAAATTTTTGAGAGCTCTTCTTCCTCCAGCAGCAAGCCTTCTACACCTTCGATAGACCTGGACACATGCCTGGAACTGTTGATTTCTTTTTCGAGAATCCCCTTCGAGGCTCTATAAAGGCCTATAATCAGAAATGGGTTCCTCCAGTGCTGCAAAATTGCTGAGCAGTCAGGCATGGATGTCTCAAGTCACCTATCCCAGGTAGCAGCTACTATCGATTTTTACATCATCATTTGTCAGGCTGCCAAGGCTGCGGATGAGAAATTGGCTGGCGACCAGAGTTTTGTTTCCCAAGTACATACTAAAGTGTCAAATCTTAAGGAACAACACTCCTCTGCCTCTCACTTTCGAGTCCAGCTGCTGGAGAGGAAAGCTCAGCTTGAAGAGGAGCTGTCCGCAGTGAATCAAGCCCTAGTCCGAACTGACACTAAACTGCAAATTACCAACCAAGGACTGGCTGATCGAAAGGAAGAGATGGCTGCAGCTATTCGACTGTTTTCAGCATTTACCAATAGGAAATCTGTTGTACAAAAACAATTAAAACACACTACAACAAATTTGAGATTTAAAGACGAAACAAATTTGTCCCAAAATGCATATATTTCGTCACCCAAACTAATTACGACGAACATTTTTCGTCACCCGTTTTGTCTCCAAAGGGTCGTCGCTAAAGGGTCTTAGAGATGAAAAAAAAATTTCGTCATTGAAAATGACAAATTTGTGACGAATTTTTTTGTCTCCAATACACTTTGTTGGGAACATACTTGTAAGTAATTAGCGATAAAATATTTTGTCATTAAAGAAGAAATTAGAGACAAAAGTATTTCGTCATAAATATAAGAAATAGAGACGAAATAATTTTGTCACGTTTAATATAAACGAAGACGAAAATTTTTTGTCAAAGAAGCTACCAATAGAGAAAAACAAATTCATCATTAAAAATGATAAATTTGTGACGAATTTTTTTGTCTCCAATACACTCTGTTGGGAACATACTTGCAAGTAATTAGCGACAAAATATTTTGTCATTAAAGAAGAAATTAGAGACAAAAGTATTTTGTCATAAATATAAGAAATAGAGACGAAATAATTTTGTCACGTTTAATATAAACGAAGACAAAAAAAATTTGTCAAAGAAGCTACCGATAGAGACAAAAACAAATTCATCATTAAAAATGATAAATTTGTGACGAATTTTTTTTGTCTCCAATACACTCTATTGGGAACATACTTATAAGTAATTAGCGACAAAATATTTTGTCATTAAATGAGAAATTAGAGACAAAAGTATTTTGTCATAAATATAAGAAATGGAGACAAAATAATTTTGTCACGTTTAATATAAACGAAGACGAAATTTTTTTGTCAAATAAGCTACCAATAGAGATAAAAACAAATTCATCATTAAAAATGATGAAATAATGTCAAAAAAAATTCGTCATACATTGAGGGTAATAGTGACAAAATGTGACAATATTTTTTGTCATGACAAATTCATTTAGCGACGAAATAAAGAATTTATGACAAAATTAATCATCCACCTAAGCCAAATAAGAGACAAAAAAACCTTCTTTAGGGATGAAAAATTTTGTCAATAATTTCATAATATTTTTTTCCACATTATATACCTATTTTATCAAAATCTAAATTTTAGTTCAACAAATATGACCCTGTTCATGTTGAAACCTGTTGAATATAACAATTCCATCACAACTTAACCTAACCTGTTATAAACACATTTACGAATTAACAAAATGAAAATATCCATTCATCATTACAAATAATTTCATCCTGATATAATAAAATAGTGAAATATCCACAAAATATCCAAAAGTTATAACTTGTTCAATTCCACCAAAAATCCAACAATGACTAGTGTAACTCCAAAAAGTATGTGTATCCTTATCAAACAAAAATGAACATTCAAACAAATTACATCATTGTTGCACATCAAAAATGCCACCCCAATCCAATCTGCAAAAAAATAAATTAAAAGTTTTAATAATTAATCAATTATACAAAAGATTAAAAACATTAGTAACTCATCAATTTACAATTAGATCAATTATACAATTTATCCCTGTAACAGACTTTTTTTTGGATTATGAGAACAAAAAATTAATTTTAAGGCTAATTCACAAATGGTGCATCCCATTAAGGTGCCGTAAGTTCATACAACTTATATTGGTCCCTCCTAAGGTGTTTTTATTGGTTCTTGTACAAATCTGTAATTGTGTGATAATTTAGCATTTCGACGGCCTTTTTTCAAGCTTTAAGTATAGAGAAAAAAATATATTTTTTAGACTAATTCACAATTTATACATCATGTGCACTTGTACAAATTGGATGTCATATGCATGTTTCCATTACTTCCTAATTCTTCAAACATGTATTCTTTTATAAAATTTGTTATATTAAAGTTAATATACTTTACCAAGAAGTATGTCCACTTGTGGATGAGTCCCCTCCACTTCCAAAGTGTCCAGTGAATCCTTTGGTCCTCAAAAAGTTGACAACATCAGCCATTATCTCCCCTTGCTTCTTCTTACCCTCTTCAAGATCTTCTATTTTATTGTTTTGCATTTGTATTTGTTCCTTTTGTGTCTCTATTTGCATCTCAAGGCGCTTCACATAATCATTTGTTTCAGCATATATGGTAGTGGCTCTCCTAATAAAGGATGAAGGTCTCATGCCAAGTCCCTTCACATAGCCAGACCTTGGCTTTAGGACTTTGATTGATAGCTCTTCTGCAGTCAAAGGGGTTGATCCCGGCTCTGAGAGGTGATCAGCCTGTGTCTGTATCATATTTTCCTATCAAATATAAAAAAAATTAAATAATTATTAGAAAATTAAATAAGATTATAACAAATAGTATTCTAAAATTTTGTTAATAAAAATTGCAATATATACTCACATAATTACACTGAGCTTGAGATGAGATCCACTCATGTGTTTTCTCATTATAGTGAGTTTTCTTGTACAACTCTGCTAGATCAGGTAGCATCTTCTTTTCTCGTGCCTAATTCGATAGACCAAATATTCAATAAATAAAGCTAAGAATCTAATATAATTCTGAAAGTGCAAGGATACGTACCAGTTTTTCTACTCTAACAGGGATTGACCTAGAACCACACCTATGTTTTGTATACATCCTTTCTCTGTTCGCGATGTTGGCCTTTGATTGTTCCTATAAGGAAGAATGACCAATATAACAATGAAATGTATCATTAGTAAGACAAATATGCTGGCTTTTGATTGTTCATGTAAGGAATAATGAACCAATATAACAATGAAATGTATCACTAGTAAAACAAATTTAATGGTTGATAATACAGAAATTGTATTATTCCTCTCTATCATTTTCCTATATATTATTTCAACTTAAAAGATATTTCAAATTATTCACTAGTTTCATTCAATTCTGTGAAAAATAGATTAGAGGACTTGTTGAGATTTCATCATAAGATGGTTTTTCTGGGTGAAAAAAGAAAAACGAGTAATTTACACCGTTCACAAATAGGGGCATAGAAGCATGGGCAAGATAGATTGTGAAAAAATCCATTTACATTTCACAAGATATGGAACAATTACTGATACCAAACTCATAACCCTTTCTTTCTTCCGCAACTCTATCAAATCTAAAATTCTGTCTCAATACCCTATATTAGTTACTTAGCTAGTTGCTTACCATTATCATGAAACTTCAGACCAAACCCAAGAACAAACAGAAAATTAATACAATCATAGAAACTGAAATCTTAGTTCTTTATTCTATGATGTGAAAGATGCACTTTAAGGAACCATAAATTAATCTCCTATTATGCGAGCCTTCCAATCCATGTTTAATAGTTTTCCTTTCTCATTTTTCCACTTATTTGGTTTTTATTATGTTCCACTTACATGCCTAGAAGATAAAGGGAAAAGAATACATATGGAATTTCACAGCAAATTGATTGTGTTCTTTCTAGTTGTTTTAGAATCTCTCCCTATTCTAATCAAATTCTTTCTTTGCTAATATAATAAAAAAGATGAAAATGTTACCAGAAATTCTTTAGTGTTCCACTTTTTATCAATAAGATCTATCCACTTGGTAGGATCGACATTCTTCGGTGGGTGGTTTCTTGCATACTCCTTCCCTTTAGCCTCCTTCAGCTCCATGAATTGTTTGTGCAGCCTATAGGTATGGTTACTCAATCTCCGACCAAATTTTGTGTTCATTGCCTTCTCTATATCAACAGGGTCTCCTTATAAATCAAATTGATCCTGCAAAAAATAGATAAGTCATAGATAATTCTTATAAAAACTAAAATAATTACAATAAATAATTAAGATTTCTAACCTATTATAAAAATGAGTAAAATCTCCTATAAGTAGACAACGAACTTACATTCAAGCGCTGAAACATCGCCTCCTTAACGGAGGCATCAACATACTTCCACCTACGAACACTTGGATCTGGTAAACGAGTTCGCACTTCTACACCAATCTTTGAGGCTAGTTTTGAGGCATAGTCCCCTACTGGTGCACAAAATTTTGGAGGGATAGGCACGCTAAGCTTTCCATCTCTATCAACAAGGCCTTGAACCTCTTTGCCTCGAGTCGGGCCACGAGCACGCTTAGCAGCTGATATTGTGAAGCCATAATATTGAAATAGTATGTGAACAAATTTAATTAAGATCTCAAATCAATGTAAATAAAGAGTGTGTCTTACCAATAGTATTACCAGCAGTCACCTCAAGTTGAGGCTCCACATTGAGAGGTGGTGGCGGATTGCTAGTCACCTCAGGACGTGAAGAGGTATCCCCCTCTTCTAATGCGTGGGTCAATGCCTCATGATGAGATTGTGAACGGGCTCTCGATGGTATCTCTAACAGCTGAATAACATAATAAAATATGAATATATGTACAAAGATATACATGTCTATGTGTGTATGAATTGAAAGTAACAAGAAAGAATATATTTCACAATGCATAAATGTATAGTACCTCATGCTCAAACGAATCATAGGATTCAGTGTCATTGCCATCTTCAGCCTCTGACGGTCGATAATCATCGTCATTTTCCTCAATTGGTATTTGTTTTTCCTTCATCAATTTCTTATGTTGAACCGTAGCCTTCAAACAAGTTGTTATATTCTTCACTCCTAGAGCATTCATTCTCTCACGGTTTTTATTAATATTCTTCATTCTTTGTTTCTCATAGTTCGTTACCTTCTTAGTTGCGGTACTTGGTTTGGTCAATTGCTTTTTTGTAGCGTCCATTTTGCCCAACTATAAAGCATAATTAAACATTTTTTTGGTGGATACGCATAATTGAACATTAGATGTAAAGAAAAGATAATTATATATTTCCATACATAAAGCATAAAGCAACAACAATCTCAACAAGTGGATATGTCATATAGGCTCTAAATCATTGAAATATGGCTAGAGTGATATGGATGATTTTTGTTTTTACCATTTACTTATCATAAAACAAATTAATTACAAAGCCATCAGACACACAATATGACCAATCAATGATAAACCTACATAACAGTGGATGAACCCCACAACTGAAATTCAACTACATTAATTAAGAACAATGTTCATATAGAAAGTGCAAAATAACTACAAATCCTAGTCTACATCAAGATCCATATCGTAATACTATTGGTAAGACACACTCTTTATTTACATTGATAATAAGATCCAAAGGGTTTTGTCAAACCCAAAGACCTACAAGTCTATATCTTTACATCTAAAGCGACAAATGAAACTTGTCAGAATGTTGGATGTAGTCATTGTGTCATTCTGTAAGGTTCTGGCGATCCAAAATCCAAAATAGTTGAATCCACAAACCACCCCCTCTCCAAAAAAATATAAAATAAAGATGGAAGAATAAACCATTGATAAATTTGAAGAGTAAATTTTAATATAGAATGCAAAATTGCTAGTTCTTAATATAATCTTCAACAAAAATGGTAATTTGCAACAAGCAATTTGGATAACACATAAAAATGGTTTTAAAGTTCAAAAAAAAAAAAATTTGCAATTATAAATGAATATATAACACAAAACTGACAGTGCACAATACAATAGATGTAGAGGAGAAGAACAACATCGATAGAGAGGGAATGGAAGGAAGAGGGAGAGACATAGTCTTTAACCAAGGGGGTGTAATCGTTTGTAAGATTTGATGTAAAGAATAGAAAAATATAAAATAATTTCTAATATAGGTGGGTGCAGCAGTTTTAAACCTAACTACATAACTATGTCAATTTGGGAGTGGAATGATGAGGTATAGCCCAACTAACTTAGGTGGTTTGCCTCCCAAACAAGCAGCAACTTGCAGCAGCAAAAACAGCTATACAGCAGCAGCAGCAGCAAAATAGCTCTGCACCATGCTTGCTGATGCATACTGTTTGTAGGCTACTTGAAGGTTGGCAAGCTAATGGGTAGAATTAACATTTCTGTTTGTGCCAATCCTTCGCAATCATATCACCAATTTCTTGGCATAAATTAAAATCAAGATTCAGCCGATTAGCTTTAATTTAGTGTTGCTACCTTTTGACTCAAAAATTCAATTCTGCCACTATTGAGTGTGGAAAGAATTATATAATCTACTAATAATAATAGTCAATTTTGTAAAATAAGAATGTTTGGCTCCTAGATTTGGACCTAATCCCTTCAAACCTAGTGATGTGGTATGCCTGTCAGGACATTACAAGGCAATCCTTCTCAAATATTGTCTTCTTTGACCCCCTTTTTTTTTCGAGTTAATAATGTCAACACGATGGTATTTTCCTATCATATTTTATTTATTATTTTATGCGTGAATATTATATTGATAATAAATATAATACTGAGAAAATTTTGAAGAATTGGCGGAACGATAAAATTTGATAATAAGATCCAACTTCATCATTAACTTCAAGACTTTGGCTTGAATCTTGATAATTTAAATAAATAAAAACTCTCACAGTTCCAGAAAATTAGCGATTTGATTTTAATCCATGCCAAACAGTAAATTGGCTTGAATCTTGATTTTAAAAAACTCTCTTGCAAACTGGCTTGAATCTTGATTTTAATCTATGCCAAGAAATTAGTGATATGATTGCGAAGGACTAAAGCACGAAACAAAGGTGCTGTGAAAGGCAAAAGCAGGCTCGGGACAAGTAACGTGAACAATGGTTAATTCAATAACCAAATGATACTGACCTGGTGTAAAGAAAGAGCGGATTTATATCAGCCTCAAATTGAAGGTGCCTTAGATTTCTAGCAAATATGGACTTTTGCAAGAATTCTCAAAGCCTCTCTCTCTCTCTCTCTCTCTCTCTCTCTCTCTCTCTCTGTGTATGATTCAGATTAAAATAACAAAGGCAGAAAGGGATGTTTATGCAGCCGTGATCGAAGAAAAAGTGGCAATGAAGATAGGTCCAGGCCACTATGAGCCCCCAAGTGGGCCTGAAAGATGGTCTTTGGCTATAGAGGGAAGAGATTACAAGGTCTGGGAAGCATCATAAAAATATCATTGTATCAAAGCATATGAAGCTCGTTGAAGAACATTTTGACCCATGAGGTACAATTACCTTACCTACAAATTAAATTGAAACTTCCCCCTAATAGTATACATCACTTGAAGATGGCGTGGCTGCTGTTTGAGATATGTTACCATGGCTGATTAAGTGATAAGATATGGGAATGGATCAAACTCAAATTATATATATCTATATATTACATTTATATGTTGGAATACTAGGTGTAAACTCTTGAACATAAACATGCTTGAGGGTATATTGTAAGATCTGGGACCAAAAATTTAAAATATGTATACTATACAGTTATACCATAGCCAAAGATGCTTATTGTATTTGTTCTTATTAAATAAAATAAGTGATTTATCCTAATTCGGTCTCCCCTTGTTGTCTTTGAATGATTTTGTTGGATGAGGTGCAACCAAAAATCATATGAAGTTTAGCATATGATCCAGCATTGAAATACATTGATGTGTATATAACAATAGGACTTTGCACTCTATGGGTGCCATCAGACCACACCAGTGAAGACGATACAGACTTACTATCATCCAATCCTTCTCCACTGATGGTCACAACAAAAGATTTCCTCTCATTTAGCGAATTAAAGGAGAGAATTCTAGGCTCCATGCTGACATTGACTAAATCGTCTTTGCTGATTTCTGCTTTGTATGTGGAATTTTTAAAGCCTACATTTGTAACCGTTCTTGGAAATTTAAGAAACAGAAAAACCTTATTAAGATGATGGAAAGATTAAACAGCAGCAATGTTTAGGACAAAAGCAGGGGAGCCACGTTTAACATATAGGGGAATCTATCAACTAACAAATTCTGCAGTACTGTAACAAGATAAATTACCCCAAATTGGATACAGATGCCATGTTTTAATTTTGTGGCCAACCCAATGGGGTCATTGATATTGTAAATATGTATTTGGAATAAGGAGGTGATATCAATCTACTTGATTTTAATCTACAGCAGAAAAATTAATAATTCTGGAACTGTGAGGATAGTTTTTATAATTTTTTCCCCCTAATAAAACCAGTTCACCTATAGAAATATATGGAATTTATGAGGAATGGATGGAGAGATTGTAAGACATGGAAATAAATCAGTAAACCAAAAACATATGAATACATCAGTAAAAACCAAACAATTGAGAGATAAGAAGCACAAAAAAAATGAAGTAAACCAAACAAATGAACCAGCTTCAAATGATGAAAAACAGAGAACCAACTTCAAAAAACAAAGAACCAGCTTCAAATGAACCCACTGCAATCCCCACCATTTCATCAACCCTAGACCACATCTTCTACACATTCAGATACAAATACACTATCAACATACGAAATTCTGAATCAACATACAGTATAAAAAATAAAAATTCCAACTCTGATTTACAAAACCCAAATACAATATCAACATTCCCACCCAAAACCCTCATTCCAAATGAAACACTATATTTATATAATTCCACTAATAATAATCATAATCATATACAAATATATCTTATGAATGAGATACGAAAGGAGCATAAAAAAAAAAAAAAAAAAAGAGAACATAACTCACCAAAAGTTTGAAGATTCAACAGAGACGAAGACTTGAGTGAGTAACAATGGGGATTTTGGAGCTGCAAACCGAATTAGGGAAAACGAATCAGAAAGAGAGGCAAAACAGAATTGGAAAAGGAAGAGTCTGGTATATGTTTGGAACTTCTAAATCTTCTTTGGAAGAAGGCGTGTGTCTGCTGGAGTAGTGGAAGAGGAAAAGGCACCAATTTTGGGATATATTTTTGTATAAAAATATATATATATAATCACATTTATATTTTTTTTATATATAATCACACTTAATTAGAAAGTGTGACTAAAAAAATATATATAATGACACTTAATTAAAAAGTGACATAAAAAATAAATATATTACATATTAATTAAAAAGTGTGGTTAAAAATTGTATATATATAATCACACTTAATTAGAAAGTGTGATTAAAAAAAAATATATAATGACACTTAATTAAAAAGTGACATAAAAAATAAATATATCACATGTTAATTAAAAAGTGCGGTTAAAATATATATATATATATATATAATCACACTTAATTGAAAAGTGTGATAAAAAAAATATATATATATATATATAATGACACTTAATTGAAAAGTGACATAAAAAATAAATATATCACATATTAATTAAAAAGTGTGATTAAAAAATATATATCTATAATCACACTTAATTGAAAAGTGTGATAAAAAATAAATATTATCACACTCAATCAAATCAAGTGTGATTAAAATATCAATCGAATTTTTTTTATCACACTTCCAATAAAAGTGAGATATTTTTATGTATCAAAGTGTGATCTTTATCTATTTTTAGTCTGGTATAGAGAATAGCAGCATCAGCAGATAATTGTTGATAATAATCACGGACATAATTAAGGCTGCCTAAAAATCTCTGCAATTGAGTTTTATCTTTAATTTCATCGGGAAATTTAGAAGCAAACTCAATACTTCTGTTAATAGGAATAATACTCCCATTGGAAATATTATGTCCTAGATATCTTACTGTGATTTGGAAAAGTTGCATTTTTGGTGCAGAAAGTACCAAACCATTTCGGATTACAATATGCTTAAAAATATTAAGATGTTTAATATGTTGTTCTATTGATGAGGAAAAAACTAATACATCATCAATATAAGAGAGAATAAATTCAGTATACGGATTAAAAATATCATTCATGATATGTTGAAATTCGGATGGTGCATTTTTTAAACCAAAGGGCATAACATTCCATTCATAATGCCCAAAGGGTACTACAAAAGCGGTTTTGTATCGATCTTGTTCAGCAATTTGAATTTGCCAATATCCTGATTTTAAATCAAATTTCGAGAAAATGATTGCATCCTGAAGTCGATCTAATAAATCTTTTTTATTCGGAATAGGATATCTGATCCATCTTAATTTATCATTTAACGGTTTATAATTGATTACAAGGCGGGGAACTCCACGCTCGATTTCGGCATTTTTATTAACATAAAAAGCAGTACAACTCCAAGGAGAGTGACTAGGTCGGATTAATTTCTTTTCAAGAAGACTTTGAATTTCTGTTTTACATAATTCCATATATTCCTTTTTCATCTGACTAGGGCGAGCTCTAGTTGGAATATATTTTTCATCAAAATCTGGTTCATATGGTAAAGTTACAGTATGTTTCTTTCGTTCCTAAAAAGCATTTGGGACGGTACCACAAACTTCTGTTTGAAACTCTTTTTCAAGTAATTTGATTTTCTGTTTTAACGAGGGTTCTTGTAACCTTTGTTCTGTTGTTAAGAATGAAATTTCCTTTTGCAAAAAATTTATTTGATTCTGTTTAAAAGACACTAGATCCCTAATTTGATCTAATTCTTTAGTATATGGTTGAGTGATAAACTCAAAAATAACTGATTTACCCTGTATCTGAGAATAAATACCTGTTTGATCAATTTTCTGGATAGGCATCAAAAGACAAAGAAAAGGTGTGCCTAAAATAATATTTGTAGCCAGATTTTTAATTAATACAAAAGATGTGGGAATACACAAATCCTGGTTACAAATATATACTTCTGGTACTTTATACCTGATCTGGAGGGAATTTCCACTTGCACTGGTAAGACTTTGAGTAGTCTTTTCAAAATACCTGGTTGGAATTATTCCTTCTTGGATACAATTCATATCGGCTCCACTATCTACCAAACCAATAGCATCTTGGATTATAAAATCGGGTTTAATCATGAATGTGATTTTAACATACCATTTCTGAAAAGTCACTTGATTAACAAGTAACAAATACTGTTCAGATGATGCTTCAGATTCAGTCTTTGTTTCAAGTTTTTGTTCAGTTTCTTTTATTGGTTCTTTCTGTTTTTGCGGTAATTGGGTATGAAGATATTTAATATCTTTTATGGCTGCTGCACTAGCTGTTTGTAAATGTTTTACTTCTGTTTTTAAAATATTTATTTCCATTTTTAGATCTTGAATTGTTGTTGGTTGTTCAATAACTGGTTTTGTTTGAATTCTGTCAACTACATGTTTCAAGCTATAAGAATAATCAGGTATGTTTGGTGTTGCTTGGACTGTCTGTTGGTATTCATAACACATTTTTAAATATTTTAATTTTATTTCTGGATCTTGTATCCGGTCTGCTACAGCAAGCATATCTCTTTGGGTATCTGTTAAAACATTGATACTACTGGGTTCTCCTAGGTGCAAACCATTCATTTCAACTATGGATTTCCAGTAATGAATTTCTGATATTTGTTCCTGATTAGTGCTACATGGGCAGATTTCTGGTGGTTCTTCATCACTATCAGAGGATGTAGAATATAATTGGTTAATTTCATCTTCGGTTGAGGATTCTTCACTAGATGTATTTTCTTCTGCTTCTAAAGCATTAATTAACTGTTCCTTAATTTTTTCATCTACAATTAATTCATTAATCTTAGATTTAGCTTTTGATCTACAACGGTTAGCATAATGTCCTGTTTGTCCACATTTGTAACATTTAACATCGGATTTATTTTTTCTTTTCCCTGTAGCTCTACTGGTTGAATGTTTTTTGGGATAAAACTTCTTACTGGTTTTAGGATGGCTAGTTTTGTGTGATTTTCGGAACGGTTTTGAAGATTTCTTATGAGATATCTTCCTGGATTTATGTGGATACTGGATGAGTGGTTCATAGGCAAATTGGTCACAGAATTCACCTAATTCTTTTCTTCCTGTTAAATTCTGTTGTTTCATTTGGTAATGAAGTTTGAGATCATTACACAAAGAAAGTCCTTCATCAGTTATGATAGAACAAAGTTGTCCATAAGTATACTGTTCATAAGGAATAGACATCCGGTCATGGCGATCCCGAAGTTTTTTCCTAACGCGTTCAGCAAAAAGGGTAGGAAGGCCATCGACAAATTTGGCTTTCCAATGAATGCTGTTACCATCAGGGCGTTGCATAACCTTGAGGAGGAAAACATCCTTATACCAACGGAAATGAGTAAGGGATGGACAGCGCAGATTTTGGAGAAGTTCTCGACCACGATCTTGAGAACTAGTACTGGTACCAACAAAATGGAGAATAATGGTTTGGATAAGGGTGTAAACATCCTCTTGCTGTTGGACAGGCTGTTGGGTAGTAGGATCAACTTCCACTTTGATGGAATTGAGAATTTCGTGCTGTTGGGCATGGGTGAGGATATTATCCCACCATCCTTTGAGTTGTCCGGTAAAGCCATTGATAATAAATTTAGCAATAGCTTGATCCTGGTTGCTATACTATCGACATACAGTTGCAAACATTAACATCTGATGAAGTTTTTTGTAAATTGCATATTCAGATTCACCATCTATATTCCATTCATAGATGGTCTTACCATGATAACTACCCTGATCATTGAGATACGTCTCTTCATAGAGAAGATCAGGTGGAGTTGGTCTAGCATAATAGTTCCTTGTATAGGGTAAGGTATTTGGGCTTGAGGAACTATAAGAATGCATTTTATTAACAGATAAGGGTTCCTGAAAATTCAACTGAATTTCATTTATCTGTTCGGGTGATAAGTCATCGCCAGTTTGTGGTTCAGACCTGAGCATGTGGATGGTACCACTAGCGGATTCTTGTGTAGTTTCTGGAGGGCGAACATTTAAATGTTGCATTTTCTGTAAAAGAGTGTCCATGAATTCGGTATTAGATGCTTTTAGCTTAAAGTTACTGATATCTAATGAAGGTTTAATAGATACTGGATGGATAGTGGAAGTTCCAGCTACTGGTGGGGCTAAGCTTCTATCTTTAAAGGTAGAAACTATTTCTTCAATTCTAGTTAACTGTTTACTCATAGTTTGACAAATTAGATTAGTGTAATTATGCTGACGGATAGGCAGACTTAAATCTTTTAACTGGATAAATTCATTTTTAACAAATCTTCCGGATTGTGCATCAACATAAGCTGTGGCGACTAAAGGTTGCCTAGTGGTTTCGCCATTAGGAACTAACTCTAAAGCCTGAGGAGGCGGATGGATAGAATTAATTGCTTGACCATCTGCAGTGGTCCAAGTCTTATACTGGTCTTCTATAGCGGTAATTCTGGGTTGAGTTTCATTTTGAAACCATTCTACAAATGATATTATTTTCTGGTGTAACTCAAGATGTTGATAATATTGAGTTTTATACTGGTCTAATTGTTGTGGATTATGTGAGGTAAAATACCATTTTCTAAAGTCTTTATTCTTATCCTGATAAAATTCCTGATTTATTAATTTTCTATTTTCACTGTCTGGTGTAAAATTCATCAGATTTCAAAATTCATATCACTGGCCGTTGGGCTATCTGGTGATTGAATTGGTGCTGTATAAACACCATGAGGTATTCTGTTTCTGGATAATCGAATTCCTTGTACTTCTGATGTCATAGGATCATCTGGGGGATCACTAGAAGGTCTGCTGGGTGGTCTATCAGGTATTTGCATAGAGTCCACAGACTGCCTATTGGATTCTGGTAAATCAACCCTATACGGTGGGATTGATTGAAAACTGTTATTAGAAAAACTTCTATTGGCAGTTCTAAAGCTATTATTAGATAAGCTCCTAGGAGCTGTTCTAAAACTAGCATTAGAAGAGGTACTTCGAGTAAGCATGGGTTTCTGGAATTGGAGATAAACATTACCTCCTTGTGTCTGGATAACATCATCTATGTTATGTTGAATCATCGGTTTGGGTGGTACAGCATTAGGAATATGCCATCTTTCTGGAAAAGTTATTTCTGACCATGGAATTTGTCTAGGTATTGCTACATGACTATTATACAGGTTGGTTTCAATTAATACGGTATTTCCCTTTTCAGTTTTCTTTCTTACATAAGGATTTAAAGTTGTTAAAGCCTTTATGTAAATTCTAGAATGTACTGAAAAAGGAGGAGATCCTGGTTTATACTCATAACCATGAGTAAGAACTCTAAGTTCTAACACATCGGATATATTCAGATCAGTCATTGATACACTTAAATTCGGATAAATATCAAAATATACGGGTCCATGGGAAAGACTAGTTTCAATAGCTCCCATAAGAGATGCTCTCCAATTGAGACATCTACCATCACAAAGGGTACATTGAATACTGGTATTTTGGCCTAAAAGGGTCAAGGGTTTAAAGGCTATTTGTACTAATCCTATGTGGATGTACTTATAGTCTTTGACAAACGGAACAAAATCATTAATATCAATTAATCAGATTATTTCATCATTATTCTGGATACATGAAGCATGTTCAAAAGTCTTGATGATAGTTTTACTGAAAAACTGAAATTTACCTTTCTTGTAAATTGTTTTCGGATCAACTAATGGAATAGTCCACTTATCTAAAGCGTCTTTAACATCCTGGTAAGCTATCATTTCAGCTGCTTCAGCTAGCGAGGATACTGTATTTCCTACAGAGGTTACTGATTCATTTTCTGGTATGGATACAGTATTTTCTTGCTCTGCCATGGTTGTATAGTGATCATATATGCTTAATTTATTTAATTTATACTTATATTATGTGAATAATTAAACATGGCTCTGATACCAAGAATGGTGCTCACTAAGGTTTTGGCTTGAACATGGTTAGCACGTCTGTCAACGACTTACGGGTATCAACGGTCCTCACGCAATCACTGCCTTTGACCTAACCTAACGCGACTTGGGTGACGTCCCACTAACCCCCAAACCTCAACAATTAATTAACTTTTCATTGGCACACACCCAAGAATAATACATCACATAATACATGTATAAAAGAAATAAATTACAACATATATGATCTCATACCTTTACTGTTCTGGTGGAGGTGGAGGCCTCCTGGCCGCCCAGGCCACTATCTGTTCGTTGATCAGCAACTGGATCTCACCTAGGTGCTGATCACACTCTGCTATACGGGCAGAGATATACGGTTGTGTATACCAATCTACGGGTGTATTAAGGTAATGGCGTTTCTGGTTTTTCCAAAATTGTAATAACCACAATAGATGTTCTAAATGATCAACAGAGGGCATACATTAAAACACAATTTTATTGAAGAAGTATAATATTTTACAAGAGAGAGGGTTGGAAGAAATATTACAAGAGAGGGAGAGAAGAGAAGACAAAGCTTAGAATTCAAAACGTGCCTCAACAAGGGTGAAGCTTGCCCTTTTATATTACAAGGAAATAAAAAGAGAGGGACAAGTGTCCTACAGATATTGGACCGACGAAAATGATCCTTATCCTTACTGCTGATGTCACTGATGACATATGGTAACAATATCTTTGCTTTTCGGAAAGTGGTCTTTATTTTTAACCAACGTGACGGATGGCATCTTCTTTTTCAAAAGTAGTTTGTCCTGTTGTGCCGACGCCTAGTCATGTCTTTTTCCTTTCCTGTTACGCTTATCAAGTTTGTCGGCCATAATATCGGTTAGGGAATCCCAAAAATCCCCAAAATTGTTATCATCTTCATCTTCAGGTAATTGCGACTCTCCAGCTAACACGTGTTCGGCTGGATCTGTTTCTGTCTCAGATGTAGGTTGACTGGTCTGACTGGTACCTGATCTCATAGAGACATCATCTTCTGGAGGTACTGATTGCAGGAATTGTTCTTTCAAATAATTCATGCTTTTGATAATTATTTCATTATCTGTCAGATGAGGATACTGTTGTTTCAAATCTTTTTGAATTTGGATGAACGGATTATTAGATAATGCTGGTGGTGTAGGCAAAGCAGGTTGTTTAACTGATTCCCAACAAGCTTGGGTATGCTGCTGTCACGACCCAAACCCGGCCCTATGGGTTTAGTACCGTAACTGGCCAGTAATCCGAGATTACCAAAGGCCTGCTGAACAGTAATACAGTTAAACAGAGTACAGGGCCTGGCGGAAGCCAATACAGTAAATAACTAGTGTCCATTGAGCTGTGAAAATCTGTATGCCAAAAACATTTTTCATGCATTCATACAGTTCAAAACAGTACAGTCTGTACAATCATTCACAACATTCAGTACAGGGACTTAATCCCTTGAGAACAGTAAACGGTAAACAATCTATACAGTGGTCCCAAAACAGTACATGAGACAGACAGGGGAAAACAAAACCCCAAAGCCATGGCATGGCAACTAGGAACCTCGCTGCGAGGCACACAGGCTGGCTGGACAAAACTGGGGACTGACCCACGCTCCTAGCTCCGGTCTGGCTGCTGAGAACCTACATATATATATAAACAGTGAGCTAAAGCCCAGTGAATAACATAATGTGTAAAGGGGTTATGAATGAATGTCCTTACAGTAATGAAATCAATTCATTGTACAGTATTTCAATCTTTCAGTATTTCAGTCAATCAGTATTTCAATCAATCAGTCATATGTGGTACATCCATTAGCCTATAAACAGTAGGTCCAAAAGGACCGGGCCTTAACAGACCCAACAATAATGATGGCCATCAATCGATAAACAATATGGTTCCACAAGGAAACCGACAGAGCTCTGTAACAGTCAATAACAGTAGGTGCTAAGGATGCCACAGTACAGTTCAGAAATAAAGGACATACATTCATTCAATAAACAATATCAGTTCAATAAACAGTTCAGTTCAGTATTCAAAATATAACCATTTTGGACTTGGAACACAAACCTGGATTTTCCAGATTGTGTAAAGATATGTTCAAAATGGTTATATTTTGAATACTGAACTGAACTGTTTATTGAACTGATATTGTTTATTGAATGAATGTATGTCCTTTATTTCTGAACTGTACTGTGGCATCCTTAGCACCTACTGTTATTGACTGTTACAGAGCTCTGTCGGTTTCCTTGTAGAACCATATTGTTTATCGATTGATGGCCATCATTATTGTTGGGTCTGTTAAGGCCCGGTCCTTTTGGACCTACTATTTATAGGCTAATGGATGTACCACATATGACTGATTGATTGAAATACTGATTGACTGAAATACTGAAAGATTGAAATACTGTACAATGAATTGATTTCATTACTGTAAGGACATTCATTCATAACCCCTTTACACATTATGTTATTCACTGGGCTTTAGCTCACTGTTTATATATATATGTAGGTTCTCAGCAGCCAGACCGGAGCTAGGAGCGTGGGTCAGTCCCCAGTTTTGTCCAGCCAGCCTGTGTGCCTCGCAGCGAGGTTCCTAGTTGCCATGCCATGGCTTTGGGGTTTTGTTTTCCCCTGTCTGTCGCATGTACTGTTTTGGGACCACTGTATAGATTGTTTACCGTTTACTGTTCTCAAGGGATTAAGTCCCTGTACTGAATGTTGTGAATGATTGTACAGACTGTACTGTTTTGAACTGTATGAATGCATGAAAAATGTTTTTGGCATACAGATTTTCACAGCTCAATGGACACTAGTTATTTACTGTATTGGCTTCCGCCAGGCCCTGTACTCTGTTTAACTGTATTACTGTTCAGCAGGCCTTTGGTAATCTCGGATTACTGGCCAGTTACGGTACTAAACCCATAGGGCCGGGTTTGGGTCGTGACAGAGTGGTATCAGAGCGATACTTAACCATGAGTTATACCGCACACACGTGTCCAAATGAGCTATAGGGTGTCCTAGAAAAGTGATTAGGGCATCTCATGAACTTGAAAAGTGTGTGCTTATGACTGACTGATTATATGTTAAAGTGTTGAACTGTTTAAGTGTACAACTATTTATGATGATAACTGTTATAACTGCTTATAGTGGAATGGATAACGCAAGCACTGCGAATGAAACTGAATCATCATCCTCTGAGGCCAGAATGGCCAGACTTGAACAAATGATGGGACTGGTAATTGAAAGACTAGATCAACAACAGAACCAACAGCCCCCACCTCCTCCTCCTCCGGTGCAACCGGAACAGAATGTACAGAATGTGAATGCCAATGAGGTGGACATTATTGCACTGACTCATAAGTTCAGCAAACTGAAACCGCCGTCCTTTCAGGGAGGCTTGGAACCGCTAAAGGCTGAAGCTTGGGTGCTTGAAACAGAAAAGTTGTTTGAAATGTTTCCGTGCTCCGAAGCCAATAAAGTACTGTTAGCAACCTTCACTCTTCAGGAAGAAGCAAGAAGGTGGTGGATGTTGACCCGCGATACAAATGCTATTATGACTTGGGCTCAGTTCAAGGAGTCCTTCTTTGAAAAGTATTTTCCTCAGTGCATCAGGGACAGAAAAGTAACGGAGTTTGAACAACTGAAACAGGGCACAATGTCTGTTGCCGAGTATGAGAAGAAATTCACTGAACTTGCTAGATATGCACCACAGATGGTGGACACCGAATATAAGAAGGCCAGAAGGTTTGAAGGAGGCCTTAGTGCTGCTATACTGGACCGAATAAATGTTTTGAAAATGCCAACTTATGTGGGTGTTCTCGACCGTGCATTGATGGCCGAGTCAAATATTGCAGCAGTGAAACAATCTGAAACACCAACAACTGAATGGCAAGGTAAAAGGCAGGGTTTCAAATTTAAGAAAGGCAAGCATAACTCTGCAAACAAGAAACAGAATACGGGGTCAACAACTAGCCCCAGCCAAGGGAGTGGATTCATCCCACCCTGCTCCGTATGTGGCAATAAGCACAAAGGGGTTTGCTACCAGATTTCAGGAGCTTGTTTCAGATGTGGCAAGGTGGGCCACAGAATTAAAGACTGCCCCTCTGCCCCGCAAGCCAGTAGTAAAGCTGCACCAAGTGCAGCAACATCAAATGTAGCACCAAAGCCTAACCCCAAAGCTACCGGGAAAGAGCCTGTGAGGCAGGGCCGAGTATTTGCCCTAGTACCGGGAGATGTTCAGAATACTGAGACCGTTGTGTCAGGTATCCTCTCTATTTGTGCTCAAAATGCATATGTATTGATTGATTCGGGGTCTACACATTCTTATGTGTCGCATGCTTTTTCACGGAAATTGAATAGACCCTTAGAACCTATGAATTACTTGTTAGCTGTATCATCACCTGTTGGAGGATCCATGACATGTGCATATATGTATCCTGCTTGTGAAATTATTGTTGGGGATATGCATCTGTTTATTGACTTACTGCCGTTGAACATAGATCACTTTGATGTGATATTGGGGATGGATTGGTTACAAAAATATCATGCCACCATTGACTGTGTAACGAAACAAGTAGTTTTCCGTCCACCTAGTTTACCTGAATTTGTGTTTAATGGAAGTGGAGTAGTACCTCCTCCGTATTTGATTTCTTCTGTGAAAGCTGTTAAACTGATTAGGAAGGGGTGTAGAGGATATTTGTGTTCCGTACTGACTGTATCTACTGATGATTGTGTTAAAACTGATGTGAATTGTATTCCTATAGTCAGAGAATTCCCAGATGTATTTCCAGATGATTTGCCAGGGGATTTGATTGATAGGGAAGTTGAATTTACCGTGGATGTAATTCCGGGTACATAGCCAGTGTCGAAAGCTCCCTACAGAATGGCTCCAACTAAACTGAAAGAGTTGAAAGTACAATTGCAGGAACTGTTAGACAAGAAGTTTATCAGACCCAGTACTTCACCGTGGGGTGCACCTATTCTGTTTGTAAAGAAGAAAGATGGCTCACTGAGACTGTGCATTGATTACCGTGAATTGAACAAGGTAACTGTGAAAAACAAATATCCATTACCGCGTATTGATGATTTGTTTGATCAGTTACAGGGTGCACAAGTGTTTTCCAAAATTGATTTCAGATCGGGATACCATCAACTGAAAGTTAAACCAGAAGACATTGATAAAACTGCTTTTAGAACGAGGTATGGCCACTATGAATTTTTAGTTATGTCGTTTGGAGTCACGAATGCCCCAGCTGCATTTATGGACCTTATGAACAGAGTTTTTAAACCATACCTTGATGATTTTATTGTGGTATTTATTGATGACATACTGATTTATTCTAAGACTGTTGAAGAACATGAACATCATCTGAGACTTGCCCTGCAAACCTTAAAAGAACAGAAACTGTATGGTAAACTGTCTAAATGTGAATTCTGGCTTGATCATGTTATGTTTTTGGGGCATGTTGTTAGCAAAGATGGAATTTCTGTTGATCCGCAGAAAATTGAAACTGTAGTGAACTGGCCTAGACCAACCAACGTGACTGAAGTCCGAAGCTTTTTGGGACTGGCTGGATATTACAGAAGATTTGTCAAAGACTTCTCCAAAATTGCCTTACCACTGACTCAGTTGACACAGAAAGGGATATCATTTGACTGGACTGACCAACGGGAATCAGCATTTCAGGAGTTGAAAACTAGACTTGTGACTGCACCAATTCTGACTCTACCTTCAGGTACGGATGGTTATGCTGTATTTAGTGATGCTTCTCATAGGGGTTTGGGATGTGTTTTAATGCAGAATGGGAGAGTTATTGCTTATGCTTCCCGACAGTTGAGACCACATGAAAAGAATTACCCAACCCATGACCTGGAACTTGCTGCAGTGGTGTTTGCACTGAAAATTTGGCGTCACTATTTGTATGGAGCGACATGTGAAGTGTATACTGACCACAAGAGTTTGAAATATTTCTTCACACAGAAAGAACTGAATATGAGACAGTGGAGATGGCTAGAACTGATTAAAGATTATGACCTACAGATTCTGTACCATCCGGGAAAAGCCAACACCGTTGCCGATGCTTTGAGCCGAAAATCGATTGGGAGCTTAGCCTGTTTGCTCACCGGGCAGAAAGAATTGCTTCATGATCTGGAAAAGTTTGGAATTGAAATTGTTTTGAGAGAACAAGGTGGAACAATAGCTGCCATTACTGCTCAACCAGCATTGATAGAAGAAATTAAGGAGAAACAACAATTGGATGATTACTTGAAAAAGGTTATTGAAGAAAAAGATTTCAAACCGAGACCGGGGTTCAAATTTGAGAACAATGTACTGAAGTTTCAAGAAAGACTGTGTGTGCCGAATGACACTGAACTGAAAAGAAGAATTCTGCAAGAGGGCCACAATTCAAAATTTTCTATCCACCCAGGAAATACGAAAATGTATCAAGATTTGAAATTGAATTTCTGGTGGCCGGGAATGAAGAAAGAAATTGCTGACTTTGTGTCCAAATGTCTTCATTGCCAACAAGTCAAAGTTGAACATCAACGACCCGCTGGATTATTGCAACCCCTACCCATACCAGAGTGGAAATTGGAGCATATCACGATGGATTTTATCGTTGGATTACCTCACTCCAAGAAAGGTATGGACTCAATTTGGGTTATTGTTGATAGACTGACTAAATCTGCTCACTTCTTACCTGTCAAGACAATTTATAATGCGGATAAATTGGCTGTTATCTATATTGATGAAATTGTGAGACTGCACGGAGTGCCTGTGTCTATTGTTTCTGACAGGGATTCGAAGTTTACATCGAGGTTCTGGCAAAGCCTACAGACTGCATTGGGTACTGAATTAAGGCTGAGTAGTGCCTATCATCCTCAGACAGATGGACAGTCAGAAAGGACCATCCAGACTTTAGAAGATTTATTGAGAATGTGTGTCCTTGAGTTTTAGGGAAACTGGGAAAGTCATTTGCCGTTGGTTGAATTCGCCTACAACAACAGCTACCATTCGAGTATTGGTATGGCGCCTTTCGAGGCATTGTATGGCAGAAAATGTAGATCTCCAATCTGCTGGGCAGAAGTTGGAGATGGGCCGTTGCTTGGGCCCGAAATTGTTTATGAAACGACTGAGAAAGTGAAACTGATACAACAAAGATTGAAAACTGCACAGAGTAGACAGAAAAGTTATGCAGATGTTAGAAGGCGAGACCGAGAATATGAAGTGGGTGATCACGTTTTTGTGAAAGTGACACCAATGAAAGGCCAGACTCGTTTTGGAGTCAAAGGCAAGTTAGCGCCACGATATGTTGGACCGTATCAGATTATTGAGAAAATCAATCCGGTGGCGTATCAAGTTGCACTTCCTCCTGAAATGGAGCATATGCATAACGTCTTCCACATCTCTATGTTGAGGGATTATCTTCGGGATCCATTCCATGTTATTGAGCCTACTCGGATAGTGTTGAGTGATGACTACACTTACGAGGAGAGGCCTATACAGATTGTAAACCGACGGATCAAGAAACTGAGAAACAAAGAGATCCCGCTAGTGAAAGTTGATTGGCAGAACCATGGTGGTGTGTATGCCACTTGGGAAAGGGAAGATGACATGGCTAAAAGATACCCAGAACTGTTCCCACTGAATCCTGTTTTCTTCCAGACTGAAGGTAACTCGAGTTTAGAGGACTAAACTCCTTATAAGGAGGAGAGACTGTAACAACCCTCGTACTGATTATCGATAACCCACTGAATTACGTACTGATTACTGTTAAACTGAACTGATAATGACTGATAATTGGATTAACTGAAGTACTGAATGAACTGATTGAAGTCGAAACTGAAATTGAATAAGTTATCTATTGAATTGCATATTGCATCTGTTTGATTGATTGATTATCTGTTAGAACTTATATGTTTAAACTGTTAATTGAAGGCCTTATCGGCGGCCGAATTAGGAACCGTTTAGAGTTTCGGAATCAGTAGAATATTTGTGATTTAATGGTATATTTATCTGAAAATTGATTAGGAATGATTAAACTAGATTAAATATTGATTAATTGAGAGGTTGGACTTAATTACCATGTTGCCACCCAGTGGGCCACTACACCACACCTTGCACAAGACTTGGTCTTGCATTATTACAACACTTCTTTGGCACATTTGAGTCCACCACCGAATAGAGAGAGAGGGAGATTAGGGAGTGAGTGTTTTCATCTTGTGTTCATAAGAATTGCTTGAAGAAATTGAAGTGTAGTTGCTAATTGAGCTCATACACCTTGAATACAAGACTTAGGTAAGTGACTTCATTTCCATCTTGTTGTCTTTGAGCCTCATTTTGCATGGTTCATGCCCAATTAGAGAGCTAGGCCATGAATTTGCTCATACATGTTGAATTGGACCTTAATTGTTGCATGCATGGCCATTTTGGTGCATTTTGGAAGTTGAATTCATGGTGGATTGTACATGCATGTCCATGTTTATATTATAGTCCATGTTTTCATTTTGTTTTCAAAGATTGGAGCTCAATAGAGCAAGACTTGGAGCTTGAATTTGGTTAAAAACTCATGCATGTCATGTTGCATGTTGTTCTTAAAAACTAGTTTGAAAATGAGTTTGATTAAACACCCTTGGGTCTTGATTTCTTAAATTGAGCTTTAAAACGTGTTATTCTATGTGTTTGAAAGAGTTTTCCAGAAAATGGGCCCAAGAGGATCGAGTTGGGAGCATCAAACTTGAGTTTTGGACTTGGAACACAAACCTGGATTTTCCAGATTTTTGATGTCCGCTCGAGCGGGGGTAGTGCCGCTCGAGCGGGGAATTCATGCTCCCAGCATTTTCTTCGACTTGTTCTGCAGTCCGCTCGAGCGGAGTGTTTCACGCTCAAGCGGAGAAATCGAGCATCCAGCATCTTGCACCATTCTTCAGTCCGCTCGAGCGGGGGAATGTACGCTCGAGCGGGGACCTTTGTTTGCTTGTACGCTCGAGCGGGGAAACCTGAGCTCGAGCGGAGGCCTTGTTTCACTGAAAATTCTGCAAATGTTTTCTAAGTGCATCTTTGCATCCTCATCCCATCCTAGGCATTCTTAGGCCTAGTTTAAGGCATCTTAATGAGGATATAGATGTAGAACACACCGAGGCATAATAGGAAGTTAATTATTGTACTTCCCCAACTGTTAAACTTAGAGTGTGTTCATTTTGTTAACTGTTTAGGGTTGGCTTTCGGGGACGCGCTCTAGCTGCTATTAGCCCAATCTCTGTGAGTAACAGATTGTGTAAAGATATGTTCAAAATGGTTATATTTTGAATACTGAACTGAACTGTTTATTGAACTGATATTGTTTATTGAATGAATGTATGTCCTTTATTTCTGAACTGTACTGTGGCATCCTTAGCACCTACTGTTATTGACTGTTACAGAGCTCTGTCGGTTTCCTTGTGGAACCATATTGTTTATCGATTGATGGCCATCATTATTGTTGGGTCTGTTAAGGCCCGGTCCTTTTGGACCTACTGTTTATAGGCTAATGGATGTACCACATATGACTGATTGATTGAAATACTGATTGACTGAAATACTGAAAGATTGAAATACTGTACAATGAATTGATTTCATTACTGTAAGGACATTCATTCATAACCCCTTTACACATTATGTTATTCACTGGGCTTTAGCTCACTGTTTATATATATATGTAGGTTCTCAGCAGCCAGACCGGAGCTAGGAGCGTGGGTCAGTCCCCAGTTTTGTCCAGCCAGCCTGTGTGCCTCGCAGCGAGGTTCCTAGTTGCCATGCCATGGCTTTGGGGTTTTGTTTTCCCCTGTCTGTCTCATGTACTGTTTTGGGACCACTGTATAGATTGTTTACCGTTTACTGTTCTCAAGGGATTAAGTCCCTGTACTGAATGTTGTGAATGATTGTACAGACTGTACTGTTTTGAACTGTATGAATGCATGAAAAATGTTTTTTGGCATACAGATTTTCACAGCTCAATGGACACTAGTTATTTACTGTATTGGCTTCCGCCAGGCCCTGCACTCTGTTTAACTGTATTACTGTTCAGCAGGCCTTTGGTAATCTCGGATTACTGGCCAGTTACGGTACTAAACCCATAGGGCCGGGTTTGGGTCGTGACAGCTGCTTAATTTTTTGAATGGTTTCATCAATTATTGGTGTCATCCCTTTATCCCACAATTTGACGAAAAAGATTCGTTTTAGGCGAGGGACTTTGTTCTGATAGTCACAAGCGAAATCCCACTTCCATATCCATGGGATGCTGAAACGGATAGTAAAATGGACAACAGCTTTACTGATGGATAAATCACGGTTTTTATTGAGATAAGAATAAGCACGAGAATATGCTATATTCCATTCATTGAAAGCTAAGCGGATTTCTTCTGGTAAAATGTCTAATGATAAGCCAAACTTATCCCACCAAATGAGGAACCAGTTTGGGACATCATTTTTAAGAATGTCACGGCAAATACGGATAAACCAAGAATGATTACGGATAGGATTCTGATAGTAAAACACCTGGGTAAAAGCATCAACATAGTCCCAATAGGTGTATTTGGTCTGTTTATGGCGTAAATCAATTTCACGAAGTGTGTGCGGATGAATGCCCCAAGTATGAATGGGCATAAGGTTACGGATAACAATTTTACTGAAAGAAATGGGACTGGTAGCCTTATTAGTTTCGTGGAGTTTATGGGTAAACTCACAGGCCCCTGTTTCAGTCAAAATCTGTTCATAAATGTATCGATACTGATCAAAATGAGGGGGTGACTGTTGAGTGGTAAGATATCGTTTTTTAATCTCCCACGGATCTGTCATCCATTGTTCATCGGCGGAATCAATCCAGAGGACAGTTTCCTCAGTAATACTGTTAGGGGTATACGGATCCTCAGTCTTAAGAAGAATATCCTTAGCTGATTGATTACTGTTAGGATTACTGGTGTCACCTCTTAAGGGAGGAAATTCGGATCGATCATAGCGAGGGTAATTACCTCTGCCACGACCTCGGCCTCGGCCTCTACTGGTCATCCTCTTGAGGATACGGATTCTGCAAATATTCACGGGTTAGAAAATCAGGCAAATTATTATCAGATCCTTTGATATGTTCAATGTCAAAATCAAAATTGGATAAATAACGCTATGATGTGGCATAATTTAAAAAATTTTGGATATTTATAATTTGTATAATGAATGGGATCAGTAATAATAACATATGGTATGTTGATACCTTAGTTAATATACCAATTGGTGCATCACCGATAAAAAAATAATTCATATTTGTGTGTGTAGTTTTTTAGTAATTTTTTAGATAAGTTTTAAAATTTGTTTTTTTTTCTAAAATTATAAATATACCCAAATAAGTCTAAAAAAATTATAGCAAAATTATAGAGAGAGAGAGAGAGAGAGAGAGAGGGTTTGAGGCAAAAACATGTATAGATAGAATGAGAGGGAGACTGGTGAACGAAGCCTTAAAATCTTGTTTTTGAGTTTTTTTTATTTTAGTTATTGTAAGTTTTTAAATGTTTTAAATATTTTTTTTTACATTTTAAATTGAAAAAATTTACATACACTTAGAAGGAAAATATTTTTTAATTTTTTAAAAAAATACTAAATTAAAAAAAATATAAAATTTAATACATTTCATACGTATTATATTTTTTTATAAATATTTTACTTTTTAGCTGTATCCAAAGAGTTAAATGTATTTTGAATTTTTTTTTTTTAATTTGTGTTTTGGTGTTGGGGCTTTTTTTTTTAAAAAAAAATGGGAATTGTATATTTTATATAAAAATCAAATTGGAATATTTTATACAATTACACCTATTTAGGGAGTGTGATTAAATATATATATATAATCACGCTTATTTAAAAAGTGTGATTAAAAAGTAGTAATGTATATATAATCACACTTTAATTAAAAGGTGTGATTAAAAAAATATATAAATAATCACACTTTAATTAGAATGTGTGATTAAAAAAAATATATATATATATATATAATCACACTCATTTAAAAAGTGTGATTAAAAAGTAGTAATGTACATATAATCACACTTTAATTAGAAAGTGTGATTAAAAAATATATAAATAATCACACTTTAATTAGAATGTGTGATTAAAAAATATATATATAATCACACTTATTTAAAAAGTGTGATTAAAAAGTAGTAGTGTATATATAATCACACTTTAATTAGAAGGTGTGATTAAAAAAATATATATATAATCACACTTAATTGAAAAGTGACATAAAAAATAAATATTATCACACTCAATCAAATTAAGTGTGATTAAAATATCAATCTAATTTTTTTTTATCACACTTTCAATAAAAGTGAGATATTTTTTTTTTGTCAAAGTGTGATCTTTAACTATTTTTGTAGTAGTGCTCCCACATGGCTTGGGGTTAAAAATCTCATTTTGCTTAATATATAGGATAGATAGATAGATAGATAGATATAGACATATAGATAGATAGATAGATATAGATATGGCACATACCATTTATATGACACAAGGACCAAAGTACCGGGACAATTGCTGCAATTTGCCCTCATCTAAATTAAAGGGATGTAAAAAGTAAAAAAAAAAATTATAATATTAAAAAATGTTCACTAAAAAAATATAGATTAAAAATTAAAAATTAATTATTGAAAACTCCATACTAAGGGGTTGTTTGGGATCTAAATAAGTGCACTTTTTGACTTTTTATGAAATATGAGTTGGGTTTGAAATGATGTGATAGAGAGGTTATATAACTTAAATAAGATGATGTGACTTAAATAGGATAGTAACTTTTTTACTTTTTAATTTTTTTTGAAGATGCCAAACTTAACCTAAACAAGGTAATGTTTTTTATTAATTTTGAAAATTAAAAAATTATTATTAATTTTTCCTCTGTTTTTTTTTCTCACAAAAAAAAAAAAATTTTTTTTTTTTTTTTGTGGAGAGGGGTTTTGACCTGTGATTTTTCTAAAATGAGTGTTCTAGACGGAAAGGGTAGAATTGGTTCAGACAATGAGAAAAAGTGCTTATGCAAGGGGCGCCTTCACTATGAGAAAGAATAGTCTGTTTTGCATAGGGTGCCTTCTTGGATAATAGCTTCAATACTGGCATGCATGAAGGGCTTAAGTGTGAGACATATGAGAGAGGCTTTAGTGCGAAAAAAAAAGAAATGGTTTACAGAGTGTCTTCTTGCTTCACAACTTCAATACTTGTGAGAGAGGAGTAGGCTCAAGTGTGAGAGAGAAATGAGGGTTTCTAGGAAGTGTCTTCTTGGGTCACGACTTGAGTGTCCGTGCACATGAAAATGAGTGATAAGGGTCAGAGTGTGTCTCTTGGGGTGACGGTTTCAGTGCTCTGAAACACAAAACCATAGCATTTTAATAAAGAGAAATAATTAGTGATAAAATATTTTTGTCTCCTTAAATACAAGAACAAAGAATTTATTATTGGTGACGAAATATTTGTCTTCCACAACATAACCTTATGAGACGAAAAATATATTCATCGCGCAATCAATCAGAATTTATTAGTGACGAAATATTTTCATCTCCCACAACTTATTTTTCCAAGACAAAAATATATTTGTCGCCAATTTAATAAAAAGATGAAACGACATCGTTTGCATGATGGAGTGTTTATTGGTGATGAAATATTTTCGTCTTCCATAACTTATCATTCCTAGACAAAAATATATTTGTCGCCTAATAAATGGAAATATGCAACGACATTGTTTAATAGGTAGGGAATTTATTGGTGACGAATTACGTTCGTCGCAAAAAATATATATATTTTGTGACAAAAATGTTCGTCTCCAATGAGCTAAAATAATTCGCGTCAATGCAAATGAAATTGGCGCCTGAATTTTGCAGACGATTTTTTTTTTCGTCTCCTATACGTTTGAGAAAAATTAAAACAAACGACAAAATTAATATTTTGTCATCTTTGGGTTAAATTTTAAGTCACCAAATTTTGTCACAATAGCCTAGATTTCTTGTATTTTGTTTCCTTGTTTAATTATTATTATTTTTTCCTTTTTGTGGAGAGGGGTTTACTATGAGAAAGAATAGTAGCTTTGCACAAAATGTCTTCTTGGATAACAATGTTTGCATGCACAAACGGCTTAAATGTGAGAGAGAATAGAGAAACTTCAGTGCGAAATAGAAGAGATGGTTTATAGAGATTGTTTTCTCGAGTCACAACTTCAATACTTGTGAGAGAGGAGACTCAAGTGCGAGAGAGAAATGAGGATTTGTAGAGGGTGTCTTTTCGGGTCACGACTTTAGTATTTGTGTGTGTGTGAAAGTAAGTGATTAAGGTAAGAGCATCTCTTAGTTTCTGACGACATTTTAATAAAGAGAAATAATTAGGGAGAAAATATTTTCGTCTCAAACTCATATGTTCGTTGCCTAATCAACAATAATACAAAAACAATGTTGTGTGGAGATGAAGAATTTATTGGTGATGAAATATTTTCGTCTCCTTCAACTTAACCTTATGAGACGAAAATATATTCGTCGCACAATCAATCAAAATGCAACACGACACATGGAGAATTTATTATTAACGAAATATTTTCGTCTCCCAAAACATATCCTTCCGAGACAAAAATATATTTGTCGCTTAATTAACAAAAAGACAAAACGAGCATGAAGGATTTATTGGTGATGAAATATTTTCGTCGTCCATAACTTATCATTCCCAGACAAAAAATATATTTGTCACCAAATAAATAAAAAAATGAAACGACATCGGCTAATAAGTTTGGAATTTATTGGTGACGAATTCCTTTTGTCACAAAAAACTTTAAATTTTGTGACAAAAATGTTCGTCCCCAATGAGCTAAAATAATTAGCGCCAACAAGAAAAAAAATTGGTGCCTCTTTTTTTTTTCTGACAAATTTATTTTTTCGTCTCCTATAGTTTTGAAAACAATTAAAAGAAACAACAAAAGTAATATTTGGTCATGTTTGGGTTACATTCTAAAACGAAAATAAATTTTATCACCAAATTTTAGAAATTAATTATTGAAAACTCCATACTAAACAAGGTAATGTTTTCTATTAATTTTGAAAATTACAAATTTTTTATTATTTGTTTCTCTGTATTTTTTCTCACAAAAAAAATAGCTATATTAATTATCTTTTTTTTTTTTTTTTGGTTGGAGAGAGGTTTTGACCTTCGATTTTTCTGAAATGGGTGTTCTAGACGGAAAGGGTAGAGTTGGTTCAGACAATGAGAAAAAGTGCTTGCGTGCAAGAGGGGCCTTCACTGTGAGAAAGAATAGTGGGTTTGCATAGGGTGCCTTCTTGGATAATACCTTCAATGTTGGCATGCACGAAGGGCTTAAGTGTGAGACAGAAGATATAGGCTTTAGCGCGAAATAGAAGAAATGGTTTACAAAGTGTCTTCTTGAGTCACGACTTCAATACTTGTGAGAGAGGAATAGACTCAAGTGCGAGAGAGAAATGAGGGTTTGCAGAAAGTGTTTTCTTGGGTCACGACTTCAAGGTCCATGTACATGAAAATGAGTGATAAGCATTAGAGTGTATCTCTTGGGGTCACAGTTCCAATGCTTTGAAACACAAAACCACGGCATTTTAATAAAGAGAAATGATTAGTGATAAAATATTTTTGTATCCTTCAATACCAGAACAAAGAATTTATTATTGGTGATGAAATATTTTTGTCTTCCACAACTTAACCTTATGAGACGAAAAATATATTCGTCACGCAATCAATTAGAATTTATTAGTGACGAAATATTTTCGTCTCCCACAACTTATTCTTCTGAAACAAAAATATATTTGTCGCCTATTTAATAGAAAGATGAAATGACATTGTCTGCATGATGGAGTGTTTATTGGTGACGAAATATTTTCGTCTTCCATAACTTATCATTTGCAGACAAAAACATATTTGTCGCCTAATAAATGGAAATATGCAACGACATCATTTAATAGGTATGGAATTTATTGGCGACGAATTACGTTCGTCACAAAAAAAATTATATTTTGTGACAAAAATGTTTGTCTCCAATAAGCTATAATAATTCGCGCCAATGCAAATGAAATTGGCGCCTCATTTTTGCACACGAAATTTTGTTTTCGTCTCCTATACTTTTGAGAAAAATTAAAACAAACGACAAAATTAATATTTCGTCATCTTTGGGTTAAATTTTAAAACAAAAAAAATTTCGTCACCAAATTTTGTCACAATAGCCCAGATTTCTTGTATTTTTTATTGATTTTAAGCATTTGGTGACGAAATTTAGTTTTCCTCTCTAAAAATAATACATTTGGAGACGAAATTATTTCCTCTCTAAAATTTTTTACAATGGTGACGACAAATTTCGTCTCCAATATGGCGCCAAATCTTCCACCAAATTTTCCAAGAGCGGGAAATTATTTTGTGACGAAAAATAAAATTTAAAGACGAATAAAATTTTCGTCGCCTATTGTTTTATTTGATTTTAAGCATTTGGTGACGAAATTTGATTTTCCTCTCTAAAAATAATACATTTGGAGACGAAATTATTTCCTCTCTAAAATTTTTTACAATGGTGACGACAAATTTCGTCTCCAAAATGGCGCCAAATCTTCCAAGGGCGGGAAATTGTTTTGTGACGAAAAATAAAATTTAGAGACGAATAAAATTTTCGTCACCTATTGTTTTATTTGATTTTAAGCATTTGGTGACGAAATTTGGTTTTCCTCTCTGAAAATAATACATTTGGAGACGAAATTATTTCCTCTCTAAAATTTTTTACAATTGTGACGACAAATTTCGTCTCCAAAATGGCGCCAAATCTTCCACCAAATTTTCCAAGGGCGGGAAATTGTTTTGTGACGAAAAATAAAATTTAGAGACGAATAAAATTTTCGTCACCTATTGTTTTATTTGATTTTAAGCATTTCATGACAAAATTTGGTTTTCGTCTCTGAAAATAATATAATTGGAGGCGAAATCTTATTTTCATCACTAAAACATGCATATTTGGAGACTAAATATTTTTTTGTCACGCGTTTTCGTCACCATAGACCTTTTTTGTTGTAGTGACACTATAATGATTTTTGGGCCAATTTATGACAAAATGTACTTAATTCTTTATGAAAGAACAAATTTTTGTCCATCATTTGAGCAGTCTTATGTTCTTGTGCTTAGTGTCTATTTTATTCCTTGTTTTTCCCAAATGGTTGGAAAATAAGGCTTCAAATATCTGCCATTAATGTTTTTGGGATGTACGTAACCATTCAAATTTCTTAAATGGTATGCTCCAAAAGGCAGAACTCTATGAATTTGATATGGTCCTTTCCAGTTAGGTGACCATTTGCCAAACTTATGGCTTTTAATTCCTATTGGGAGTATTGTTTTCCATACCAAATCACCTTCATCAAAGCCAATGTGTTTGACTTTCTTATTATAATTCTTGGCTGCTTTCTTCTTTTGGAAAAGAATGCTATTTAATGCCAAAATTGTGGCTTCATCTATGCTTTCTAACTCCAAACACATACTTTGATGGTACTGCTCAGGATCTAACTGATCTTGGCATCTTACCCTCAAAGATTTAACATTAATCTCCACAGGTAAAACTGCATCATGCCCATATACTAAGGCATAAGGAGTGACTCATGTGCTTGACCTTGGGGAAGTTTTGTAAGCCCACAAAACATCCAACAACAGGTTATGCCAATCCCTAGGATTATCTTCCACAACCTTTTGTATTCCCTTTTTCAAGGACTTATTGAATGATTCAGCTTGACCATTGGCTTGTGCATAATAGGGTGTGGAATTAACAAGGCTAATTCCAAACTCTGCCACAAAAGACCTCACCATTTTCCCATCGAACACAGTCCCATTATTCACAGTTATGGTTTACGGGATGCCAAATCTATGGATTAAATCTTTAATGAACCTAATGACTTCTGTCTAGTTTACAACTTTGTATAGCTTGGCTTCGACCCACTTAGTAAAGTAATCAGTGGCCACTAGAATGAAACAATGATGCTTCGAAGAAGGTGGGTGTATTTTTCCCATCATATCCATGGCCCATCCTCTGAATGGCCAAGGCTTCACTACTGCATGTAGGTCAGTTATGGGCACATGCCTTATTGTGCCATGCTTTTGACATGCCTGGCAACCCTTTGCATATTCTATGTCGTCTTTAAGGATAGTTGGCCAATAGTAGGAATGCCTTCGAAGTAACCATCTCATCTTTACACCAGGCTGATGAGCACCACAGATGCCTTCATGAACCTCAGCCATAGCTGTTAATGCTTCTTTTGGACCTAAACATTCCAGCAACAAACCATCTCCCCCCCCCCCCTTTTGTAGAGAGCATTACCATATATCATATATTGCATAAATTGCAATTTAACTTTTCTACTGGCCTTCGAAGATGGACCAGCCAAGTACTGCATTATTGGATACCTCCAATCTTATTCTTGTAAGTCATTATGATTGACTTCCAAGACTACATTCCTTTTGTTCAAAGGTTGTATTAATCTCTGATATGTTGTTTGGCTTATATCCCTTTGGGCATTATCCCTTCTCTTGAAGTTCAAAGCTTTCTGAGCCACATCATTAGCTCTATTATTCAAGAATCTTGAAACATGAGTCACATTTGCTATTTGAAATTGAGAAAGCAGATATAACGCAACAACATAGTATGGTAAAATGCTTATGCTTTGACACTTAAAAATCCCTTTCACTTGGTTAACCACCAATTGAGAATCTCCAAATATGTCAACTGCATGAACTTGTAATCCAATAAGAATTTCTAATCCCACTATTAGGGCTTCATATTCAGCTTGGTTATTAGAACAGGTAGCTTCATCCACTCTGAAACCATGTGTGGTTTCTACCCCTTGTGGAGACTTAATTACAATACCAATTCCAGTTAAGCCATTGGCTTTCTGTGATGCCCCTGTTCCGTAATATATTAATTGGTCCTTAATATGAATATGATTATGTGTTTTGATATGATTTCGTGTACCATTACGTGAAAATATGTGGCTTTGAATTTCTATCTGTTCACTGTAGGAATATCTGTTCGATAATCTGCTTTGGAAATTAAATTGAGGGCCTTATCGGCCACGGAACCTGAAATTGATTACGCCATTGTAATTAGTGTAATTTTTAGAGCCTACAGTGAAATTTAATTAGAAATTGATTCAGGTTAGATTAAATCGATTAAATTGATGAATAGTGTCAAATTGCTTTATTATTATTATTATTATTATATTGTGAGTGGGGATTTATGTAAAGGCATTTTACACTCAATTCCCTTCCTTTAACTTCATTTTGGGCTGATCAACTCTCTAGAGAGAGGCAAGGCCGGCTGTTAGAGTGAGAGAGGAGAGAATTGTGCAAATTTAGCCTAAAGCTTGGGAATCTTGGAGATTTAGCTCAAGAATTGACTAGAGCTTAGGAGATCAAAGCTCCTTGGTGAGTGATTCATGCATTTATAGTCATCATCTTGTGAATTCAAGTTTAATAAATGGTCAAGAGCATGAATTAGTTTGAATGTAATGGAATTGAGTTGTATGTGTTGGATTTCAAGATTATAGAAGCATGCATGTAAGGAATTGCTATAGATTTCCATGTTTAAGCCTAATTTGTGTAATCTACGTCGAAGTTGAATGAAATCCATGTGTATGATCATCTCTTCACCAAATAAGCTGTGAATAATGTGTATTTCTTGCATGCAAGAGTAGATCATGAAAGAGTAAGCTTTGCATGTTTGAATTTGGGCATGTTGGTGATGAGTTGAGATATTTTGGGGCATGCATGTAGATAAATCATTAAATTGAGCTCCATAGTAATGTGTTTTGGTGTTTGTACCTTGTTAGCATGATTATGTTTGAGATTTGAGCCATTGCATGCAAGTAATGTAGCTGGGAAATCGAAATGAAGCTCAAGAACACAACCTGGAATTTCCAGAATTTTGACTCCCGCTCAAGCGGGGGAAGTGCTGCTCGAGCGGAGAAATCGAGCTCCCAGCATTTTTTTTACAGGCATGGTGCCCGCTCGAGCGGGTAAGTTGACGCTCGAGCGGGGAGCTATGTAGACAGGCAGTCCGCTCGAGCGGCCCAGTTCACGCTCGAGCGTGAATTTGAGGTAACCAGTACTTTTACAGGCTTAAGGGTCCGCTCGAGCGGGGAAGTCCATGCTCGAGCGGGGACCCTGTTTTCTGAAATTCTGTTTTTGCATTTTGAGTTCTGTTTTCCGTTCTCTTTCACTTGTAAACACTCTTAGGCATATGTTAAGCATTGTAAATGAATTAATGAGACAAGAATAAAGCCTAAGAGGAATATGTGAATTAAGGAACGGACTGAATTGTTAATGACCCTTTTGTGTTCATGGAATATGTAGGGTCAAGCTCCAGGGCAGATCCACAAGCTGATCACTGTGAGTAATATCGATATCTGAATGCTTATGAATGTCCAATTGTGTATTCCCTTATAAGCTTTATGAGTTGCTAATTGGGACTGTGGACAAAAGTTTGACATGAATGAACGAATGGACCAAAGGTCATTTTGATAAGAAAAATACATGGACCAAAGGTCGTTTTGACAAGACTGAGTGAACCAAAGGTCGTTTCATAAAAATGAATGGACTTAAGGTCGTCTTGACATGAATGAGTGGGCCAAAGGCCGTTTTGATACGAATGTATGGGCCAAAGGCCCGTTTTGATACGAATGAGTGGGCCGAAGGCCGTTTTGATACGAATGAGTGGGCCGAAGGCCGTTTTGACATAAATGAATGGGTCGAAGGCCATTTTGACATAAATGAATTGGCCGAAGGCCGTTTTGACATGAATGGAAATTTGAATGGGCCAAAGGCCAGTATGTTTGGAACTACAGTCACTTGATCTAAACTTTGTATAAATGTACATATGTTAAGTAGGAATATAAATTGGGCCCAAGGCCGTTTGGAGTATGTTGTTCTACATATTGTTTATATGATTTCTGTATTTGATATTATTCACTGGGTTATCGCTCACGCTCATTCATGTGTTGTAGGTGAGCCGAGAGAAGTCCAAACCCAGCCCCAGTGAAGTCTGCCAGGAACAACATGAGTTTTGAGAAAGTCAGCCTTGTGTCTCACGCACGAAACCTATCCTTGCTATTTTGTTATGTGATTATATTTTGTCTTGTTGGCAAGGACTTTATGTATATTTGTAAATAGTCTATCGTGGGTTGACTTAGTTGGATGATCCTGTCTGTTAAGAATTTTATGGTACTGTACTTTTGTCGTGGGTTATTAACGTATATGAGTATGGTTTGTTTCGAAATGCATATAAGCACGGCTCTATGGACAAAGTTTTTGATTATTGCTTCCGTTTGGCCTCCTTTACTCTGTTGAGTTATGTCTATTTTGGTTTGAGGCCGTAGGTAATCTCAGGATTACTGGCCGGTTACATCCTTAACCCATAGGGGCGGGTTCGGGTCCTGACACTTTCGACCCATCAAACCACATCTGCCATGGCTCAACACTAGCCATACCAAGTTCCATTATCTCTTGGCTCTCTGTTTGAGATGGATGGTCTGCCAGAAAATTGGCTAAAACTTGCCCTTTTACTGCCCTTTGAGGAACATATTCTAGATGAAATTCTGATAAAGCTAATATCCACTTGCCAATTCTTCCCCTCAACATAGGTCTAGATAACATGTACTTAACCAAATCTGTGGTTGCAATTACCAAGACAGTTGTAGGTAAAAGATAGTATCTTAATTTCATTGCAGCAAAGTACAAAGCAAGACACAGCTTTTCAACAGCTGAATATTTACATTCACAAGAATTTAAAAACCTACTAAGGTAATAAACAGTTTGCTCCTTGCCTTCTTCATTATCTTGGGCCAAGAAAGCTCCCAATGAATCTTCTGCTGCAGCTATGTACAACTTCAAGGGCTTATTACCCTTTGGTGGCATCAGCACTGGAGGGTTGGCCAAGTAGGCTTTGATACCTTCGAAAGCAATTTGATGCTCTGCTGTCCACTCAAATTCCTCTTTATCTTTCAGCCTTAACAAGGAAGAAAATACTTTTGTTTTCCCTACAGTGTTAGAAATGAACCTTTGAAGAAAGTTAACCTGTCCAAGGAACCTTTGTAATTCTTTTTTACTTGATGGAGGCCTGGCTTCAATGATGGCTTTAGCTTTATTCTGATCAATCTGTATTCCTTTCTTGTGCACTTCATAACCCAAGAAGTTTCCAGATGACACACCAAAAGCATACTTAAGGGGATTGAGTTTTAACGTGAACCTCCTAATTCTTTCAAAAGCTGCTTCTAAATTAAACAGATGCTCCTCCATGGACTGGGATTTCACTACGATGTCATCAATATAACACTCTAAATACCCTTCAATGAGGTCATGAAAGATAGTGTTCATAACCCTCTGATATGTAGCCCCAGCATTCTTCAGACCAAATGGCATTTTAACCCATTCGAAGGTGCCAATATTCTCAGGACATCTGAATGCTGTCTTGTGGATATCCTCCTCTGCAATGCAGATTTGGTTATAATCAGAGTGTCCATCCATCATTGATAAAACTTGATGCCCTGCTGAACTGTCTACCAACAGATCTACTATAGGCATAGGGTACTCATCTTTTGGAGTTGCTAGATTTAAGTTTCTAAAATCAATGCATACCCTCATTTTACCATTCTTCTTAACTACAGGCACAATATTAGATAGCCATTCAACATACCTGGTTGTCCTAATAAAGCCTGCTTTGAGTAGTCTAAGAATCTCCTCCTTGACTTTCTGAATTACTTCTGGACTCATTCTTCTTGGTTTCTGTTTGTATGGTTTGAAATTAGGCTTCATAGGGAGCCTATGTTCCACTAATGACTTATCCAATCCTGGTAGTTCATTATAAGACCATGCAAAGCAATCTTTATATTTCTTTAGAACAGCCAATAACTGGTCACTGTCCAGATCATTCAAACAAACACTTATATAGGTGGGCTGTTGCATAGAACCTTTCCCTAAATTTACTTCTTCTAAGGGGTCTTGTGTCTGAGAACTTATTAAAGCTTCTTCCTTGGTTTCTTCTACCTTCGAAGCAACTTTCTCGCTTTGTTCTGCTCCCAGGTTCTTTAGTTCAACATCTCTGGCCTCTTCCTCATAGACAAAATCTGTCCATAAAGCTTCCTCTTCCTGTATCTCCTGGACTTTTGCTTCAATGTCCAATGCACAGTACTTATCAAGGGTCAAAACTCTGACCTGTTGCTGCTCTTGCTTGCAGCCAATTATCATGGCTTCTCTCTTTTGCTCCTGTACTTTCTGGACTATTGCTTTTCATCCAATGTTGAGAATTTAATCAAAGCCAAGGACTTGGCTTCTTGTGCTTCATCTCTTTGCCTACAACCAAGTATCATTGTCATCTTTAACGACATCCTCTTCATCAGCACTCTCCTGGACTAAGTGCTTCAGGTGTGTCACTTCCTCATCAGCCGTCACTTCGGCTAAGCCATCAGGTTTCCTCAGTATACTGAGTGGTGTCACTCCCTCAATATACAGTTTGGCCTCTGCAAAGTCTGCACAGGCTATGAAGGGTTGAGGATCTGCATCAATTTCCTCTGTCTCTCCATTGCCTAAGGCCATCATAATTTTCTGATGCAAAGAGGAAGGCACACATTTGTTAGTGTGGATCCAATCTCTCCCAAGTAAAGCATTGTATTTAGCATTACTGTCGATCACGAAGAATGCTGTCATGCAGTCCCTGGTTCCCACACTAAAGTTAATGGGTAGAATTCCCTGAGCCATCTGTTTGTCTCCAGCAAAGCCAGCAATGGTTGTGCTAGTTGGGATCAACCTGGGATTCTTTTTCTCTAGTTTCTTCAAAGAAGATTTTGGTAGTAAGTTCACTGCTGCCCCATTATCTATCAGGACTCGGTTCAATTGTATCCCATCGAAGAAAGCCTTGATGTACAAAGGCTTGACATGTTGTGTCATAGAATTCAAGGGATATTCAAAAGGATATGAGAGGTTAATGCTCACCTCTTCTTCACTTTCATATTCAGTTTCCATTGGGGTTGCCATTCCGGAATCATCCTGTACCATACTCACTTGTGAATCTTCACTAGAGACTGGAATTGGATCAACTTCTTGACCATCTTGGTTCTCATCCCCAGCTTCAAACTCATGAGGTAGTATATGTACCATATTAACTGATACTGGAGGAAATGAGCCAAACTGGATGGCTGGCTGTGCTTGTTTCCCCTCTTGGCTATCTTGATCAGTTACCTCAGAAGCATCCTCCATGCTGCATTCTGGCACTTCATTGCTAACAGGTTCCTTCGAATGGTTTTTCTCGACTGGTTTTTCAACCAGAAATGTTTGCTCAGCCATGAAGGCTTCGAACATTTCTTCCTCCACCATTTCTTCTTCTGTCTTGCTATCACTCTCCATCAGAGTTTTCTCCAATCCTGCTAAGCTAGACTTCTCTCTAGCTTTTAGTTCAGAATGAACCTTGGCCAACTGTTCTCTGCTGCAACCTACTTTGCTTTGTAGTGTTGGCTTTGGAGTATGGTCTGGCTTTGGAGTCTTTTTTCCTTCTGTTTAGACCAATGAAAAGCTCTCTCTATTTTCTTTCATATCTTTCTGGTACTGAGTGTACCTGCGCTGAATCTTTCTCCTTTGTGATCTCGAAATGACTGGGACCATGTCTAGTTCCTTTGTCTTTGGGTGTTTAAGCAATGCCCAATTGTTCGGAGCCACCAAAGGAGGCTTAACCATCCTTCCTTGGTTTCAAACATCTCTCTGGGCAGGCACTTCCCTAGGTTTGTTTTGCATTACAAACCAGTTTGGAACTCCAGGTACTCACAAACTTACTGACTCAGATGTTGAACTGCTTTTTTCTACCTTCGAAGCCATCTTCGAAGCTGGCTGTGAAGGTAAGTGCTTGGCTCTGACCTCATGTTTCGAGCCTGATTCAGGCCTTCGATGAAGGTGGCCACTTTCTGTCCTGCGTGAGGTTGGTCTAGGGGGCTAATCTCTGGCTTTGATCCCATAACCTGAACTCCTCTCCAGTCCTCTTTCAGAATGACTGCTCTCCATTCTGTAATAGTTAGGTGGCCTGGACTCATACAAGGGCATCTTGCCTTTAGCATGCATTCTATCGACTGCTGGTTCAACTACCAATGGCTGCTGCCTAACACTAGCCGGATACGGCCTTTTGTTATAAGTATTAGTTGGTTTAGGGCATCTCTGCACGTCCCTGTAATATTGTTTCCCATCAATTGGGAGCCCTTTCAACCACTTATAACTCAGTCTGCACCTGGGACACATCCTTTGTATTACTGCTGCCTCTAAGGAATCATCATCCAGTGATTCTTCATCAGAGTGTTCCCTCTGGTGTGAGAAACCTTGTCCAATAGCTGGTGGGTTTCTAGTGTCCTTCTTGATGGTTGTCTGGTTAGCAACATGCATCTGCACATTGACTTCTTCCAGTTCCGTCAAGGACAAGTTCTGGAAGTCTGACATAATGACATTGGCTGCCACCTCTCTAACTTTTGGAAATGGATTACTGTCGATCCCCATGGCCTTTTTTGCTTTGGCTGGGAATTTCAAACTTCCTTTCCGAATTTGTTCTTGGATCCTGTCTCGAAAAACAATGTAGTTTTTAGTCGAGTGAGACCAAGAGTTATGCCATTTACAATATACTTTTCCTTTAAGTTCATATGGAGATGGCAGTTTTACTCCTTTAGGTAACTTAAGGAAGTTGGCCGCAAGCAAATGATCAAAAATGTCATCTGCCTTTGTTAAATCGAAAGAGTACTTTCTGTGAATGTCTTTCTTTTTAAACTGCTGGTCAATTGTTGTATCCTTATGAATTAATGCCTCACAGATCACAGGTTCTTTGCCCACAATCTCTGCTGCATCGATCTCATAATTAGGATCCCTATAATATTTCTTGTACGATGCATTATTTCAATCTTGTTCCTCCTATAGTAATGCTTCATACCTAGACACCTTATAGGTCAGTTCTACCAAATCTCTGAATTCAGTTGAGTTAAACTTCTTCCGAAGCCTGAACTCTAAACCATTTTGAGCCAATCTTACGAATTCTAGCTCTGGCAGGATGACTCTACATTTATTTTGAGTCCTTTTAAATCTAGCAATAAACTTAGTAGCCTTTTCTTCAGGCCTTTGACTCAATCTTGCCAAGTCTGCCATGGAAACCTCTGGCTCCGATTGGAAGAATTGGACATGAAATGCCTCTTTCATTTGTTGTCAAGTTTGAATGGAGCCAGGTGTAAGGTTGATGTACCATGCAAATGCTCCCCCAGTTAAAGAATTTGGGAATAATCTTAGTTTCATATAGTCATGATTAGTAAATTCACCGCATTGAGCAGCAAACCTAGCAACATGCTCTACTGTTGATTAATTTCCACTCCCATAGAAAAGGGTAAAATCTGGTATTCTGAACCCCCTTGGGTATTCATGTACCCTATCTATCCATTCTGGGTATGGTTTTTTGTATACAGGAGTCTGGACCCCCCGAGTCGTCGGTTCACATATCTCCCTAACAATATCAGCAATTTGGTCCCTAGGGACCATATTTTGTGCCTGCTAAACCACTACTGGAGGAACAAACACAGGGTTTGGTGGACAAACTTGTGCCTGTGGTCTTCTTGGTCCATAAGGTGGTACATTTATGACTGGTTGCCCCTGTGGTGCAGGTTGCTGTTGGGGGTGTGGGTAACCCCTTTGAGCTTGTCCTGCGAAAAGACTTGTGAAAGGTACTGGAATAGGTGTTGTGTCCCTTCCATTTGTGGGAAAACCTTCCAACCCCCCGGGTATAAATTCGAATAAGGGATTATTGTACCCCCTAGTGCCAGGTATGGCTTCGAACATGGGATTTGTGACCATTCTTATGCCTGCTTCTTGTACTGGGCCAGATCCACCAACTTGCATGGCTTCATTGTTGAGCACTGAGGCATTTTGACCTGCTATAGGCCTCGAAATGGGTTCATACCAAGACTGAGGTGATGGTCTTTCATAATTCTGATTACTAGTTTTACCATTAGAATGTCCATTAACTTGTATAGGCTGTTTATCTCTAGCCAATCTTTGCTGAAGGACATTTAAAACTTCCTCTGTGTGTCTTGTGTTTGTTGGTTGGTGGTTATTCATTCGATCCAAAAAGGATGTTGCCCACCTTTCCGTTGTGTTCATTAATTGTTGTCCCATGGCATCTACTAGGCCATCCCATGGATTTGTTGGCTGAGTAGATGGAACAGTGGATGATCCAATTCCTTGGTTTCGTCCAATATTATGAACATATGGTTCTTGTCCCGAAGTATTGGTTTGTTCAACCATAGGTTCTGATAACATGGGAGTTTCCACAGGATGTGTTACCACATTATCCTCTGGATTAGGTATTTCTACCTCTCCTTCTACGCCTTCTTCAAAGCGTTCATTTTCTCCTTGTCTTCTTCGTCTAGCCATTTTAATTAGTTCCACTGGGCGTGCCAAAAATATATGTTGGCTTTTTGGCTTTCGAAGAGTATTTTTGTAAATATGCGAGCGTGCCAGCAAGGATCAATCAGTCCTTACAGAAATATTAATTGCCAACCAATTATCAGACGATTGTGTTTTAGTTCTTTCAGCCTCAATGAAGAGGACTTTTACTGGTGGCTTGACTTAAGAGAAATTAAGCAAAATGATAGTTAAATGAAGAGCAATTGAAGTATTTCATTAGAATAAAAACTTACAATGATCCAAACTCAGCCTCGTAGAGGTTTACAGCAACGATCTACTTGAAACTACTCCTATGAATGAAGTGCCGTGCAGGAATTTAAAATACAGGAATGTAAAGAGCAGGAATTTAAAGAACAGGAAATGTAAAGACTAGAAATGTAAAACTGAAAAAGAAAATATGTAAAGTAAGACTGGTTTGTATGATCTGAGTCTGGGGGTTTTTTCTGGGGTCTTCCCCGCTATTTATACTTCTCAAGGATGACCATCGAACTACACTTCAAACCGTCGAACTGCTCCTCCATGATCGCTGATCATACTGCCTTATAAGTAGTTCCACTACGCCATCACTTGCAGTTAGGCTTCCCTCCTATATTTGAATTTGAATCTGAGTAACCGTTGAAGTCACGTCACCTTGCACCTCTTTATTGATCCAATACTACTCAGATCATGTGAGAACCAATACTAACTGCCACGTGTACGATCACGATCGAACACTTGAATAGTCTTCCTATATTACCCTTATTCTACCACGTGTTGAATTGTAACTAGCTTGTATAAAATATGTAGCCAACAGAAGTGTAAAAAGTATCTTGCAAATATGTAAAAATGTTTAAAAAGTGTATTGATTTCAATAAAAGTTCATTGAAATTAGCAAAAAAGTGTTTTGTGTGTTCTTTAAATTTTCTGTCTTTTACTTGTGCCTAAGAGACATTGTTAGCAATACTATATATAATTTGTTATCAAGGTAGATAGACACCTGAAAGGTTTATTAGTATCTCGTATATATTCATAAGTTAGTAACCCTTAAACTCTTGCAAGTGTGTTCTTATATAATAGTGGAATTAGTTTTAAACAATCATTTATACAATTTTATTTATAAAATGATAATATATTGTTTGATATTAGAGCAAATTATGATCATGTTGTGAATAATGACATATTTTATAAAAATCGTGGTTTCAAACTGAATCTAACCGTATGTTTTTTGGTTCAGTATGGTTTGGTTCTAAGGTTTACATAGTTTGGCTTGGTTCCAAAACTTATGATAAAATGAAAAAAGGTTATGATTATTAGATCAATTTAATTTTTTCTATAAATGAACAGTTAAAACCATCAAAATAGGAGCCTGATAGACTTCACAAACCTCTCAAATTGACTCAAGCTTAGATTAAACTTTAAAAAACTTAAACCTTACTTGAAAACCAAACCAAATTGAACCGAATCAATCCTGCTTTGGAACACTGGCTAAAACTTACTCTAAAGTTGTATTTGGTTCATAAATTTGAGAAGGAATTTAGAAACTTAAACCTCTCAAATTGACTCAAGTTTAGATTTAAACTTAAAAAAACTTAAACTTACTTGAAAATCAAACCAAACTGAACCGAATCAGTGCTGCTTTGGAACACCGGCTAAACTTACTCTAAGACTGTATTTGGTTCATAAATTTGCAAATGAATTTATAAAAGAAAAGGAAAAAAATATATAAAATTAAGTGAAATGTAAGTATATTTTATATATATTTTACCTTCCTTTTTCTTTTTTCTTTTTTTCGAAATATGCCTCCAAATTCTTGAATTAAACATAAGGAGAATGATTCTCCTATATGACAACCTCGTGTTTGGACCAATGGTAAGGTAAGCCTCACATTTTAATTTAAAAATTAAAAAATTATTGAGAAAGTCAAAAAAATTAATAAATATTTAATAGTCAAAGATTCTTTTATATTTATTTTATTTTTTATATATTTTTTCATAAAAAATTTAAAAAATTATCACAAATATAATTTTTTCCATCTCACATTTTAACTAAAAAAATAAAAAGTCATTAATAAAAAAGAATGGACTTCCTTCTAATTTGTGATTAAATTGAAAGGTATGGTTGGGCTTATGGAGATCTGTTTCGATAATCCGAACCGTTCTATGTGTAGAACTCGTCGAATACTATATGACTGTAAAAAATCACATTGATTGGATATTAATAGTTATCTCATCGGATAAGATTTTTTGTTAATCGTTTATTTTTTTACCGTCTATTTTTTTTAACACAAAACTAATTTGATTACGTAGCTATCGATATCCAATTAATATGATTTTTTACAAGTATACAGTATTCGACGAGTTGTACACATTCAATGGTTTCAGATTATTGAAACGTGATCTGTGAGCAGTACCCTATAGAACAAGACGTAATGCCTTCTTCACCGGAGACCCAATTCAATTCTTCCATGTCTTCTCTATCTCTATCCTACAGATTGATTGACTCTTTCTCGTGATTCAGGTACTCTCTCTGTCTCTTATTTTGTATTGTACACCGTATCATCATCTCTTTATGTATGCTATTACAGCCTTCTCTCACAATTCTTTGGATTTTTCTTGTTAAAATTGAGATTATTTTATAGATTTTTGATCGCTTAGTTTCTAGGGTTTTAACTAATTAGTTTTTATCTGAGGTGGGTTTGTTTTTTGTGTCTCCCTTTTTTTTTTTTTTTTTTTTCATTTTGTCATTCGTGGACCTTTGTGTTGCTAATTTGTTGGATTTACATGTATGATTTGGTGATGGGAGATTTATTTATAAATTGAATTTATCATTTTTTTTTCTTCATATTTCTAAGTTGTTAGTCTTGAATGATTCTTCTGTTATTGCTTACTTTATTTTTGTAAATATGCTAATTTGGGACCTGAATAATTATCCTTTTTTTTTTCTTTCTAAATTGCTTGTGCAGGAGTTAATTAACTTGAATTTCTGATAATTATTTTGAGATATTTGAGGGTGTGTTTGGTAACGTTTACGTTTTCAGTTTATATTTACAAAAATTTTATAAATTGGTTTTTGTTTATTTTTAGAAAAACATAAACTACAAACGCGTTTGGTAATTGACAAAATGTATAAAAAATTTTAAAAATATAAAAAAGAGTGAGAATTGGCAACTGGTGGCAAGTGGCGCAGAAGACAGTGGTGGAAAGTGGTGACGGTGGGTGGTGGCGGGTGGGTGACAGTGGCGGGTGGTGGGTGATAGCGAGTGAGTGGTGGTAGTGGGGGCGGCGGTTGGTGGTAGCAGGTGGGTGACGGGATGGCGGGTGGTGATAGGTGGTGGCAGGTGGGTGGTGGTGGCGGGTAGTAGTGGTGGGTGGGTGGGTGACAGTGGCGGGTGGTGGGTGGTGGTGGCAGGTGGGTGGCGGATGGCAGGTAGTGGTGGGTGGTGGCGGGTGGGTGGTGAGTGGTGATGGTAGGTGGGTGGGTGATGGTGCGCGGGTGGTTGGTGGTAACGAGTGGGTGGTGGTGGTGGTGGTGGTGGTAGGTGGTGGATGGCGGGTGGTGGTGGGTGGTAGATGGTGATGGTGAGTAGGTGGGTGACGGTGGCGGGTGGTAGCGAGTGGGTGGTGGTGGCGGGTGGTGGTGGCAGGTGGGTAGCGGATGGCTGGTGGTGGTGGGTAGTGGCGGGTGGTGGTGGGTAGGTGGGTGGGTGACGGTGGCGGGTGGTAGGTGGTAGCGAGTAGATGGTGGTGGTGGTGGTGGGTGGTGGGTGGTGGTAGTGGTGGTAGGTGGGTGGCGGGTGGGTGGTGGGTGATGGTGAAGGTGGTGGTGGTAGGTGGTGGGTGATGGTGGCAGTTGGTAGATAGTGGTGGCAGGTGGGTGGTGAGTGGTGGTGGCAAGTAGATGGCGGGTGGTGGTGGCGGGCGGTGGATGGAAGTGGCGGGTGGTGGGTGGTAGCGGGTGGATGGCAGGTGAGTGGTGGGTAGTGGTGACGGCGAGGGGTGGGTGGTGGTGGCAAGTGGGTAGCAGGTGGGTGGTGGTGACTAGTGGCTGGTGGTGGCGGGTGGTGGCTGGTGGTGGCAGGTGGTTGGTGAGTGGTGGTGGCAGGTGGTGGTGGGGACTAGGTGGTGGTGGTGGTGGCGGCGGAAGACGGCGGTGCAAAATAGTGACGGGTGGTGATGGTAGAAGATGGTAGTGGAAAATGATGGCAGGTAATGGCTAGTGTTGGGTGGTAAAAAAAAAAAAAATCGAAAACTCAAAACGGAAACACATTTTTTGTGTTTTCATTTTTTGGCCAAATTTATAAACTGAGACAATTGATTTATAAATAAAAAATTTTACCAAACAAGTTTTTATTTGAGTTTTTTAAATTTTTGTAAATATAAACAGAAAACTGAAAACGTAAGTGTTACCAAACGGCACCTGAGTGTTTATGCAGATTGGATTTTGGATAGGGCTGGTATAGGGTTATCCGAACCGTCCAAACCGTCCTACCCGATCCGAACTGTGCACGTATGGGCAGTTTTGCAAACACATTAGGGTAGGGTACGGTTTGGATTTTATTTAATTTTCAGGTTGCGGGTGGGTTGCGGGTTTAACCCGCCCCGACCAACCCGCTCGCATAAATTTTTTTTTTTATTTTTATTTTTTGGGTCAAATCTAACCGTTCAAAAAAAAACCCCTTTTTTTCCCCTTCAAATCTGACCGTTCAAAAAAGAAAACCCTAATTATCTATCTCTCACTCGATCTATCTCATTCTGTGTCTCTCATTCTCACGCTTACTATCACTCTCACTCTCGCGATTTTCATCTCCATTGCCTACACCCACTGATCGACTCTCTCTCTCTTCGCAAGATGGACTAATCGACCGATCAACCGATCGACCTCATCGCACACCTCACAGGTAAGCTCCTCTCTGAATCTCAGTCTCTGTCTATGTCTCTCTCTCCCCGATCTTTGTGTCTCTGATCTGTCTCCCTCCCTCACTCTCTCATCTCACAGTCTCTCACTCTCTGGGTTTGCATCTACACCGATCAACTCTCTCTCATCGCAAAATCGACCGATCGATTGACTCTCTCATCGCACCGATCGAACTCACAAGTAAGCCTCTCTCTCTGTCTCTCTCTCACTCTCCCCGATCTTTGATCTGTCTGTGTTTGGAGTATCGACCTTACAACAGATCTGTGTTTTTGGAATTAATGTGGTATTGGATTGATGGAGGATATTTTTTGGATTATATGTGTTTTTGGAGTATCGACCTCACAACAGATCTGTGTTTTTGGATATTTTTGATGGAGGATATTTTTTGGAATTAATGTGTTTTTGGAGTATCGACCTCACAACAGTCTCTCACTCTCTGGGTTTGTATTAAATCTGTTTTTTGATTTAATTTGGAATCTGTTTGGAATTAATTTTTGATTTAATATTTTTGGAATCTGTTTGGAATTAATTTTTGATTTAATTTGATTCAATCTGTTAACTTTTGGAATTAATTTTTGGAATCAATCTGTTATTAAATCTGTCTGTTATTTAAATCTGTTATTTAATTTTTGGAATTAAATCTATCTGTGTCTGTAGACTCTGTATAATCTGTTTTTTGGAGTTAAATCTGTGAAATTGAATCTGTTAACTTGATTCAATCTGTTAACTTGAATCTGTGAAATTGAATCTGTTAATTTGATTCAATCTGTGAACTGGAATCTGTGAAATTGAATATATGAAAATGAATCTTTTAAGTTTTTTATAAGTTTTAATTTATTAATTATTAATGTTGGAGCATTTTAGAAAATAAAGATTGACACAAAATGGCAGAAAAAAAAGGTTTAAAAATAAATTTTTGAGAAAAAAAAAAGTTAAATTTTTGAAGAACGATCCAATTCAATTCTTCCATGTCTTCTCTATCTCTATCCTACGGATTGATTGACTCTCTCTCATGATTCAGGTACTCTCTCTGTCTCTTATTTTGTATTGTACACCGTATCAATTCTTCCATGTCTTCTCTATCTCTATCCTACGGATTGATTGACTCTCTCTCATGATTCAGGTACTCTCTCTCTGTCTCTTATTTTGTATTGTACACCGTATCATCATCTCTTTATGTATGCTATTGCAGCCTTCTCTCACAATTCTTTGGATTTTTCTTGTTAAAATTGAGATGATTTTTTAGATTTTTGATCGCTTAGTTTCTAGGGTTTTAACTAATTAGTTTTTATCTGAGGTGGGTTTGTTTTCTGTGTCTCCCCCTTTTTTTTTTTTTTTCATTTTGTCATTCGTGGACGTTTGTGTTGCTAATTTGTTGGATTTACATGTATGATTTGATGATGGGAGATCTATTTATAAATTGAATTTATCATTTTTTTTTTTATATTTCTAAGTTGTTGGTCTTGAATGATTCTTCTGTTATTGCTTACCTTATTTTTGTAAATATGCTAATTTGGGACCTGAATAATTATCCTTTTTTTTTTTTCCTTTCTAAATTGCTTGTGCAGGAGTTAATTAACTTGAATTTCTGATAATTATTTTGAGATATTTGAGTGTTCATGCAGATTGGGTTTTGGGTATTAGCTTGTTATTGTTAAACACTGACTTCAGTTGGGAATAAATGTGATTAGTGGTAGGGGTGAATATAATTAATTTTGTTTTTATATCTTTTATATTTATATTTATTTGAGTTGTTTGTGCAGTGATCACCAGAGTTCAACCTGTATAGGCCCATTTTTCCCGAAAAATCATTATCTTTCATCCTTAAGTGGGATAAGCTTGATTATCTACTTAACATTAAGATTTTGCACCTCATTGTGGTTAGGGGTTGATCCGATTTTAGAGCAAATCTCAGAAACTTATGTATCTGAACCTGAACTGAACCATAGAAACCGGTTTGGTTCAATTCGGTACTGCGGTTCTAGAAATGTAACAAGAAATATGATATATATATATATTTTATAATAGTAAACATACTAACAATAATTAGTTTAATTAAGTTGGTTAGAACTTGTCAATTCCACAATGAGGACTAGGGTTCATATCTTTCTAGTAACTTTTATATTCTTATTTTTACATAAAAAATAATAAACAAATATATCACCGTTCAATTCAAACCATGACCAAAGCCCAAGAACTGGGAACCGAACCAATTTGAATGGTTCTATCATTTTTGAAACTGGAACAAGAACCGAAAATCGGTTTACCAGTTTTTTTGAACACCCCTAATTGTGATAGTTACTTGTAATGAATAAGAACACACTTAAATCAATGATTTTATTTGTTAGTGAGACGATTAAAGGTTGTATTTGATTTGGAATAATGTTATTTTCTTTCATCCCCATGGACACCATGTGTGGGACAATTTGTTGTTATGGCTATCACGACAAAACTATATTATAGCCATTCTTATTAATTGAGATGACCTTCTTATGCAGGTGTTGTTTTATGAGGATGGTTGCTTGAAATTCTGTTAAGGATTGCTTCGTAAGTCATGGGTTGTAAAGTAATACAAAAATAGAAAGTCAAATAGGTTTATAACTGAATTGTGTCGATGCACCTTTTCCATCAAAATGGAGGATGAGAATGGGCTTGAGCTTAGCTTAGGTCTATCTTTGTGTTGTTCATCTGCCAAGTCTAATGATAAAAATGATAGCTCTTCAAATACTAGGACAGACGAAGGTGACAGAAGCAACAAATTGATCAACGATTTCAAAAACTTTCTTGAGGGTGGCAATCTGAAACAGGAATTTGGCACTGGTTCTCAGAGAAATGATCCAATAAAACCTAATGATTTTTTGAATGCTGCTGTCAATGTGGATGCTTCTAAAAGCTTGAATGGTAAAGGAATTTGGGTTTCAAATGTTAACAAGGGTGCTGAAGTTGAAGAGGAAAAGAGGCATGAGGCTGGTGACAAGCGAAAAAATTTGTTCGATGAGATAAACAATCAAAAGAAGCTTGAGAGAGAATCTCATATTGCTGATTTACATGACAAGCCCAGACCATCACACATTTCCATAACCACAGATGATGGCTCAACTGCTGAAAATGAAGATGTTGCGGATTCTGAAGTCGAAGGTTCGACCTCAAGGCTGATTCCACACCACGGTGATGGTACAAAAAAGTACATTGGGGATGCTATTCAAACAACTAATAATTCTAGTGTAGTGGACGTACAAGGGCAAAAAAGGTTTACCATTTCATCTGAAAAGGAATTTAAGGATGGAAATATGCCATATGGTGTTCCCTTCCCACCTCAATCGGTAAATATCATGAATATGCCTTGCCCATTAGATGTGAAGGAGTCTAGTTCTTTTGGGGTACCCGGCACATCAAACTATCCACAACCGGGTATGGTGCAAGCGATGGCTGCTGCAAATAGCAAGCGACCTGGGACCCAACCTGTGATGCCTGGAAATTTTCCAGTGATGTTTGGATATTCTCCTGTCCAACTTCCAGTGTTGGACAAAGATGACTCCTGGGGTTTGGCTTCTCATCCTCAACAGTTGCATCCTCCCTTTGTTGGCAGGTTTCCACCAAACTCAGATAAACACTATGATGGGCTGAAGATATCTCAAGGTTTTTTATTCCACCCTTCAAATCGTTATTTTATTTTCCCTAAATCTTTTAGATATTACATAGATAGAAATCTCACTGTTTGTTGTGTAAAGTCATCATTTCAGGATATGATTGTGTATGAAACACTTTTCTGTATTGGAAAGAAACTTTAATGCAGATTGATTTTCATTATTGAACCAATTGATAGATTTCAATCCATTTCTATGTTAAAAATAAATAAATCCATCTTTTTCAACATTTTGTTATTGCATTTTTTTTTTTTGGGGTGTGTGTGTGTGTGTGTGTTAAGTGAGTGTTTCATTATCAAAAAGAAAGGCTATTCAATGATGGTCAATACAAGCCGTTAAGAGCCAACCACGTAAAAGCTAAGGCCTCTAGCTCCATGAGGCACCCAGATAAGAAAATTGTTATTGCACATTATAGTAGTCTTACAGATATCCCGATTATTAATCTCACTATGAATACATTATTTTTAATATATTGCCTTTTTTTTTAAATTTTTAAATTTTTTAATTGTCCCCTGCTTTTAAGTTGAGGCTTGTGCTTGATGTAGGTTCCTTTTCTCAGACACAAGATGGTGTGAAGGGAAGCAATATGATCTTTGGGACAAAAGAGGAATCTGACAAACTGAGAGCAGAAGGTTTTCCTTATGAACTTTCAGCAATAAGGCCCGGTATTGTTGCGGAGCTGAAATTTGGGGGATGTGGTTCGTCCCCAAATCTACCATGGGTTTCTGCAAAGGGTCCTGGCCCAAATGGTCGGACAATTTCTGGTGTGACTTTTAGATACAGTGCAACCCAAATCAAGATTGTTTGTGCTTGCCATGGGTCCCACATGTCCCCTGAAGAATTTGTTCGGCACGCTGGTGAAGAGCAAACCAATCCCGATTCTGGCTCCGGTTTAGCGTCGTTGCCAAGTAACAACCCTGCCGCCTCAGCTCAAAGCTAATTCCTTACTTCTATGTTCAAGTAAGCTAATAAACATTGACATCTGATGCAGTGACGAAGACTTGTTTGTGGCTTTACATACCTTGTGAAAAATTGCTCATCACTTGTCTCACTGTATATGCTTTAGCTACTTGATTTGCCATCGATCGGTTGTCTTAGCTGCTGCTCATGGCATAGCATATATGTATGTAATAATTTATTGCATAATTCATTTGTCAAATAGATAGAAAGATGAAGCATCTCTTTTTTGTTGTGCTCATCGAAGACCACCCCATTCATGTATATAGATATTGTGCTTTTCAACTGTATTGCTGGAATGTACTTCTGAAATTTGGGCTTTACTGGGGAGTACTTTCGCGCAGCCAATAACATGTACTTGTGTGTTCAAAGTACGATGATTCTGGTGGTTTCATATTTGTGCTTTGATTTTGATAATTTAGATTTACACCTTGTGTATGAAGATTAAAGTGAGCTGGACATTTCTTTTGAACATGGATGGTTTTTTGTGCATGGATATGTTTTGTTTTACCTTGCGTTGTTGGTTTTTGGGTAATCTGACCTTGATTTGCAGTTTATACATGAGAGTTGATGCGCCATGATCCCCATTCATTTATTGATCTCATCAAAACTTGTTTAAAACAATCGTGTACAAAACTTGTAATTTGTTCTCTTTTTTTAGTGTTTAATCTTTTAGCTTGAACCCCCCACCCCCACCTAGGGTGAGCCAGATGGAAAGACCAACCAACCATAGATGATGACGATTGAGGTTGCCTTGGCTCAAAGGAAGAGTTTTTTCCATGAGATGGAAAGCTAACTAGATTTCTATGACAAATTCACCTTTTTGTATTAGCTTTTAGAGTTTCTTTCTTCTTTGCCATGGATTTTGAACGAGGTCATAAAATTGATTGACATGAAAGAATCCTGGTGCAATTTGACCTCTCTAAATCCTCATCTTTACATACAATTTACAGGTATGGTTGGTTAGGCATGAACTGGGCTAGGTATAGAACAGAGCCATATTTGTTTGAATTAGGTTGACTAAGATTGTGAATACGGTGGGATTGAGTGATGGGAGTATTGATGTAGTGATATTAAGTTAGAAATGGAAGATAAAATATATTTGTTTGTGTCCGTAGTATGGTAATATTAGTTGGTTGGAATCAAATCTATACAATCACGAAAAAGTTCTCATTACATAAAGAGTTTTTGTTTGTGTGTGTGTGGTTGTTGTTGTAAATTGAGAGGCAAGATAGTCTTTTTACTTCCAATCTCATAGGATTGAATTTGCAATCCTAACCCTCTCACGGGAAATGCTAATGTTAGGGATATCAAATTTTCTACTAAATAAATGATCAAATGTCTCACATGGGTGTGGGGTTCGCAATTTTGGTCATTTGTTTGGTAAAAAATTTGGGGCCTATAGCATTTTCTAATGCTAATCCCACACTTTTGTGGGAATTCGTAGTCCCATGCCGTTTTATCAGAACCAATCATGATTTTGATAATAATTCAATCTATTGTAGCAGCTATGGTTGTGTGGAGATTGGAATTTTGGGGCCAAGGAGTGAGTGGAATCAAATTGAAGTGCTAGTCTAGAGAATATTTGTGCACTTCTGTTAAGAGCAATGTTATACATGAACGGATTTTTGTTTTATCTTTTTTTACTTGGTAAATTGCACTTCTTACACCTATAATTTGATTCAAGTTTCACTTTGATTCTTATTTTTATTTTTTAAATTTTTGCATAATTTGGTATTTATATTTTAAATCTAATTTTAATTTTGATCATTCCATCCAAATTTGTGTAATCTCTTGATTTTGTCATCTACAGTTGAGGGGGTGCAAGTAGCCTTTATCATCAGTTCTGCTGGGTAGCTCGAAATTGACTGTCTCAAATGGCTCAAAGTGTCAAAATGACGTCGTTTTGGCTTCTTTTTTTCTTTTCTTTTCTTTTTTTTTCCCTTCTCCCTCTCTTTTTTCTCTCAAACTGGTTTGAGAGCCAAACCCAGGCGACGATGAGGGAAAGAGAGGAGAAGGAGAAACATAGGAGGAAGAGGAAGAGAGGATGCTGGAGATGGCTTCACCAATCGAATGGGAAGCCGTTGGAGTGGGTTTGGTAGTTTTTAGAGAGAGAAAACAACAAATTTGAAGCAAACCCACTTTCTCTATCTAAAATTCAAGCCACAATTAATCTAGAGGAGAGGGCAAAGAGAGAGAGGAAGGGTGGTGTTGGGTTTGTTTGCTCTAAAATCCACCATTAATCCCAACCTTCAAAGCTCTCTTTACCTACCATTGTTCTTTCACCAACATAATTTCTTCAATCCATCACATAGAGAGAGAAAGAGAAAGAGAAAGAGAAAGAGATCATATAAATCCAAAATCCACCAAGAACAAAGCCTCTTCTGTCAAGCAAATCTCAAACCTTTCTATTTCCTCTTCTTCTTCTGTTCTTTTCTGAATCCAAACGCAAAATTAAAACTCAAAATCAAAACCAAATCAAAAATCAAACTCACAGTCACAAATCTCTTTCCTCTTCTTCGTTCTTCTTTTCTGAACCCAAAATCAAAATCAAATCCCAAAATCAAAACTAAACCCAAAACCAAACCCACAGATAAATAGCTATATATATAGATATAGAGAGAGAAGATGAAAGGCAAATTTGCAAAGGGGGATGAGAGGGAGGCAAATTTGTAGAGAGGGATAAGAGGGATGCTTTTGGAGAAAGAGAGAGATAGAAAGGAGAGAAAAAAAGAAAGAGAGAGATACCAGGTATTCGGGCCATTTGAGCCCCTTCTTTTTCGAGCTACCAGGCATTTCACCTTTATCACGATGGTCAATGTCCCATCCACCCTCGTGGCATTTCCATGTTATAGAAGCTTTTCTTGAGCTTGTATGTTTGTTTTTCATATAGAAAATCCAAACAGAAGAAGAAAAGTTTGAACAATGGCATCGTCCCAAAATAAATGTGAGGACTTACACTTAGCGCCCTTGTATTTTTGTCAAGATTTTTGGCCCTTTTATTTTTAATTGTAACAATCAATTCTTAATATTTTAAATCAAGTTGCAAGGTCACTTTTTTACCCATCCGGTGTTATTATAAGATTAGAGAAACTTATTATATGAGTCATATATGATATTTTTCTCGTTTCATTAGCACTCTTATATTTTAACCAAAATTTTATTTTGGTTCTTTTATTTTTGATTGCAATAGTTTCATGTACGGTGGATATGCGAAGTGTAACATTGCAGTTTGACTTAAAATGTAAATAATTGATTGTCATAATAAAAAGTAGAGGAGCCAAAGTAAAATTTTGATGAAAGTGCAGAAATGTTAAGTGTAATTAACCCTAAATGTAAAGAAGTGGAGAGAGTTTTGGGAAATTTTTTAGTCAAATTTAAATTTAATATGAGTAAAGAGTAAGGGTTGAAGATGCCTTACTTAGTGCAATGGTGGTTGAGGTGGTATTAATGGTGATAAAGGGGTGGTGTAGATGGCACTAGAAATTATGCATAAACAAGTAGTGGTAGTGATGATAATGGTAGTGAAATCATAACAATACAAATTGATTGCTATGTATAAACAGTTATGAATTCAATCAATATTAAGGAAAAAAATTTACTCTTAAAATTTTCTTAACTTTAATGTTATATTTTAAGAATCATTTAAAATTTTAAATTATACGAATTATCAAAAGAATTTAAATATTAAATTAAGTAATCAAAACACTACCTTATTATCTAAGAAGCACAGGTGCGGGTACAAGTACGGTACGGGTACGAGTACGGGTACGCCGATACGGCAAAATCCCAAAAAAGTAGGGTACGGGTACGGCTGCGGTACGCCGATATTTTTTTATTTTATTTTTTATTTTTTATAATTATGGTTAAAAGATCCAACCTACAAATTGAAGTTAAATATCAAAACTAAAAAGAGCACTATAAATAAAACTCATTTTCCTATAAGCATAAAAAAATAATATTTTTGATTATTAACTAAACTCTTTTATAAGCATAAACTGTGGTGAAAAGCTTATACATCTAATTTAACTAAACTGCTTATTACATCCTATAAGCATCAACTGTTTTCAGGAATAACTAATTTTTTTGATTATTAGCATTTTCATCTCAAATTTTTTATTATTAATAACTAATAATAATATTTATGATTATTACCATTTATGATTATTAGCATTTTCATCTCTAATATTTATTATTAATATTTATTAGCATTTTCATTATTAATAATAACTAAAGAAGAAACAAGAAAAAAAATTAATAAATAAAGATGAAGTAACTAAAAATAAAGATGTCGCAGAAGAGGAAAATAATAATAACTAATAATAATATTATTAATAACTAATAATAATATTAATAACTAATATTATTAATAACTAATACTAATAATATTAATAACTAATAATAACACATTTTCAGCATTTTCAGTATTATTAATAACTAATAATAATATTAATAATAATAACTAAAAATATTAATATTAATAATAATAAATAAAGATGAAGCATTTTCAGTAACTAAAGACGAAACAAGAAAAAAAAAAAAAAAAAATAAATATGAAGAGATACGTATACCTCTCTGATCTCTGCGTCGAAGAGGAGATTAGGGCAAAACAGTGATGAGGAGGGTGATCTGATTTCTGCGTCAAAGTCGAAGCCGAGGGTCGAAGTTGAAGACGAGGGTCGAATCTCTGGGTAGAAGTCGAAGACGAGGGTGAGTGAGGGTCGAAGTTGATCTGTTTCGAAGTCGCAGACGAGGGTGAGGGTCGAAGTCAATCACTGTTTGAAGTCGCAGAAGAGGAAAATGAAGATGGTCGAAGTCGATGAGATTAGGGCAAAACATTGATGAGATTAGGGCATTCGTATATACGGTATACACTTTTTTTTTTTTTTTTTTTTTTTTTTAATTTTTCTTAATATTGCTCCGGTACCCCTCAATTTTTCAAAAAATTTGATTTCAAAACGTACCGAATGCGTACCCATGCCGTATCTGAGCCGTACCCATGCCGTACCCAACTGAGGCAGACGTACCGGACTGTTTTTTGCCGTACCCGGTACGCGTGCAGCCGTACCGGTACGCGTACCCGCACCCGGTAAGTACCCGGTGCGTGTACGACACTATTTTTGGAGTACCCGTGCTTCATAGCTTATTATGTTAGGTTTGTGATATAAAATCTAGATGGAACAGTTGTGCAGTAACTGAGGACTATTTATTTTGACGTAAAATATTTTACAAAAAAGAATATTTTTTTTTGTGTAAATTAATTTTATATAGAAAAATGTTTTGTTTTTATTTTTCAACATTTGATTGACACTTGAAATAAAAATATATTATTACTTAAAAGAGAAATTTTGATTCAATAAAGTGTTATTTATAACTTTTTAGTAAGCTAATATATTTATGAAAAGTTTACCTATAAATCTCATCTTGAGGAATGGTGATCCATTTAGCCCTAAAGATTTTTTAATAGACCAATTAGTCCCATTGATTTTGAAAATGTAGGTTTAATATATTATTTAAAAATTAAATTTTACGGTTATACCATTATTTCTATTATGTTTCTTTTTTCTTTTTTTATTTATATCTTTTAGAAAGGTAAGGTACATAATATATGATAATCAAATTTGAAATTCTTTTTTATATAAAAAGAAAAATTTTATTTGGGAAACATTTCGAAAGGAATACAAAAATGACTTAAAAATGGGATTCTTCAAACATTCCAAAAGGATGTGAGATTTTTCAAACATTTCAAAAAGAGTACAAAAACTACTTAGTAAGTTTTGGCCAAATGTATAATTTTAAACTGTAATACTCCAATGTAACACTCAAACGTAACACTCTAATGTAATATTCCCAAAAAAAAAAAAAAAAAAAAAAATCTTAGTGCAATACACTAATATAACACATAAAAAAACTCTTTACTGTATTTTTTCCAAACGTAACACTCTAATATAACACTTCAAAAAAATTCCTTAGTTTAACACTCTAATGTAACACACAAAAATTCCTTATTATAACACTCTAATGTAACACACAAAAAAACTTTTTAGTGTATTTTTCCCAAACGTAACACTCTAATATAATACTCTAAAAAAATTCCTTAGTGTTACACTCTAATATAACACACAAAAAAAAAAAAAAAAAAAAAAAAAAAAAAAGACTTCTTAGTGTATTTTTCTAAATGTAACACTCTAATATAATACTCTAAAAAAACTTCTTAGTATAACACTCTAATATAACACACAAAAACTTCTTAGTGTAACATTTTAACGTAACACACAAAAAAAAAACTCCTTAGTATACTTTTTTCAAACGTGACACTTCACTAAAAAAATTCCTTAGTATAACACTTTAATGTAACAAAAGATAAAAATAAAAAAACTTGTTGGTGTAATTTTCTCAACATAACTCTCCAATGTAACACAAAAAAAAATTTATTGGTGTACTTTTCCTAAACGTAACACTCCAATGTAACTTTAAAAAGAAAGAATGTGAGATTTGTAAACCATTCCAAAAGGAGTACAAATATTCCTTAGTAAGTTTTGCACAAATGTATAATTTCAAACTATGAGTGTTACGTTTGGAAAAAGTATAGTAAAAAGTTTTTTTAGTGTTTTTGTGCGTTACATTAGAGTATGTTACATTAGAATGTTACGTTTAAGATTACACTGATTGTAGTGTTATGTTTGGGAAAAATACACTAAGAAATAAATATATATATATTTTGGTATTACATTGGAACGTTACGCTTGGAAAAAGTACACCAAATAGTTTTTTTTGAGTATTATGTTGTTACGTTTGAGAAAAGTATACAAAAGAATTTTTTAGTGTGTTATATTGAAGTATTACGTTATTGAAGTGTTGTATTACAGTATTAGATTTTTGTTCATAATGTGATTATAGAATGAGGCAAAATTCAAAACTTTTATAGTGTAAATTGTCCAAATGTGTAATTTTACATTTTGAGAATCCCAAATAATGATTTTATAGGCTTATTTTGGGCTAATTTTGAACCTAAATTTGAGTGAGGTCCACATGTCTTTTGAGGTGGGTCCAAAGAGATGACGTGTTTCTTACCATATGGCAAATCACACGGTGAAGACGGTTCGTCAAAACCATTTATGAGTGAATGGGAAGTTGATGTCGTTTTCGGATTTGTGAAATGAACAATTAAATAATAAAATATGGGTTTCCTTGTAAGGCTTGTCCCACATTAGAATTTTAAGAGAACTTCTGTGTGTATATAAGTTTTAGGTGACAACACTTGGGTTAGGCCCCAAGGGGCACCCCAAGTTTGTAGAAGGGAGAAGTTATGAATAATGTGAACCTTAGCCCAAACCACCATACACGTGCGCGGGTGTGGGTTGTGGGTCGAGTCAGTTCTAACATTAATTTTTTGGACAAAATTTTTTCAAATTCTTACGGGAAAATTATTTGAATTTCTAAACGAAATTAAATTAATTTTTCGTGCCAAATTTTTTTTTTTTTTTTTTTTTTTTTCAGTCCAAACAATCCCTTGGTTAGTCCATTTCCAGCAGTTTTAAAACTGCCCAGACATATTTAACTGCCGAGCAGTTATCTGTTGAAACTGCCACCAGATCTGTTTAAAATTCAAACTGTATCTGTTCAGGTTTTTTGCACCTGTTCAGACAGATCTGAATAGTCACCATTTGCCTATAAAAGAAGTCCATTTCCAGCATTTGTTTGATTCTGAAAAATTCATTTTCTTTCCTTCATTTTGCTCTCTTGCATTATTATTCTTCATATTAGATTTACAGAAAAAATCAGGGAGTATAGAGCACAAGTTCTAGTTTGCTAAAACAAATTGTTTTTAGTGCTAATACAATCTGTGTAAGATCATTGTATACTGGGAGATAGACGCCACTTATCCGTAAGTACCGTAGCGGGACGAATTTGTCTTAAGGATAGAGTGCCACACACTCGATTTGATCTAATTTTGTACTTTTCATTTCGGTAAAATAAATTCTGTAAGTAATTTATTTATTTTTTGTTTGTCTTAGTTTCAAGTTATTTGTTTTACACAGAAGACTGTTATAACAATCTTAAGATAGATTTGAATTATTCTGTTTAAACAGAATTTTTCGTTTGTTTCCTTTCTTCTTTTTTATTCTTACAGAAATTATTTTCTGTGGTTTTACAAATAATATTCTGGTTGGAAAAATAAATAGTAGTAATATACTATTTGAAAAATAGTATTACTGTTTATTTTCTTTGACAACTAGTAGTAATATACTGGTAGTCATTAACAATTCAGAATATTTATTTGTGAAGTTTGTCAGAAATTATTATTCATTTTCAGAAATAATATCTAAGTTTTCATTAATTAAAATTCTATTTCAGTATTTTAATTATTGAAGCGTTACAAAAATTTAAATTTCTGTGTGGAATTAATTTGATTAAATGAAATTTTATTTTATTTTCAAATTAATTGAAAATAAAAGTTACAATTTTTGTTTCTTTTATTTTTACAGAATTAAATTATGTAGTTTTGGTTTAATTTTCTGTGTAGTATAAAATTCTAATTATAATTTAGAATTCATGGCTATTGAAACTAATGCTCAAACTAGTACTAGTATGGTGGCTGCAATTGCTCTAACCCCCTCTGCTGTTGTGACTATACCAGTCAATCACGGTGACAAGCCAGAGAAGTTCTTAGGAACATATTTTAAAAGATGGCAGCAGAAAATGCTATTCTATCTTACTACTCTCAACCTGACATGGTTTCTCCGTGAGGATGCTCCTACTCTGAAAGAGAATGAAATTGACCGGCAAGTGGTTGCGGCGGTCGATGCTTGGAAACATGCTAATTTCCTTTGCCAGAACTACATCTTGAATGGACTTGACAACACATTATACAACGTTTACAGTCCTGTCAAAACGGCAAAGGAACTTTGGGAGTCTTTGGGAAAAAAAATACAAGACAGAAGATGCTGACTCGAAAAAATTCATAGTAGGCAAATTTCTGGACTTTGTGATGATTGATTCTAAGACTATGATCAGCCAAGTTCAAGATCTCCAACTCATTTTGCATGACATTCATGTAGAAGGCATGTCTCTTAGTGAATTCTTCTAGGTTGTTGCCCTAATTGAGAAATTGCCACAAGATTAGAAGGAATTCAAAAACTATCCCAAACACAAGCGCAAAGAAATGACTTTGGAAGAATTGATTGTGCATTTGAGGATTAAGGAGGACAACCGCAATTATGAGAAGCAGGTTGGTAAGTATCCCATGGAGTCTAGGGCAAATGTGGTGGAACATGCTCCAAAAGCAAAGAAACAAAAGTTTTCTAGAGAAAGTTCCGCATAAGGCTCTAAAGGAGGGGAAACTAAAAAGTGCAAGTTCAATGGCAAATGTTACATCTGTGACAAAGAGAGACATCGGGCCAAAGATTGCCGTAACAAGCGCAAAGGCAAAGGAAGATCAAGCAAGAAGCCTGCTCAAGCCAATATGACCGAAGTAGACAAAATTTCCAATGGTGTAAATGACATAAATCTTTCTATAGTTGTTTCCGAGGCAAATCTTGTTGGAAATCCTAATGAGTGGTGGGTGGACACTGGTGCTACTTGCCACATTCGTGCCGACAAAAAGATGTTCACATCTTATTCTGTGATGGACAACAGTGAATAACTTTTTATGGGCAACTCATTGACTTCTAAAGTTGAAGGACAAGGAAAGATTATTCTGAAGATGACATTTGGAAAGGAACTCACTCCCAACAATGTGCTGCATGTACTGGACGTTCGCAAGAATCTAATCTTCGAATCTCTGTTGAGTAAAAATGGGTTTAGGCTAGTTTTTGAAAGTGACAAATTTGTACTTACCAAAAACGGGATGTATGTAAGAAAAAGTTACATGTCTGATGGCCTTTTTAAAATCAATGTAATGACTGTTGTACATTTTGTTATTAATAAAAATACATCTTCTTTTTACTTGCTTGAGTCTTTAAATTTATGGCATGGTAGATTAGGACATGTTAATTATGAATCTTTGTTTAGATGAATTAATATGGAATGTTTACCTAAATTTGACATTGATTTAAATAAAAAATGTGAAATTTGCGTTAAGGCAAGATTAACTAAAACTCCTTTTCATTCAATTGAACGAAGTACGAAGCCACTTGAATTAATTCATAGTAACATTTGTGATTTTAAATCAATTCAAACTAGAGGTGGGAAAAAATATTTTATCACTTTCATAGATGACTATACTAGATATAGTTATGTTTATTTAATTCGAACCAATGATGAAACTTTGGAAACTTTCATTCAATACAAGAATGAAGTTGAAAATCAACTCGGTAAGAAAATTAAAAAACTTACAAGTGATAGAGGTTGTGAATATGAATCACCTTTTGGTGAATTTTGTAAAGAACATGGAATAATTCATCAAACCACCGCTCCTTACTCACCTCAGCAAAATGGAATTGCTGAAAGGAAAAATAGGACTTTAAAAGAAATGATGAATGCCATGTGTAGACGTCCCTGAACGTCCCGGGAGAAATCCCGTTTTGTTCATTGGAGCTCACTACAGTTTGGGACTCAATGTCACGGTCCAGTATCTAATCTCGCAGAGTGCAATGCAAGACCGATGAATCATCAAAGAGTCCAAATTCGGCAAATCGTTTTGAAAAATTGATTTTTAGAAAGAAGTGCCAAACATGGACTGCTTTGCCAGATACAGAGTCGCCACCTAAATATTTTATTTTTAGGGAAATTTAGGAAACCTTGACTCGTTGCCTAAGGCCATGTGTCCGTCATCACCAAAGTTGCCTCGGCTCAGGAACTTGGGTACGATTGGGGAAGGTCATCTATGAGCACCCCCGCTCACTCGATCAAAGATCGGCCTCTACTATCCATGATATCTAGTTTTGAAAACATTATGTACTCTTATTCCGGTTATTAGCCTAGAATTACTATGTGATGCACACAGAATACAAGTATAGACTAGATCGCCTAATTTGGAACCAAGCATCGCATATCCATTTGTTTGGAAATGGTTTTGAATTTTGCTACTCGCAAGTAGGCTAAAACATGGATTTCGATAAATTATTCCAATTCAAGCAATCCAACCTTCATCCACAGGCACTCGGGCAGGTATATCACATAAGCAGTTAGCCTCATGGCAAGCATGCTATCATGTTAACACTCACACACATGCAAGATGCTAAAGCATAAACACTCACAGTGTACTCCAAGCCAAAACGAAGAACTAGTTAGTAATCATGCATGATCCTAGTTCATGTTAAAATGGCTAATGCAACACATGCAAAATGCAACTAGAATAGGCTCGGCTAACCTAAGAATGGCATATGAAATGCAACAACTCGATACACGTATTCAAGTTGGAATTGAAGTACAATGCAATTAGTATGATGCGCTGAGTCCGGTGTATGTAATACAAATGAATGAATGCAAACATGCATAGCATAAGGTATGCTAAATCAAATATGCCCTAAAACCAACCACCATAAGCAGGTAAGTAAAATGGAGAAAGACGTGGGGTTGGAAGACATGCATCACACACACGCACACTTATTACACAATTGCGCCCTCTCGAGGGAGGGACCGAAAGAATAATACAAATTAATTAACTAACAAACTAATTAAATATTACACAATACTTAACTATTTAAACAAATTAATTAAGCTACTGAAAACAGTAAAGCAGCTTCGGGAAGAGGGAGGAATGCATGCATGCTCGGCTTCGCTCAGAAATCCATCACCATACTCATGCTGCCTCTGTTTACACTGCTCTGCACCTCTGAACACTTTGCAAGTCTTAAGGATGCTTCTGAACCACTCCCTTAGGGTTGTGGGAGGTCACCGACCAAGAGGTGAGGCCACTGGCCATGGAAATATAGTCACCGACCAAAAGTGAGGCCATCGGCCAACAATACATAGTCGGCCGGCACTGAAGATGGCCGACCGGCCATCTCTTCCTGTAGAACCCTGTTTTGCTGCAGCAGAGGACAGACAAGGCATGGCAATGCATTTTCAAAGCGATGTTTGCACGACCACCCTCCCTATCATGTTATGAACTCAAGGGAGTGTGGCTCCCGACCCTTCGGGCCATCAATCACGCATTTCAATGCATGATGGCCCAAGAGGCCAAGTGTGCAATTTGATATCAAGTGAAATGCACACAAACACACAATGATCCTAACCTCCATCATAATTGATCAAGAGGCAAGGGATGCCAACATGCACATGCTATGCAACCTAAACATGCAAGCAAACCAATGCAACATGAGCATGTGAACAAACATGCAAACATGCAAACATATAACAACATATCAAACATATGGCAAAACGCAAGCTAACAAGGATGCAAGATGCAACTTAGGCATGCAATAACATGCAATGAGCCGAGTATGCAACAACACACAAGGCGAGCATGCAACAACATGCAAAGGATAGACTTACACCAAGATGGACAGCTCTCTAATAGGTCCAAAACAGTGGCCAAAATGCTAAGGAATAAGGGACAAAATCACATACAAACATACACATGTGAAGGCCTAACCACTTAAGCATAAAAAGGCAACTTTTAAGTACACTTAAAAGGGAAGGAAAAGCATGCCAATGTGACAACATTACGTGCTTTGCAATGGTGCTAAGAGTGATGCCAAACCACATAAGCAAGCCAAGCATGCATGATTAAGGCTTAAGGCTTAAAATAAGGCAAGGGAATTGAACCAATGCTACACAAAACAAAGAGCATATGGCAAGCATAACCCAAAACAGTTCTAAATTATGGCAAAGTAAGCCTAAAACATGCAATGACCAAGGCCAAACAAGCAAAAACATGAAGCATGCAAGGCCATCAAAAATGTGTTACACTACACCTAATACAACCAAACATGGCATGATTTAAGCGACCCAAAACAGAGTTATGACATGTGAAAATGAGCCAAAAAACCCACTTAGATGTCATCCCAAATACCCAAGCATGTTGGCATACGCAATGTCACATTCATGAGGCATAAAACACAAACTATCCAAGGCATGGAATAGGTGATAAATGCAAGTATTCAAGCGTACTATATGGACTGAAATGACATTTTAAGTGATGCCAAACCACTAAAATTATCCAAGTAGAGCATGCTAGAGGATTCAACACTCAAAACCTACAAGCTAGATTGCATGGTAGCTATACAAAGCAAGTCATGGATGACCAAAACAACCAAAATCAGAGCTTTAGCATGGTAAGACAAAGCTAGAAGCTTCATAAAGCTAAGCCAAATTCATGCTAAAAACACATGTTACAACATGATGCATGTTAAGGCCAAATCATGGGATTACAAGGCAAGTGCATGAAGCATACATGACATGTCTAAACCAACTTAAAATAGAGGTATACCATGGCAAAATAACCACAAATACCAGCTAAGACATGGCCAACATAAACTTAAAAAAGGTGCTCACATATGAGGCAAATATGACAAGTATTGAAGACAACAAGGAGAGGGGATGGCCCTCTCCTTCTTAGGACCTCAAAACACCATCCCCACCACTGAAATCCCTCTGGATTTCAGTGGTGAGAAGGCCAATATAAGGTGGTCCCAGAGCTCACAAAGAAGGGTACAAAAAGAGGCCAAGCAAGGCCTAAGGGGGGGTAAACAACCCCAAACACCAAAGAGATCTTAAACAACTATTTTAAGCACTTAAAAACAGAACTTTTATCAGTTATTAGTTAAGCTTAAAAATAGATGCAAGATAGGCTAAAAGCTTGTGCAAAAATGGGGAATAAAGAGGGTAGTTTCTTACCTTTGAAGAACCTTTTCAAGAACACCAGTCCAGCACCTTCCTTGGATCAAAACCAGCCCAAGAACTCTGAAAACAACTCCTTACAGCCTTAGCAACCAAGGATGGTGTAACACTAGGTGTTTATGTGCAATAGTGTGAACAAAAGTCACTTTAGGCCATAAATACACACACAAATGATTAAAGAGAGGGAGATATAGAGATAGATGGATACAACTCTCTAACCCTAATTTTCAGAACCTCTGAGAAGGGAGGAGGACCTCCCCTCTTATAGAAATCCAATTCCTAAGCTTCTAAGAGAAGCTAACACAAGGTGTAAATCCCTCCATACACGTGTATGGAGGGGGTGTAATGTGGATACCAGCTGCAGATGGAAAGGGGTCGGCTGGAAAATGTGGTCAATTGACCAAGAAAAATGGCCGGCCGACCAAAATCATTGCCGACCGGCCAACACCTTTGGCCGGTAGCAAGAAAATAGGGCCGGTGGCCTCATGCCAAGGCCGGTGAGGTGTAGGGATGGCCAACAAGCCATTCCCTGCCCTCAGAAGCAAAAACACAAGTGTTTGGTAAATAACCAAGCACAAAGCAAACAAGTCGAGAGGTCTTGAGGCAAGGCGCGCGACCGAAACCTCCGAGAACTCAAGACGAACACGAACATGGATGATCACCGAGTGTTCAAACGGTGACGTCCAAGTCCTGAGGACGGTCAAAAATGGGGTGTCTACAGTTGCCCCTCTTTGACAGAACTCGAAAGTCATAACAATGACGGGAGTGAATGTCAAAGCCCAGAGACGGCCTATTTTTGACAAGGCCGAAGATTTAGACAAAGCATACAAGCTATAGATAAAAGATATGCGCCCGAGGGTGGGGGCAAAATGCAAGAACAATGCACAAAGCCGAGCATAACTTATGATCACGTAAAGAAAGCTGTAACGAAGCATAACATGCAACAGTTTTAAGCAAGCATACACAAATCTAATTATATTACATGCAGAAAGGGTGTAAGAGAATTACTGCAATTCTCACTGCGAATACAGTGTGCATGTGTGATAGATACACAAAGCGAACGTGTGATAGATACACAAAGTGAACAAAGTATGATAGATACACGAAAGGTGAACACAAAGTGCGATAGATGCACTAAGTGAACAAGCGTGATGGATACACTAAAGGTGAACACAAAGTGTGATAGATGCACTAAGTGAACAGGTGTGATGGATACACAAAAGGTGAACACAAAGTGTGATAGATGCACTAAGTGAACAGGTGTGATGGATACACAAAAGGTGAACACAAAGTGTGATAGATGCACTGGGTGAACAAAGTATGATAGATACACTAAAGGTGAACACAAAGTATGATAGATGCACTTAGTGAACAAATGTGATAGATACACTAAAGGTGAACACGAAGTGTGATAGATGCACTAAGTGAATAAAGTATGATAGATACACTAAAGGTGAACACAAAGTGTGATATATGCACTGTGTGAACAGAGTATGATAGATACACTAAAGGTGAACACAAAGTGTGATAGATGCACTATGTGAACAGAGTATGATAGATACACTAAAAGTGAACACAAAGTGTGATAGATGCACTATGTGAACAGAGTATGATAGATACACTAAAGGTGAACACGAAGTGTGATAGATGCACTAAGTGAACAAGTGCAATGGATACACAAAAGGTGAACACGAAGTGTGATAGATGCACTAAGTGAACAAGTGTGATGGATACACAAAAGGTGAACACAAAGTGTGATAGATGCACTAAGTGAACAGGTGTGATGGATACACAAAAGTAAAGGAAGTGTGATGGATACACTAAGGTGAATGACCTTAAACAAAACTTCTTGAATGAACCGTACATACAATATCGCTTGGTTACGCCAGTTTCAAATGAATCGTACATACAATATCGTGCATGAAGGAGAAAGAAACTTGATAGGTACAATGCAATACAATGCATGATGTTTAAGGAATGCAATAAACAAACCTAGCGGCGCTTTAGAAAGCACCTCATGGGGTGAGTGGTGATGAACCGCTCTACTCTGACGGGGATCTCCCCTCGTGCTCTTCGAACACTTACCTTCAACTTACAGTACAAAGGCTCTGAAATATTGACAAGGGTTCTTCACGTAGAACACTTTGGATGCTGCCTTCCATCCTGATCATATTCACAACTTTCCCTATTCTCCAATGGGGTGACAGACTAGGTTGGTTCAGTATCCAGAATTGAGGTGCATACACGTTATCTCAACCTATGGGGCTTCCATACAGATTTCAAGCTGAGGACATGCCTCTGGGTATTTAAACCAGACTTTTGTCTCAGAAATCCTGAAACTTTGCGTTCTAGACAACAGCCATTCGAACTCTAGTTTCCACTGTCGCAGTTGGTCTCCTAGGAACTCATTGCGAACACAGCCAAGATGCCTCTGGCAGGGAATGGTACTCAGGGAGAGCACTTCTGATTGCCATTCTGGCTTGAAGCAGACTTGATCTTGAGCTTGAGGTAGAGGCACACTCATACTTCGGAGCATTGGCAAGACCTGAAGGGGTACACACGGAATGCAATCTCGGAACTTACTGAAGTTGAAACAAACTCAGATACCCGACATTTTCCCTCTTTTCTTTTCCTTTGCAGTCTGGAACCTATATAGCTTCAGATAGGTCCTGGTTTTACTGTTCCTGCATGACCTGGGTTGAACCCTGCGATTTTACGAAAGAACGAATCTTGTTTTGCACAGATGTGGAGAACGACACGGCACTTGGAGCGCAAAATGATTTTATTTTTGAAATTGAGAGATGAATTCTTGACCGGGGTATTGAGCCTACGACTGAACACAGCGCACTACGACTCAACAACGGAAAACAAAAGGTAAACAACCTAAACACATCGAGTAACACTCGAAACAACTCAAAACAAGAATCGAGATAAAACAAAAGACAGCACACTCGGACGTGCACAGGGAGCCTGTTTCTCTGGGTATTGTTTCCCACCCTTTCTCATTTGTGATTCTCACATCACTCAGCCCTCATGCTCTGTTTTTTTTTTTTTTTGGTCTGAAAAAGCCCTTTTTCTCACGTTTTCTCTCAGCGCACATCTCTCTATTCTTCAATCTCTTATTTTTTATCCCTCCTCTGGGTGGTTGATGGATAAACAAGAAGTTGCGGGCTCTTGCCCCTAGCATTCTGCTAGATTCTCTTTCTTCTGCTCACAACAGTGAACTTCTCCCACAGAGGGGTTGCAATGCGACCAGACGCGCAGCAGATCTGCAACTGACATCGGTTGACGATGCTCTGCTGGGGAGTTTGGACGTGATCAAATCTGTTTGGATGAGGGAGTGGAATACCCTGCTCCATTCCAGTTCGTGCTTCGCACTTGGCTTGATACCTCGCTGCTCAGAGGATATGAGAGCTTTCAGCCCTTTTCTGTTAGTTTTCGCTGTGCCCTTCTTGGCGAATAGGGTGCCCTTTCTGGTAAATGCAATGACAACGGGGGAAGGACAAGAAGCCTGACTCAACTGTGCCCCTAGTTCATCATTTTGACCAATTTTTTGTTTTGGTTTTCTACTAAAACAATTTTGACCAACATGAGAGTTAGATTAACATGCTTGTTCGATTTTTTGATTTGAAATCATGCAAGTCAGGTTATGAGCACTGAAAATTTTCCTTTTTTGGGTCCAAGAAATGGTCTAGTTTTAGAAAAATGGAATAATTTTCGAGAGAATTAGTCAACCTCATTAAAAATTCTCAAAAACTATTTTCGCAAATGGCCACTGCTCGACCAACGCAGAATTTACTCTTGAGATGCACAACCTTAGATCCAAAACAAATGGAAAATTGCCCCTTGTCTGAATGGCACTGCATGGCAACTGAAAGTTGCCCCTAGTCTGAATAGCACCGCAGCACTGCACGGCAACGGAAAGTTGACCCTAGTCTGAATAGCGCCGTATCACGTGGCAACCAGTCCTCACAGTGACAATTACAACCAAATTCTCGAATACAGAGAAGACAAAGATGACCAGAACCATCACATGGACACAGTCAAATTTGAAGTGTTCTACGGCTGGACTTCAGAATGAAGTTGCCTACGTATCCTAAACATGGGAATCAAGCCTGACGTAGTTCCGGGTTAAGGTACACTCGGGTATTAACCTCTCCTTTTTGCGTTCTAAGTTTTGCCAAGGCCGCCCTTCCGGGTTTTCAACCTTACGAGCTATGTTCTTATTTTCTTTTCAATTCTTTTCATTTCTTTTCTTCTTTTTTCTTTTTCATCTTTTCTTTTCATTCTCTTCATTTTTCTTCTTTTCTTTTTTTTTTATTCTTTGCATTTTTCTTTTTTTTTTTGTTCTTTTTCTTCTTTTTCTTGCTCTAACTTTTGCCTGGGTCGCCCTTCCGGGTTTTCAGCCCAGCGAGCCTCTCAAGGGTAAAAGTGTAGTTTTGTCCATGTCAAATGGTTTTAAAATCCTGAAGTCATCTGAATCCAGGAGAATCGCTGATGTTCACTGATGATGTAGGAGTCCATCCAATGGGGGCTGAATTTGCCCCTAGTGTTGTGGATAGGAACTCGGTTATCCTTCAGCAATACTTTCTTCTTTCCTCCCTTCTGGGATTTGGCATTCTTGCTGATCTTTGTTAGCTTGAGAAACATCCCAATTTTTTTGACTCTTCGAGCACCTTTGCCATTTTTTTGCCCCTAGTTCGAGGGCTTTTGATCTAGCTTCGCAAGCTTCCTTTGACTTTCTTGCCCCTGGTTCGTGGGCTGCTTCAAATCTGGCCACACAGGCCTCACATTGTGTTTGACCGTTGAACATTCTGAATCCAAATTCAAGGTTTGAAAGCAAAAGGGGTCAAGTCTTGAGGCTGAGAACGATCCTAAGCTGCACAATCTCAAGAGCGATTCCACACAGGTCTTCGCAGGACCGCGTAAAACATTTTTTGAAATCTTTTAAGAAAGTGACAAATCGCTCGCGCTGAAGACAGTGTAGAACCAATCTGGATCAAGCCAGGGTCCTTCTCAGCACTCACAATAACAAACATGATTTCATTCATTAAGGGCTTAGCATGCCTCTCTTTTTCTCAATTGATCAAATTTTACAAAACCCGAGGAATTCCTTCCTCTTTGTTTTCATCACAATGTTCAAAAAGGTTTTGAAAAACTTGGGTCAATGCAATAATTTCAAGGCACAGAAGAGCGGGTGAAATGTACCGCCATTTCATTCAAGTTTCCTGATATAACAGGCTCAAAGCAATAACAAGCACAAAAGCATGAAAACCACAGCTGTTTCAATTAGATCTTCTGGTGTAATTGGCTCCCCGGCAGAAACAGACTCAAAAGAAAGCAAAAAGACAAACACAAAACAAAATAGTGATATCCGAGGTAACGCCCCCGGGATCACCCGACTCTAACAAAACAGGACTGACTCGATACAACAAGACAGACCCAACTGACTCAGTATGAAAAGACTGACTCTATACAACGGGACAGACTCTAAATGACATAACAAAACTGACTCAATACCCGAATTAGAAAGTACAAAAACCAACATTCACAAATGCTCAAAACAGTGTGTGCCATATGCCACATTTGGAGTAAACTGAGTGCCGCCCGCAGGTGGTTCATCCCTTAATCACATAGTCACATTATCCCCCATAAGTTCACTGATCAAGTGCCGATAGATTTTACAAGACTGGTGCGGTGATGACCCTGTTGTCAAACAGATCCTGTACATCATGGCACAGATGAAAGCAACTGTTAGTGTCATGACCGATTTGTTGATGGCACAGTACTTAGTCTGGTCATGCTTTGGAGGGATAGGATCGGGTAGAGGCCGTTGTTCCAACAGTTTCAGATATCCTTTCCGGAGTAAGACCTCTAGAGCCTTTGACAAAGGCATATAAAGTGGGGTAAAAACCCTCTTGACTCGAGGTGGATATTTGGTTTTTTGTGAGCTACTTCCGGACGCATTGGTGAATGGGGTAGCTGTTTTTGATGTGGTGGTGGTGACCATGCCCACTTCAGAAGATCTTGCAGCTGCATCACCACTGGTGGTCGCATTCAAACTGCGGGAAAACGCCCTCCTGGGCTGCTCCTTCTCCTAGTCAATGAGGCCCTGCTTCATAGCGTCCTCGATTTGCACCCCAATCTCATGTAAATCTGCAAAGGTGGGTAGGGGGAGAACGATCATCTTTTGCATGAGTTTGGGCTGAAGGTTGCGCACAACCATCCGTATTTGATCTTTGTCAGTGGGCCTAATGGTCATCATTGAGACCTTGGCCCTCCAGCGGGTTACGAAATCAGAAAAGCTCTCCTTCGGCTCCTGTCTGGTCGTCTCAAGATCACGAGTTGTGATCTCGATCTGTGTGTTGTAGGAGTATTGAGCTACGAAGGCCTCGGCCATCTCCTCCAAGTTCCTCTTGACGGAATCTTCTAGTTTTGCGTACCAGATGGCCGTTACACCCGACAAGGTTTGGCCAAATAGTGACAGCTTCTGGGCTGTGGTCAAGCCCATTGGCCTCAAGATATCAAAAAATAGGTGGAGGTGCACCATTGGGTCTGCAGAACCATGGAAGCGGTCGATATGTGGCATCTTGAACCGGTCCGGTAATGTCACTGCTGAATTGGTGTATCCATCCTCTATGTCCGGGATGGGATTCACACATTGAGCCTTCTTGAATAGCTTGTTAAGCTTACTGACCTTCAACGCTGTAGGGACCACCTCGAACTCAAAGGAAGAATCCGGTAGATTGGTGGGTGTGGGTGCCTTGGACAGCTGAGGTAAGATTGGGGGTGGAGCCGGCCCCGTTGGGATGTCCGTATCTTGCTGGACATTTGGTGTCTCCCCGGGTATTGGAACCCTTGGCGGTGGAGGAGCTTGGTGTGAAGCGGATGCCCCGGCTTTCTACTGGAGTCTGGTGATTAGCTCTGCCTACTGGGCCATGACCTCGGCATGCTGTTTGGCAAATTTCGCTTGGCGGACGACGTCCTGCTGTATGACTTTCATACTTTCTTGGAGTTGACGTATCATCTCCTCCATCCCTGCCATGTTCTGCTGATCTAGCTGAATAACTGGTGTATCTCCCTGAGGAAAAAGTGGATATCTCAGCCCAACTGCGCACAGGTGAGATGGATAATGATTGCTGATCCGAAGACTGTTGAACTGATGATCTGTGCCTGACTGGCCCTTTTACCCTGCCTCTGGCAAAGAAACACTGATTGCCCTTGAACTGAATCTTTGACCTGTCAAAGTCTATCAGCACAAGTCCAATGTACCCGGGGGATATCGAAGCCTTCTGAAGCTATGGTTCCCAAGACTACCCTAGCGAAAGAGAAAACAAGTAGCATCTCAGCCCAATTTCACCAGAACAGATATGAGCAAAGCTGAATGACTGTGCTCTCCACTGAATTATGCCCCAAATTCTGCCTGTAAACTGATACCCTTAGGTAAAACTGATTCCTAAATATTAGTGCCCTTAGGCCTGATACCCACACTTGCAAACTGATACATGCATTCCTGTAGAGACACACTCTAGAAGCACATAGCAAGTAAATGAGAGCCAAAACACACCTATGGAGGGGTAGGGTTTCCCTGTCCTATTTTGTCAGAAGCTAGGGTTTCACTACGCACGCAGCGGTTTCAAACAACCTACAATCGGGTAAGCAACCTGTCCTAGTTTGGAATGGTCACTATGGATTCTGATATGCACTAGGTCGAATGGTCAAAAAGGGTGCCCCAGTAAAAATCGGGGTTTGTGTTCCCATCGTGGCAGAGCCCGTAACCGGTTAGCCTTATGGCACGCTTCTCAAAGCGAGCCTCCGGCAAACCATTCAGGAATAGCCGATGGCAAACACAGTGTCCTAGGCGCACCAATGCAAATGCAATGCAAAGAAACACATAAGTGTAGTCAAAACAAGATATCATGAGTTCGAGTCAAGTTCTCTAAATCCCTAGCAAAGTCGCCAGAAAGTGTAGACGTCCCCGAACGTCCCGGAGAAATCCCATTTTGTTCATTGGAGCTCACTACAGTTTGGGACTCAATGTCACGGTCCTGTATCTAATATCGCAGAGTGCAATGCAAGACCGATGAATCATCAAAGAGTCCAAATCCGGCAAATCGTTTTGAAAAACTGATTTTTAGAAAGAAGTGCCAAACATGGACTGCTTTGTCAGATACAGAGTCGCCGCCTAAATATTTTATTTTTGGGGAAATTTAGGAAACCCTGACTCGTTGCCTAAGGCCATGTGTCCGTCATCACCAAAGTTGCCTCGGCTCGGGAACTTGGGTACGATTGGGGAAGGTCATCTATGAGCACCCCCGCTCGCTCGATCAAAGATCGGCCTCTACTAACCATGATATCTAGTTTTGAAAACATTATGTGCTCTTATTTTGGTTATTAGCCTAGAATTACTATGTGATGCACACAGCATACAAGTATAGACTAGATCGCCTAATTTGGAACCAAGCATCGCATATCCATTTGTTTAGAAATGGTTTTGAATTTTGCTACTCGCAAGTAGGCTAAAACATGGATTTCGATGAATTATTCCAATTCAAGCAATCCAACCTTCACCCACAGGCACTCGGGCAGGTATATCACATAAGCAGTTAGCCTCATGGCAAGCATGCTATCATGTTAACACTCACACACATGCAAGATGCTAAAGCATAAATACTCACAGTGTACTCCAAGCCAAAACGAAGAACTAGTTAGTAATCATGCATGATCCTAGTTCATGTTAAAATGGCTAATGCAACACATGCAAAGTGCAACTAAAATAGGCTCAGCTAACCTAAGAATGACATATGAAATGCAACAACTCGATACATGTATTCAAGTTGGAATTGAAGTACAATGCAATTAGTATGATGCGCCGAGTCCGGTGTATGTAATACAAATGAATGAATGCAAACACGCATAGCATAAGGTATGTGTAGACACCCCATTTTTAACCGTCCTCAAGACTTGGACGTCACCGTTTGAACACTCGGTGATCATCCATGTTTGTGTTTCGTTTTGAGTTCCCGGAGGTCTCGGCTACACACCTTGCCTCAGGACCTCTCAACTCGATTGTTCTGTGTTTGGTTTTGCACCAAACACTTGTGTTTTTGCTTCTGAGGGTAGAGAGTAGCTTGTCAGCTACCCCTCGATCCCACCGGCCTTGTCTTGAGACCACCGGCCATGTTTTGAGGCTACCGGCCATTGGTGAATTATACCATTGGCCAGTCGGCACTTAGTGTGGCCGGCCGGCCATTTGTTTGGCTGGTGACCTCCTTTTCTGGCCGGTAGCACCTTTTTTCCTTTTTCAGGCATGGTGCATGCCAACTGTGCCAGCTGGAATGCACCAAACCTGCCCCGGGGCATGCATGTGGCTGTTTTGCCCCTTTTGCACCCTTTTGGTCAAGCTTCTTGAGGAAGCTTGCCAGCTGTGCTAGCTTCCTCCAGAAGCCTTGACCTTCTTGCCCCCTTTGCCCTTTTCTCATTCAGCTTCTTTGAGAAGCTTCAAGCTTTGGCATTGCCTATATAATACCCCCTCCTTCTCCATTGTTGGGGTTAGAACAAAAAACAAGAGCTTATACATATACACATCTGTCATATACTCTCTCTCTCTACATCTCTCTC
>CM069904.1:131917277-132056855 GCA_036172215.1 Camellia granthamiana | reverse complement strand
ACATGTTACAACATGATGCATGTTAAGGCCAAATCATGGGATTACAAGGCAAGTGTATGAAGCATACATGACATGTCTAAACCAACTTAAAACAGAGGTATACCATGGCAAAATAACCACAAATACCAGCTAAGACATGGCCAACATAAACTTAAAAAAGGTGCTCACATATGAGGCAAATATGACAAGTATTGAAGACAACAAGGAGAGGGGATGGCCCTCTCCTTCTTAGGACCTCAAAACACCATCCCCACCACTGAAATCCCTCTGGATTTCAGTGGTGAGAAGGCCAATACAAGGTGGTCCCGGAGCTCACAAAGAAGGGCACAAAAAGAGGCCAAACAAGGCATCAGAGGGGGTAAACAACCCCAAACACCAAAGAGATCTTAAACAACTATTTTAAGCACTTAAAAACAGAACTTTTATCAGTTATAAGTTAAGCTTAAAAACAGATGCAAGATAGGCTAAAAGCTTGTGCAAAAATGGGGAATAAAGAGGGTAGTTTCTTACCCTTGAAGAACCTCTTCAAGAACACCACTCCAGCACCTTCCTTGGATCAAAACCAGCCCAAGAACTCTGAAAACAACTCCTTACAGCCTCAGCAACCAAGGATGGTGTAACACTAGGTGTTTGTGTGCAATAGTGTGAACAAAAGTCACTTTAGGCCATATAAATACACACACAAATGAGTGAAGAGAGGGAGATATAGAGATAGATAGATACAACTCTCTAACCCTAATTTTCAGAACCTCTGAGAAGGGAGGAGGGCCTCCCCTCTTATAGAAATCCAATTCCTAAGCTTCTAAGAGAAGCTAACACAAGGTGTAAATCCCTCCATACACGTGTATGGAGGGGATGTAATGTGGATGCCAGCTGTGACAGCTAGCATAAAATATCTGCCAAAAGCAGATGGAAAGGGGTCGGCTGGAAAATGTGGTCGATTGACCAACAAAAATGGCCGGTCGACCAAAATCATTGCCGATCGGCCAACACCTTTGGCCGGTGGCAAGAAAACAGGACCGGTGGCCTCAAGCCAAGGCCGGTGAGGTGTAGGGATGGCCAACAAGCCATTCCCAGCCCTTAGAAGTAAAAACACAAGTGTTTGGTGCATAATCAAGCACAAAGCAAACAAGTCGAGAGGTCTTGAGGCAAGGCGCGCGACCGAAACCTCCGAGAACTCAAGACGAACATGAATACGGATGATCACCGAGTGTTCAAACGATGACGTCCAAGTCCTGAGGACGGTAAAAAATGGGGTGTCTACAGTTGCCCCTCTTTGACAGAACTTGAAAGTCATAACAATGACGGGAGTGAATGTCAAATCCCAGAGACGGCCCATTTTTGACAAGGTCGAAGACTTAGACAAAGCATACAAGCTATAGATAAAAGATATGCGCCCGAGGGTGGGGGCAAAATGCAAGAACAATGCACAAAGCCGAGCATAACTCATAATCACGCAAAGAAAGCTATAACGAAGCATAACATGCAACAGTTTCAAGCAAGCATACATAAATCTAACTATATTACATGCAGAAAGGGTGTAAGAGAATTACTGCAATTCTCACTACGAATACAGTGTGCATGTGTGATAGATACACAAAGCGAACGTGTGATAGATACACAAAGTGAACAAAGTATAATAGATACACTAAAGGTGAACACAAAGTGTGATAGATGCACTAAGTGAACAAGTGTGATGGATACACTAAAGGTGAACACAAAGTGTGATAGATGCACTAAGTGAACAGGTGTGATGGATACACAAAAGGTGAACACAAAGTGTGATAGATGCACTAAGTGAACAGGTGTGATGGATACACAAAAGGTGAACAGGTGTGATGGATACACAAAAAGGTGAACACAAAGTGTGATAGATGCACTGAGTGAACAAAGTATGATAGATACACTAAAGGTAAACACAAAGTGTGATAGATGCACTTAGTGAACAAATGTGATAGATACACTAAAGGTGAACACGAAGTGTGATAGATGCACTAAGTGAACAAAGTATGATAGATACACTAAAGGTGAACACAAAGTGTGATATATGCACTGTGTGAACAGAGTATGATAGATACACTAAAGGTGAACACAAAGTGTGATAGATGCACTATGTGAACAAAGTATGATAGATACACTAAAAGTGAACACAAAGTGTGATAGATGCACTATGTGAACAGAGTATGATAGATACACTAAAGGTGAACACGAAGTGTGATAGATGCACTAAGTGAACAAGTGCAATGGATACACAAAAGGTGAACACGAAGTGTGATAGATGCACTAAGTGAACAAGTGTGATGGATACACAAAAGGTGAACACAAAGTGTGATAGATGCACTAAGTGAACAGGTGTGATGGATACACAAAAGTAAATGAAGTGTGATGGATACACTAAGGTGAATGACCTTAAAACAAAACTTCTTGAATGAACCGTACATACAATATCGCCTGGTTACGCCGGTTTCAAATGAATCGTACATACAATATCGTGCATGAATGAGAAAGAAACTTGATAGGTACAATGCAATACAATGCATGATGTTTAAGGAATGCAATAAACAAACCTAGCGGCGCTTTAGAAAGCACCTCATGGGGTGAGTGGCGATGAACCGCTCTACTCTGACGGGGATCTCCCCTCGTGCTCTTCGAACACTTACCTTCAACTTACAGTACAAAGGCTCTGAAATATTGACAAGGGTTCTTCACGTTGAACACTTTGGATGTTACCTTCCATCCTGATCATATTCATAACTTTCCCTATTCTCCAACGGGGTGACAGACTAGGTTGGTTCAGTATCCAGAATTGAGGTGCATACACGCTATCTCAACCTATGGGGCTTCCATACAGATTTCAAGCTGAGGACATGCCTCTGGGTATTTAAACCAGAATTTTGTCTCAGAAATCCCGAACCTTTGCGTTCTAGACAACAGCCATTCGAACTCTAGTTTCCACCGTCGCAGTTGGTCTCCTAGGAACTCATTGCGAACACAGCCAAGATGCCTCTAGCAGGGAATGGTACTCAGGGAGAGCACTTCTGATCGCCATTCTGGCTTGAAGCAGACTTGATCTTGAGCTTGAGGTAGAGGCACACTCATACTTCGGAGCATTGGCAAGACCTGAAGGGGTACACACAGAATGCAATCTCGGAACTTACTGAAGTTGAAACAAACTCAGATACCCGACATTTTCCCTCTTTTCTTTTGCTTTGCAGTCTGGAACCTATATAGCTTCAGATAGGTCCTGGTTTTACTGTTCCCGCATGACCTGGGTTGAACCCTGCGATTTTACGAAAGAACGAATCTTGTTTTGCACAGATGTGGAGAACGACACGGCACTTGGAGCGTAAAATGATTTTATTTTTGAAATTGAGAGATGAGTTCTTGACCGGGGTATTGAGCCTACGACTGAACACAGTGCACTACGACTCAACAACGGAAAACAAAAGGTAGACAACCTAAACACATCGAGTAACACTCGAAACGACTCAAAATAAGAATCGAGATAAAACAAAAGACACCACACTCGGACGTACACAGGGAGCCTGTTTCTCTGGGTATTGTTTCCCACCCTTTCTTATTTGTGATTCTCACATCACTCGGCCCTCATGCTCTTTTCTTTTTTTTTTTTTTTTTTGTGTGTCTGAAAAAGCCCTTTTTTCTCACGTTTTCTCTCAGCGCACATCTCTCTATTCTTCAATCTCTTATTTTTTATCCCTCCCCTGGGTGGTTGATGGATAAACAAGAAGTTGCGAGCTCTTGCCCCTAGCATTCTGCTAGATTCTCTTTCTTCTGCTCACAATAGTGAACTTCTCCCACAGAGGGGTTGCAATGCGACCAGACGCGCAGCAGATCTGCAACTGACATCGGTTGACGATGCTTTGCTGGGGAGTTTGGACGTGATCAAATCTGTTCGGATGAGGGAGTGGAATACCCTGCTCCATTCCAATTCGTGCTTCGCACTTGGCTTGATACCTCGCTGCTCGGAGGATATGAGAGCATTCAGCCCTTTTCTGTTAGCTTTCGCTGTGCCCTTCTTGGTGAATAGGGTGCCCTTTCTGGCAAGTATGGTGCCCTTTCTGGCAAATGCAATGACAACGGGGGAAAGACAGGAAGCCTGACTCAACTGTGCCCCTAGTTCATCATTTTGACCAATTTTTTGTTTTGGTTTTCTACTAAAACAATTTTGACCAACATGAGAGTTAGATTAACATGCTTGTTCGATTTTTTGATTTGAAATCATGCAAGTCAGGTTATGAGCACTGAAAATTTTCCTTTTTTGGGTCCAAGAAATGGTCTAGTTTTAGAAAAATGGAATAATTTTCGAGAGAATTAGTCAACCTCATTAAAAATTCTCAAAAACTATTTTCGCAAATGGCCACTGCTTGACCAACACAGAATTTACTCTTGAGATGCACAACCTCAGATCCAAAACAAATGGAAAATTGCCCCTTGTCTGAATGGCACTGCATGGCAACTGAAAGTTGCCCCTAGTCTGAATAGCACCGCAGCACTGCACGGCAACGGAAAGTTGCCCCTAGTCTGAATAGCGCCGCAGCACGTGGCAACCAGTCCTCACAGTGACAATTACAACCAAATTCTCGGATACAGAGAAGACAAAGATGACCAGAACCATCACATGGACACAGTCGAATTTGAAGTGTTTTATGGCTGGACTTCAGAATGAAGTTGCCTACGTATCCCAAACATGGGAATCAAGCCTGACGTAGTTCCGGGTTAAGGTACACTCGGGTATTAACCTCTCCTTTTGCGTTCTAGGTTTTGCCAAGGCCGCCCTTCCGGGTTTTCAACCTTGCGAGCTATGTTCTTCTTTTCTTTTTAATTCTTTTCATTTCTTTTCTTCTTTTTTCTTTTTCATCTTTTCTTTTCATTTTCTTCATTTTTCTCCTTTTCTTTTTTTTTTTATTCTTTGCATTTTTCTTTTTTTTTGTTCTTTTTCTTCTTTTTCTTGCTCTAACTTTTGCATGGGTCGCCCTTCCGGGTTTTCAGCCCAGCGAGCCTCTCAAGGGTAAAAGTGTAGTTTTGTCCATATCAAACGGTTTTAAGATCCTGAAGTCATCTGAATCCAGGAGAATCGCTGATGTTCACTGATGATGTAGGAGTCCATCCAATGGGGGCTGAATTTGCCCCTAGTGTTGTGGATAGGAACTTGGTTATCCTTCAGCAATACTTTCTTCTTTCCTCCCTTCTGGGATTTGGCATTCTTGCTGATCTTTGTTAGCTTGAGAAACATCCCAATTTTTTTCACTCTTCGAGCAACTTTGCCATTTTTTTGCCCCTAGTTCGAGGGCTTTTGATCTAGCTTCGCAAGCTTCCTTTGACTTTCTTGCCCCTGGTTCGTGGGCTGCTTCAAATCTGGCCACACAGGCCTCACATTGTGTTTGATCGTTGAACATTCTGAATCCAAGTTCAAGGTTTGAAAGCAAAAGGGGTCAAGTCTTGAGGCTGAGAACGATCCTAGGCTGCACAATCTCAAGAGCGATTCCACACAGGTCTTCGCAGGACCGCGCAAAACATTTTTTGAAATCTTTTAAGAAAGCGACAAATCGCTCATGCTGAAGACAGTGTAGAACCAATCTGGATCAAGCCAGGGTCCTTCTCAGTACTCACAGTAACAAACATGATTTCATTCATTAAGGGCTTAGCATGCCTCTCTTTCTCTCAATTGATCAAATTTTACAAAACCCGAGGAATTTCTTCCTCTTTGTTTTCATCACAATGTTCAAAAAGGTTTTGAAAAACTTGGGTCAATGCAATAATTTCAAGGCACAGAAGAGCGGGTGAAATGTACCGCCATTTCATTCAAGTTTCCTGACACAACAGGCTCAAAGCAGAAACAAGCACAAAAGCATGAAAACCACAGCTGTTTCAATTAGATCTTCTGGTGTAACTGGCTCCCCGGCAGAAACAGACTCAAAAGAAAGCAAAAAGACAAACACAAAACAAAATAGTGATATCCGAGGTAACGCCCCCGGGATCACCCGACTCTAACAAAACAGGACTGACTCGATACAACAAGACAGACCCAACTGACTCAGTATGAAAAGACTGACTCTATACCACGGGACAGACTCTAAATGACATAACAAAACTGACTCAATACCCGAATCAGAAAGTACAAAAACCAACATTCACAAATGCTCAAAACAGTGCGTGCCATACACCACATCTGGAGTAAATTGAGTGTCGCCCGCAGGTGGTTCATCCCTCGATCACATAGTCACATTATCCCCCATAAGTTCACTGATCAAGTGCCGATAGATTTTGCAAGACTGGTGCGGCGATGACCCTGTTGTCAAACAGATCCTGTACATCATGGCGCAGACGAAAGCAACTGTCAGTGTCATGACCGATTTGTTGATGGCACAGTACTAAGTCTGGTCATGCTTTGGAGGGATAGGATCGGGTAGAGGCTGTTGTTCCAACAGTTTCAGATATCCTTTACGGAGTAAGACCTCTAGAGCCTTTGACAAAGGCATATAAAGTGGGGTAAAAACCCTCTTGACTCGAGGTGGATATTTGGTTTTTTGTGAGCTACTTCTGGACGCACCGATGAATGGGGTAGTTGTTTTTGATGTGGTGGTGGTGACCATGCCCACTTCAGAAGATCTTGCAGCTGCATCACCACTGGTGGTCGCATTCAAACTGCGGGAAAACGCCCTTCTGGGTTGCTCCTTCTCCTGGTCAATGAGGCCCTGCTTCATAGCGTCCTCGATTTGCACCCCAATCTCATGTAAATCTGCAAAGGTGGGTAGGGGGGAGAACGATCATCTTTTGTATGAGCTTGGGCTGAAGGTTGTACAACCATCCGTATTTGATCTTTGTCAGTGGGCCTAATGGTCTCATGTAAATCTGCAAAGGTTGTACAACCATCCTTGTCACTATTTGGCCGAACCTTGTCACTAGTGACAGCTTCTGGGCTGTGGTCAAGCCCATTGGCCTCAGGATATCAAAAAATAGGTGGAGGTGCACCATTGGGTCTGCAGAACCATCGAAGCGGTCGATATGTGGCATCTTGAACCGGTCCAGTAATGTCACTGCCGAATTGGTGTATCCATCCTCTATGTCCGGGATGGAATTCACACATTGAGCCTTCTTGAATAGCTTCTCAAGCTTACTGACCTTCAACGCTGTAGGGTCCACCTCGAACTCAAAGGAAGAATCTGGTAGATTGGTGGGTGTGGGTGCCTTGGACAGCTGAGGTAAGATTGGAGGCAGAACCGGCCCCGTTGGGATGTCCGTATCTTGCTGGACATTTGGTGTCTCCCCGGGTATTGGAACCTTTGGCAGGGGAAGAGCTTGGTGTGAAGCGGATGCCCCGGCTTGCTACTAGAGTCTGGTGATTAGCTCTGCCTGCTGGGCCATGACCTCGGCATGCTGTTTTGCAAATTCCGCTTGGCGGACGGCGTCTTGCTGCATGACTTTCATACTTTCTTGGAGTTGACGCATCATCTCCTCCATCCCTGCCATGTTCTGCTGATCTAGCTGAATAACTGGTGTATCTCCCTGAGGTAAAAGCGGATATCTCAGCCCAACTGCGCACAGGTGAGATGGATAATGATTGCTGATCCGAAGACTGTTGAACTGATGATCTGTGCCTAACTGGCCCTTTTACCCTGCCTCTGGCAAAGGAACACTGATTGCCCTTGAACTGAATCTCTGACCTGTCAAAATCTATCAGCACAAGTCCAATGTACCCGGGGGATATCAAAGCCTTCTGAAGCTATGGTTCCCAAGACTACCCTAGCAAAAGAGAAAACAAGCAGCATCTCAGCCCAATTTCACCAGAACAGATATGGGCAAAGTTGAATGACTGTGCTCTCCACTGAATTATGCCCCAAATTCTGCTTGTAAACTGATACCCTCAGGTAAAACTGATTCCTAAATATTAGTGCCCTCAGGCCTGATACCCACTCTTGCAAACTGGTACATGCATTCTTGTAGAGACACACTCTAGAAGCACATAGCAAGTAAATGAGAGCCAAAACACACCTATGGAGGGGTAGGGTTTCCCTGTCCTATTTTGTCAGGAGCTAGGGTTTCACTACGCACACAGCGGTTTCAAACAACCTACAATCGGGTAAGCAACCTGTCCTAGTTTGGAATGGTCACTATGGATTCCGATATGCACTAGGTCGAATGGTCAAAAAGGGTGCCCCGGTAAAAATCGGGGTTTGTGTTCCCATCGTGGCAGAGCCCGTAACCGGTTGGCCTTATGGCATGCTTCTCAAAGCGAGCCTCCGGCAAACCATTCAGGAATAGCCGATGGCAAACACAGTGTCCTAGGCGCACCAATGCAAATGCAATGCAAAGAGACACATAAGTGTAGTCAAAACAAGATATCATGAGTTCGAGTCAAGTTCTCTAAATCCCCAGCAGAGTTGCCAGAAAGTGTAGACGTCCCCGAACGTCCCTGGAGAAATCCCATTTTGTTCATTGGAGCTCACAACAGTTTGGGACTCAATGTCACGGTCCTGTATCTAATCTCGCAGAGTGCAATGTAAGACCGATGAATCATCAAAGAGTCCAAATCCGCCAAATCGTTTTGAAAAATTGATTTTTAGAAAGAAGTGCCAAACATGGACTGCTTTGCTAGATACAGAGTCGTGTAGACACCCCATTTTTGACCGACCTTGAGACTCAGACGTTACCAATTGAGTGCTTAGTGATGTTGCATATCGTGCTCGTTCAGAGGTTTCAGAGTCTCGGCTGCGAGCCTTACCTCCGGACTTCCGGACTCTTTCATGCTTTGCCTCGGTTTGGGAGCCAGGCTCAGTTTTCCTTATTTTTCTTCCAGAAGGAAGGGAGAGGTCTCGTAGACCATCTCTCAGTGGCCGTAGGCTACGTTTCGGGGTCGTAGGCCATTTTTTCCATTTCGGAGCCCAGTTCCCGGTTTTCGGAGTCGTTGGCCGTGTGCCTCGGTTCGGGACCGCTTAACCACCTCCGTTTGCTCCGGTTTTTGGCATGCATCTTATTTACCCCCTTTTGAGGGACACTGTGGTTCGAGAGACCAACTTCGTGATCGAACACCACTTCCGGTGCCTAACAGTCAGTTTTCGGGGCCCCGGGCTGTGTGTTTTGGCCCCCGAACCTTCATTTTGCATCGGTTTGCGTTCATTTTTGGTAGGGACCTCTGTTTCATCACCAGGAAGGTCGTAGAAGGGTGGGAGGCCAGTAATTGTTCCAGCAACCAGTTATATTTCCTCATCGCCCTCCGTTGCCCGTTTTTCCTCACTTAAAAGCCAATGTTGACCACCCTAAGGCCACTTTTTCAAGCTCCAAACCACATATTTATGTTGTACACACCTGGGAGGCCACAAATATCACATGGCCGGCAAGTAATTGTGATTGACCCTTTTGAACCCCTCCTAAAAGTGGCCTTTTCTCTCTCCTGCTTCACTGTTTCTTTTTTTTTTTTACCACAGGGTTGTGTTGAGAACACATGGGAGGCCACCAATTTGTGGTGGTCGGCTAGTAATTGCACTTGGCCCTTTTGACCCTTGGCCGACCGGCCATGGGGAGGGCCGGCCGGCCACCTGCAACCTCAATAGCTGGCCAGCCAGATTCCTTACAGCAGGTACAGTCCAAATATGCAACTCTTTTCCCCACAGATTTTGTATCCGGGGGGCCAACTTTTTGGGGGGAAACTTGAATCCATTTCCCCCCCATTTTTCCCCCTCTTTCTCCCCCTCTTTTGCCTATATAAACCAGCCTCCAGCTCTGGTTTAGGGGTTAGAAAAATCCCCTTTGAAGCCTTGTATTACATCTCCCTCACTCCCTCACTCCCTCACTTCAAGCATCCAAACCTCCTAAACCTCACACCATTTCTACACCATCACCTAGCACCACACCACCACTCCATTCCAGCAGCTTGGAGGATCTTTCCAGAGCTTAGGAGGCAACATTTCTTGGTCCAAAGGCTGTCAAAGACTTGGTCTACAAGGGTAACTTCCATTTCCCCTCTTTTGTGCTTCATTTTGTTCAATATCTTAGCCTTTTGTGCTTACATATTTGGGCTCTGACCCTAACTAGAAATAGGCTTATTTTGAGTCATTTTGCATGATTGATTAAAGGCCTCTCACTGTTTGAGGCCTCCTCTTTGCACTTGCTTCTTTACCTCTCTTGTATGCCTATTTCTTATGTAGTATTTTTGGCCTATATGTAAACTGTTTTGAGGCATGTTATAAACTGTAAAGTAACTTATTTTGAGCCCTTCTTCAACATTGTTGAAGGGCTTATCACTGTTTGGGGCCTCCTTTTGTTACTTGCCTTTGTATCCCTCTTTTGGCCCCATTTTTGCATGATTTGTTAGCCTCATGTGCTTCTATTTTTGGACTTTGGTCTGAACTGTAAATGGCCTTATTTTGACCCCCTCTTCATGTTTCATTAAGGGTCTTTTACTGTTTGAAGCATCCTTTTTATACTTAGTGTTATAGCTCTCTTTTTGGCCTTATCTTGCATAGTATTTTGAGCATGCTTGTGCACTGTTTTGGGTTTGACCATAAACTGTAAAAGGTCACATTTTAGGTCCCTCTTCAACTTTGTTGAAGGACCTTCATCTGTTTGGGGCCATCATGCATCACTTACTTCTTTGTCCTCCTTTAGGCCCACTTTTTGCATGAGAGTTTTGCCATACTTGTGTCTGTTTTTGTGGCTTGTGGAAAACTGTAAAATACCATATTTTGGGCCCCTCTTCAACATTGTAGAAGGGACCTTCTCTGTTTGAGGTCAGAAGCTGCTACTTGCTTCATTATCTCGCTTTCAGGGCCATTTTTGCATGCTAGCTTAGCCCCATTTGTGTTCACTGTTTGGCCTTGCTTAAAACTGTAAATATGCTTTTTTTGGGGCTGTATTGATTCTGTCTTCACACTTCATGTTCAAATAATGCATGCTTTGTATAGCTGTAAGCCATTCCGTGTACCTAGTTTTGCATTTCGGGACTATTCCATGCATCGGGTGCCATGTTCCCATGATTCGGGGCGGTTTTGCATCGTATTTTGCTACTGAAATTTGTATGCTTGTATGCCATGTTCCATGCCTTGCCATGTCTTGTTAGAGTGGCATTCGTGCCTTAGGGTCGGTCCTCGGTTTGGGTGCACGCGTGCACGCATCTCGAGTTGTCTCATTTTCATTTAATGGCCTCCTATGTGAGTGTGGCTGAGGTCCACTTGTGTTGGTGTAAGCCCATTATACATTGTGTATGCCATTTCATTTCATAGCATTGTGTATGCTAGGTTGTATGTTAGCGCATTGTGTATTACCTTGTGCATCGTGTATGCCATTTCATAGCATTGTGCATGTTAGGTTGTATCTTAGTTGCATTCATGCATGTCATGCATCTTGCATAGTGTTTGGGATAGGTGTTAGCCCGAGCACGGGAAACGAGGTACGTTTCGTACTCCGAGTGACGGAACGTGTCTCAATTCCCAGTCACCGACACTCCGGATTATCCATGATGGAGTTAGGTCTTATTGTGTTCATATGTGCATTCATTTCATATTGAGTTGTGCAATTCGACTCCTCGGCCATCATGCATCGAGATGCTTGATTGGTGGCACGAGGATCGAGGTATGCATACATATGTGAAAATACATTGCCATGCCCCTTTCTTGCTCTCTGTTGCAGCAAATCAAGAATCAGTAGCCTTCCGGAGCTTGGCACGCATTCCAAAAACAATTGCAAACAGAGGCTAATTGGGGCATCGTAGTGGATTTCTGCACAAGGCAACCCGGACATGCATCATTCATCATCTGGAGAAGAGTCAAGACAGTCCCTGGCTTGCATACCAGTTTATTATTTTTCTTAGTTAATTTGTAAATTAATTAGGGATTTGTACATATTTGGACTGTATTATTTGGACTGTACTATTTATTTGGACCCTCTGTGCGAGGGCAATGTTGTAATAAGTGTGCGTGTGTGTGATGTATGTCTTCCAACCCCACGTCTTTCTCCATTTTATTTACCTGCTTATGATGGTTAGATTAGGGCATGTTTCAATTAGCATACAGTATGATAGCATGTTTGCACCCATTCATCTGTCTTGCATGCACCGGGCTCGGCGCATCATACTAACTGCATCTGTATTTAAATTCCGAGTTGAATACTTGTTAACTGTTGCATCTCATATGCCATGTTTAGAATAGCCGAGCCTGCTATAGTTGCATTATTGCATGTGTTGCATTAGGCATTTCTGTATACTTAGGATCATGCATGGATTTCTAATCGGTTTCTGTTTTGGCTTGGAGTACTCGGTGAGTTTTATGCTTTAGCATCCTTGCATGCGTGTGAGTGACTGCCATGATAGCATGCTTACCATGAGGCTAACTGCTTATGTGATATACCTGCTTGGATGCCTGTGGGTGAAGGTTGGGTTATTTGGATTGGAACAAATCATCAACTGTGAGTTTTAAGCCCACTAGATAGTGGCAAAACCATCATTTCTAAGCCCGCCTGAGGGTGGCAAAATTTGCATTTTAAGCCTACTTGCGAGTAGCAAACCATTTTCAAAAACAAACATGAAATGTTTTGTTCCAATTCAGGCGACCCGGTCTATACTTGTATGCTGTGCGCATCACATAGTAAATCTAGGCTAATAACCGGAATAAGAACGCATAATGTTTTCAAAACTAGATATCATGGTTAGTAGAGGCCGATCTTTGATCGGGCGAGTGGGGGTGCTCACGAAGTGACCTTCCCCAATCGTACCCAAGTTCCCGAGCCGATGCAACTTTGGTGATGACGGACACGTGGCCTTAGGCAAATGAGTCAGGGTTTCCTAAATTTCCCAAAAATAAAATATTTAGGTGGCGACTCTGTATCTGGCAAAGCAGTCCATGTTTGGCACTTCTTTCAAAAATCTGTTTTCTCAAAACGATTTGCCGGATTTGGACTCTTTGGTTCAAGATTAAGAACCGTGACACAAATCGAGTCCGAGCTGTAGCGAGGTCCCCCCCGCAGGCTTGTCTATAGTTTCTGGCGACTCTGCTGGGGATTTAGAGAACTTGACTCGAACTCATGATATCTTGTTTTGACTACACTTATGTGTTTCTTTGCATTGCATTTGCATTGGTGCGCCTAGGACACCGTGTTTGCCATCTGCTATTCCTGAACGGTTTGCCGGAGGCTTGTCTTGTCAAGGCATGACCATAAGGCTGACCGGTTTTGGGCTCTGCCAGTATGGGAACACAAACCTCGGTTTTACCGCCATTCGACCTAGTGCATGTTCGGATCCATAGTGACCATTCCAAACTAGGACAGGTTGTTTACCCGATGTAGGTTGTTTGAAACCGCTGTGTGCGTAGTGAAACCCTAGCTCTTGACAAAATAGGACAGGGAAACCCTACCCCAACATAGGGGTGTTTTGGCTCTCACTTATCTGCTATATGCTTTTAGAGTGCGTCTCTACAAGAATGCATGTATCGGTTTATGAGTTTGGGCATCAGGCTTGCGGGCATCAGTCAGTGTTTGAGAATCAGTTATCTGCGGGTACCAGATTCAGTTTTTGGGGACAGTGATTCAGGGATAATGATCAGTGTTTGGAGGACAGTGTGTAATCAGCTTATCGACCGTGTGTTATTATGCCCAGCCGTGTGTTGTGTATTTATTTTAAGCTGTTATGCTGTCCGTTTATCTGGTTGTTTATTTCCTTATTGCTTTATTTATCTTTTTGCTAGGACAGTTTTAGCACAATTGCTTCTGACCTAGTAGATATTCCCCATGCACTTTGGACAAGAGGTCGTCGGCTCAATCGATCTGAGGATCTGGTTAACGGACAACCAGTGTTCCATTCTCTACCCCCAGTTGTTAGAAGAAAGCCAAGAAAGCGCAGTGTGTTTGAGCAGAGGTTACCCGGACAGTGGTCTACCCTAGCAGTGAACAGTCAGGTTGAGGTTTCAGTATCTGCCATAGAAATACATATACCAGTCAGTCAGCAGGATCAGCAGAACGTAGCCGGAATGGAGGAAATGATGCGCCAAATGCAGGAGAGCATGAGACAATGCAAGAGGACGCTGTCCGCCACAATCATGGCGCAACAGGCTGAGCTCATCACCCGACTCCAACAGCAAACCGGAACTTCAACCTCACACCCAGCACCTCCTCCACCAGGGGTCCCGTTACCCGAGCAAGCACCTACTGCTCAGAATGCCTTGCCAAACACCCAGAACACCTTACCAAATGTCCAGAACATCCAAGGGGACACAGACCTTCCAACGGGGCCAGCTCCGCCCCCCACTTCCGCCTCAACTGTCCAAGACCTATACACCTGCCAACCACCCGGACTCTCCCTTCGAGTTCGAAATAGACCATACAGCACTGAAACTGAGCAAGCTCGAGAAGCTATTCAAAAAATCCCAAGGGGTGAAGGCTATTCCGGATATCGAGGACGGATATACCGATGTGGCCGTGACATTACCGGACAGATTTAAAATGCCACAGATCGATCGTTTCGATGGGTCTGAGGATCCCATGGTCCACCTCCGGCTATTCTCAGATATACTACGACCAATGGGCCTAACCAGACCACAGAAGCTTTCGCTATTCGGCCGGACCCTGTCGGGTGTGGCCGCCATTTGGTATGCGAAGTTGGACGATGATGTCAAACGAAGTTGGGATGAGATGGCTGAAGCCTTTGTTGCGCAATACTCTTACAACACCCAGATTGAGATTACAACCCGTGATCTCGAAACAACAAGGCAAGAGCCCAAAGAGAGCTTCTCAGATTTCGTAACCCGGTGGAGGGCGAAGGCCTCGATGATGACTTTAAGGCCCACCGATAAGGACCAGATCAGGATGATTGTGCGCAATCTCCAACCAAAACTGATGCAAAAGATGATCGTGATCCCCTTCCCCACCTTCTCAGATCTACACGAGATGGGGGTGCAGATCGAAGATGCAATGAAACAAGGTCTGATTGACCAAGATCGGGAACAGCCCAGGAGGACCTTTAACCGTAACAACAATGCAGGCCCGGGTGGCGCTGCAACTGCAAGAACTTCAGAGGTGAGCATGGTCGCCACCATCCCCCTTCCCCTTCCGAAGCCCGTGGCAGCCACACCCTTCTCCGGTGCATCCGGAAGTAATACCCAAACCACTAAATATCAGCCCAGAGGCCAAACAACCTTCACACCCCTATATATGCCCCTGTCCAAAGCTCTAGGGGTATTAATCAGGAAGAAGCATTTGACGCCCCTGGAGCCGAGGCCACTACCAAATCCACTCTCTCCCTCTCATGACCCAGCTAGATACTGCGCGTATCACCAACAGCACAGTCACGACACCGACCGTTGTTTCAGACTATGTCACGAGATCCAGGATCTTATTGACAAGCAGGTGATCGCGCCTCCCGACAAACCCAATGTCACAACAAATCCTCTCCCACCACATAACCAAGCTCCCCCTCCCAACAGAATCAACTTCATCCAAACTGGGGTCGTGTCTTACGATCCTAGTATCTATATCACCCCATCCCACCTACCTAAGCCGGAGGTCCTCCTTCCCGACTGCACCAACTCTTTGTGTATGTTGGACATCTCCACAACCCAACCAGAGCCAACGGTGGTGACCATCGAAGAGGGGGCAGGGCAGATTTCAGAACAAAGTGGAATTGTTGAGTCTGGGATTGAACAGTCTGGGAATTTCGCTGGGGGAAGCCTATGATCCGAGTGAGTACATTCTGTCAGCAGGCCAGATTGGTTCGGGTGTAAAATTGTCAGAAAAGGCAGAACTGTGTGTGATCCAGGGGGATGGATTTGAGCAAGGGGCAAGTGGTTTAACAGCTGTGGAGGAGGACTTGGCCAACCTACGATTTTTCGATGACCAAGAATCAGGGGACACGGCAGTCAACTGGTTTGATTATGAGGAATCGGCAGAGGCCATTGGATGGTTGGATGATCAACCGGATGTTGTGGAAGAGTTCCAACCAGAACAGGGCCCGGCAGGGGCGAAGGTATTAGCTGTGACCGGAAGGGCCGAGAGTCAGAGCACGTTGCCGGAGAGCGCCGGTACGAAGAAATTCGCTCGGAACTGGGATAGTGAGAATGCAGGGAAAGCTGAACAACAAACTGCGCTAACGCAAGCAGAACAAGAAAAGTTTTGGGATTCTGAGAGGATCCGGAAAGCCAAAGCCCATGAAGGGATTGAAAGTGCTGTGGGCACAAAGACAGAAGATGCCGTGAGCATGTGGGCTGAGAGTACTGCGGGTACAATCACGCCAGAGCCAGACAGATGTTTGTTGGCTACTCATGGGATGTGGTGGGAAGACGACGATTTATGTCTTGCCCACACAGACGAGGATTGGGGAAGCAGTCAACCAGATGACACCTGGTACCTCGATGAGGTTGATCATATGACAAGAAGTGGACGGTATTTCAAGCCCCCGCACCTAGACCAGCCAGAGGCATCTGGGAAGGACAAGGAAGCTGAGAAGCAGAAAGAGAAACAACTTGAAGAAGAAGCTGTACTGAAGCAGCTAAAGAAAATACAAGCAGATATCTCCATCTGGGGGCTGCTTATGGCTTCACGGGTGCACAGGCAGGCTGTCCTATCTGCTATGGACAAGGCCAAACTCTCTATAGATACCACACCAGAGCAGCTGGTTGGACTGGTCTTTCCGGGAGGAGGTTCCCCAGCATTATCCTTTTCAGACAAAGAACTGCCGCCTGAGGGCGCAAATCATAACAAACCCCTCTACATTTTTGTGGAATGTAGAGACAAGTGGATACCGGTGGTACTTGTTGATACCGGATCCACCATCAACGTCTGCCCAGCCAGAACAGCGTATGTAATTGGGTTGAAGCCCGTGGACTTCGTACCGACTACTCAAGTGATCAGAGCCTATGATAATACTAGCAGAGAGGTGATGGGGACTGTCAAAATTCAAACCCAGGTTGGTCTAGGACAACACAACATTGAATTCCATGTCTTGGACGTTCCCGCAACCTTCAACCTACTCTTGGGGCGGCCGTGGTTGTACCAAGTGAAGGCAGTCTCTTCCACTTTACATCAGATGTTGAAGTACCCTCATGGGAAGGGGGTGGCCATTGTCTTCGGGAATTCATCAATCCATCCGCCGCCGGAAGTGTCAACACCAGTCTTGGAAATAGAGCATGGCATGGAGGATGTGTTCTTATCAGGGTTCACTCTGGCTGAGGCTCGGGTAGTGCAGAATATCATGGCTGTGAATGAGGGAGTGTACGTCAGCGCTCAATCTGTTTACCTCATGAACAAGCTACAGCACAACCCCGGGATGGGATTAGGGAGGAGCGGCCAGAAAGGCGTCGCAACACTGGCCGAAGTGCCACACAACCCTCAAACCTTTGGCTTGGGTTATCTGCCCACCAAAGAGGACTGGGTGAGGAAGGGAAAAGAGATGGCTGGAAGGGCCAGGGCAAAGAAGGCTGGGAAGCCATTTGAGCTGATGCATAGGCCCATTTAGGGTACCCTAAACGGACGCTTCGTCCGGGAGGGGGAAGACTTTCCTTTTTGTGGCTTTCCAAAGCCATGGCTGAACACGGAGAGGAAGCGCGTGCCAGGTTTCGAGATCTTCTTCGACCTGCAATTACCCGGGAAGGATGTTGCCGAAGAGCAGACAGACCCATCAGCTGAGGTTGAGCAGTGTAGGGCAGTGGATTCCGAGGGCACTGAAGTTGAAATGGGGGTAGCATTGGCATGTCTACTTTCAGATCCTCCGATCGACCATAAGTGCTTGGGGGATAACTTCTCGGTTTTCATGATTGGGGATGAAACGGCTGCGAGCCTACCAGCAGCTATCTTGGATGCATCTATCACACCCTCTCTCACCTGGCAATACGAGGAGGGATTTTTGTCCAGCAGTACCGGGTCAGGTAGTGAGCCGGAATCTGATTCCACCGAGTCTTGTGAGTCGGAATCAGGTTCCAGCTCGACTGAGTCTGAGTCTGGTAGTCCTGGGGATGATAACCCGGATGCCACAGTCTTGTCCAGGTCGTCTTTTTCTTTCTCATTTGAGTCTGTTGTAACCGAGAATTCAGACGATTTGGATGAACTTAATGAGAATCAAGTAGCTGTGGTTTCTGAGTACTTTTCTGTGCCCTTGATTTATTGCATAAACTCGGACTTTCAAAATTTTGATGAAAACGACGAGGAAGAAATTCCTCCGGTTTTGCAACGTTTAATTGAGCAAGAGCAGGAGAGATTTGTCAAACCCCTAATGGATGAAATCATTACCGTGAATGTTGGTACTGAGGAGGACCCGCGACTGGTCCAGATCGGGTCCACGTTGTCTTCGGAGGAACGCGAGCACTTAGTCGCTTTATTAAAAGATTTCAAAGATGTTTTCGCGTGGTCCTACGAAGACATGCCTGGAATCGATCCTGAGATTGTACAGCATCGGATCCCTCTTGACCCCGAGGCCCGACCAGTCAAACAGAAACTCAGGAGGATCCGTCCGGATTGGGCTCTCAAGATTAAGGAAGAGGTCACCAAGCAAATCGACGCAGGCTTCCTGCTGGTATCCGAATATCCGACTTGGTTGGCCAACATCGTTCCGGTGCCGAAAAAAGATGGCAGGATCCGAGTATGCATAGACTTCAGGGATTTGAACAGAGCTAGTCCGAATGACGACTTTCCCTTACCGCATATTGATGAGTTGGTGGATTTCACAGCAGGGCACGCGTTGCTTTCATTCATGGATGGCTTCTCCGGCTACAATCAGATAGTAATGGCACCAGAAGACCGGGAAAAGACTGCATTCACCACCCCGTGGGGGACATATTGCTATAGAGTCATGCCGTTTGGGCTGAAGAATGCTGGAGCTACTTATCAACGGGCCGCGACCACAATATTACATGATATGATCCACAAGGAGGTTGAGGTGTACGTGGACGACATGATTGTCAAGTCCAAAGATAGAGAGGGCCACTATGCCGCCTTGCACAAGTTTTTTAAAAGGATCAGAGAATTTCGGTTGCGGCTGAATCCTCAGAAATGTACATTCGGTGTTACAGCGGGAAAAATGTTGGGGTTTCTGATTACACAAAGAGGCATCGAAGTCGACCCTTCCAAAATCAAGGCCATCTTAGAAATGCCACCACCAAGGACTGAAAAGGAGGTGCGAGGCTTTCTGGGTAAAGTGCAATTCATAAGACAGTTTATCTCAAAATTAACCTTGACTTGTGAACCACTTTTTGGTCTCCTGAAGAAAGGCAAGAAGTTCCAATGGGACGGCCGGTGCCAAGCTGCGTTTGAACAAATTAAAGAATATCTACAGAACCCGCTCGTTTTATCACCACCAGAACCGAGGAAACCGTTGATATTGTACCTTTCAGTGACTGAGACCACCATGGGCTGCATGCTTGCACAAGAATCTGGAGATAAAGCGGAGAGGGCCATCTACTATATGAGCAAGAAGATGTTAGAATATGAGACTCGCTACACACCACTGGAAAAGGCTTGCTTAGCTTTGGTATGGGTTACCAGGAAGCTGCGGCACTACCTGTTAGCTCACTCCGTAATGTTGGTTTCACGACTCGATCCCATCAAATATCTTTTCGAGAAACCGGCACTTACGGGTAGGCTAGCCCGTTGGTTGCTGTTGCTCTCCGAATTTGATCTGAAGTATGTAACACGCAAGTCAGTCAAAGGAAGAGCAGTGGCAGAGTTCTTAGCCGATCACCCGGTTGAAGGGGATGAAGCAGTTGAGTACTTATTCCCAGATGAAACAATTCTGCATATCAACGATGAAACTTGGACGATGTACTTTGACGGAGCGTCAAATCAACACGGATATGGGATAGGGGTGTTGCTGATAGCACCCGACGATTCCCGTATCCCCCTAGCCTTCAAACTCCAATTCAAAGTCTCGAACAATGAAGCAGAATACGAGGCATGCATTACTGGTTTGGAAGCAGCCCTGGAATTAGGGGCAAGACGGTTGGACGTCATCGGGGACTCGAATCTTGTTGTGTCTCAAGCAAAAGGAGACTGGAAAGTAAAAGAGGAAAAGATGATGATGTATCACCAGACCTTGGATTTGCTAATTCCTCGGTTTGAGAAGCTAAACTTTACTCATCTACTAAGAGAGAACAACAGGTTCGCAGATTCTTTAGCAACTCTATCTTCCATGATAGACATCCCATACGGAGTCCGGATGTGTCCAGTCATCATTGACCAGAAGTTTGCACTAGCCTATGAGTCGATTGCTACTATAGATGAGGTTCAGGATGAAAATCCCTGGTATCATGACATTTGGAATTTCCTGGAGAAGGAAGCATACCCGCCAGGAGTAAATGCCAAGGATAAAAGGGCAATAAGGAGATTGGTCGTTCAGTTCATCATCTGTGGAGGTAAGCTGTATAGAAGAGGTCATCTGGGAATGCATAAGCTGTGTGTCGATGCCGAAGAGTCGAAGCGTCTAATGGAGGCCATCCATGGAGGAGAATGTGGTGCACACATGAATGGAGTAATGCTAGCACGGAAAATCCTCAGACAGGGTTACTACTGGTCCACCATGGAGGAGGATTGTATCGGTTTCGTCCGGCGATGCCACAAGTGTCAAATTCATGCAAATCGCATGAACATCCCGCCGTCAAAGCCGTACAGCATGACTTCACCATGGCCATTTTCAGTCTGGGAAATTGATGTGATCGGGGCTGTCACTCCGAAGGGGTCAAATGGGCATGAGTTCATCCTGGTTGCAATAGATTATTTTACAAAGTGGGTTGAGGCCCAATCTTATACGGTGTTGAAGGCTTCACATGTCGCGAAGTTTATTAGAAACAACATCATCTGTCGCTACGGGGTCCCAAACGAGATAATTTCAAATAACGGTTCCCACTTCAAGAAGGAGGTGATTGACTTGTTGGGAAAATACAACGTGGCTTTTCATAAGTCATCTACATACCGGCCGCAGACCAATGGAACGGTTGAGGCTGCCAACAAGAATATCAAGCACATATTGCAGAAGATGGTGGAAACCTACCGGGACTGGCCAGATAAGCTGCCGTTTGCTCTGTGGGGCTACCGGACTTCAATCAGAACTTCCACTGGGGCGACTCCGTATTCATTGGTTTATGGGATAGAGGCCGTTCTACCTATCGAGATTGAGGTTCCGTCATTGCGAGTATTGGCCGAGTGTCAAATAGCCGAGGCAGATTGGTAGCAGAGCAGATTTGAGGAACTCATGCTTTTCGACGAAAGAAGACTGAAAGCACTGTACCACATTCAAGGCTATCAACGCAGAATTGCCCGGGCTTTCAACAAGAAAGTTAAGTCCAGGAATTTAAAGGAAGGAGATTTGGTACTCAAGGACAACCGAGCTCCCATCCACGACCCTAGGGGCAAGTTCAGACCTAATTGGACTGGTCCCTACATCATTAAGTCTATCTGGTCAGGTGGAGCTGTGGTTCTGATGGATCTGGATGGCTTAGAGTTTTCACAACCGATTAATATGGACAAGTTGAAGAAATACTACCCTTGAGAGGCTCGCTAGGCCGAAAACCCGAAAGGGCGACCTAGGCAAAATTCAGAGCACAAAAAATTTTGAAATTATAAAAACTGAGCTCGCAAGGTTGAAAACCCGCAAAGGGCGGCCTTGGCAAAAGTAAGAGCATAAAAGGAGAGTGAAAATACCCGAGCGAACCTAAACCTGAACTATGTAAGGCTTGATTCCCATCTTTGGGATACGTAGGCAACTTCATCCTGAAGTTCAGCCATAAACATTTTCCCCGATCAACTTTGTCCATTTGATCATCTCAGTCATCCTTGTCCATCAGCATTCATCGTGATCTCCGGTGCAGTGCTTCTCAAACTAGGGGCAACTTTCCGTTGCTGTGCAGTGCCGCAGTGCTATGCAGACTAGGGGCAACTTTCCAGTTGCTGGAATCCGGGGTTGTGCATCTCAGTGACAGATCTCAGGCGTGTCCAGTTCTGATCCATATCGAAAATAGTTTTGAAAAGTTTTAATAAAAGTTGACTTTGTTCAAATTAATCTTTTTACAACTAAGACCATTTTTGGACCAGAGCGGAAAATTTTCAATACCCACAACCTTCAATTTCATTGATTTCAAAACAGAGTTCTCCTGCTCTTGCATACAATGGAAGTTGCTGTTTATTACATTCATGAATAAAACTTGAAAGTACTAGTAAAAGCAATAAATCCGGGGCACGGATAAGTCAGGTGTCCCTGCGCCCCCTCCCAAAGCTCGTAGAAGGCTCTGATGCCAAGCTGGGCCCAGTCTGTGCCTCCTCATTGGGCCAATCCCAGCACTCGTCAGACAAGGTACAACTGAAAGTGGGAGCGGGGGCTAGGAGCTCTCGAGTTCTCCATGCTGTGGCATAATGGGCAAGCTGAGCGCCTCGGATCGGGAATGCAGCCGGGTATTCTATCCCCTCCGGTGGGCAAGTCTGATCGTGGCCAAACTGGCACTGGAACCGAAATGGGAAGTAAAACACGCAGTGGGTCAGACCAATCAACTGGATCCCGACTAGCCTGGACATGCTATAGCTCATCGCCGGGAGATTGAGCCAAGGACAGCACCAAGCAATGCGATCTGTAGACAAATTGCACATCCAATCAAACCACCACCCTTCGTCAGGGGCATCAACTAAACGTTGGCGAAAGAAGTAGCCGCGAGCTAAATAGGCTGGGCAAGAGTCCACAACCTGCAATTTATCCATCAACCATACCTGGGGAGGGATGAAAAAATGAGAGAATAAAGAATAGATAGATGTACGATGAGAGAAAAGCGAAAAAAGGGTTTTGTGAGAAAAAAAAAAAAAAAAAAAACGAGCCCGAGGGCCGAGTGATGCGAGCATATATACATGTGAGATTGGGTGGGAAACATTACCTGTAGCAGTAGTGGACTCCTTGCAAATCTGGTCGTCTCTCGGCAATAGAAAGCATCCAAGCCCATCAGCGTCTCGGCCAATGTCATGGCGATACAGCTCTTTCCTTCTTTCAAGCCTTGAGCAACTTCAATCAGACGAATGCTAGATCCGCCAAAGCCTGGAGTGAGCAAAAAGTGAGATAGCATACACAAGCAAAGGGCGTGTTGCCGAAAACCTTGCCAATAATGGTTGCCGCAGTCACCAGCGTCAGAAAAGCGTTGGATCAAGCCGAGAATGTCCAGTTCCCCGTTGCAGATCAGAGACCGAGCATCATGCATGGTGAGCCCACACATCCCCCCTAAAGCTTGGGCATGGCCGAAGCGAAACTGGGGCAAAATCTCTTCATAGCGTTCAGATTCCATCAGAATTTGAAAATCTTCGAAAGTTGGACATACCTCTTGCCCGCCAAAGCTGAAAACATGCGTCACTGGGTTCCAAAACCTCGCCGCGGCATGGAGGAAAGGGAAGTGCAGCGGAGTGCGGCTCAGCGTGAATAGTGCATTCAAGCCGAAACCCCGGAAATTCAATTTTTCCGAGCCATCTAAAGAAGACATCCAAACTGTGAGATTTTCGGCAAGGAAGGCCTCCATTTTGGTGAAAGACTAAGTTGAAATGAATCAACCACGGGTTTGAGGCTTTTAAAGAGGATAAGACATTATTCAGGGACACGTGTCAAAAATTTGGTGGTTGCAGAGCTAAGTGGCCGGCCGGCCACCTTTTCTAGCAGGCCAGCTACCTTTCTCCCCTCAGTTGTAAAGAATTGGCCGGCCGACTCCCAAAGGTGGCCGGCCATGCTCCAATGTGTGTCTTTGGCCCTGTTTTACCCTCCAGAGGAAAGTTCCAAGCATTTCCATGCATCGGGAGTGTCGAAGGCCTCAATTTCCCTCAGTTTCGGATATGTTCCGTCGCCCAGATCGTCCGAACTACACTTTGTCTATTGAGTTGTTGTTTAGTCTTGCTTACCGAGTTGTCGTTTTGCTTATCGAGTTGTAAGTTTTTGTCGAGCTGTCGTGTTTCGTGTTTTGAGTTGTTACTCCTCGTTTTAACAAATTTTGTTGAGTCTTGTTTATCGAGTTGTTGAATTTGTTGTATTTTGCTTATCGAGTTGTAAACTTGCTAAGGTTTTGTTGTATCTTAGTAAGTTAAGTTGTTTGGTTCGCTGCATCGGTTCACTACCTGACTCGGTAAATACACAATGCACATTTCCATTCAAAATCTCATTTTTATGCAAAATGATGCGATGCGATGCTGAAAGCATAAAATACAATACTTTTTTCAAAAGATGTTTCATTCCATCATGCTTCCTTTGTTACAACATTTTGCAAACAGAGGTACAAGTTTTACAGAAAATAAAACTGCCTAATGATATACAATGTGCTACAACTACTAGTAAAAAGGTAAATAAAACAGGGGACTGCAGCATCAATGCTCTCGGGAGCGGGAATAAGAGGCCCTCTTCATCCTCTTCTGTGAAGCAGCCTCTGCACCACCACCATCATCCAAGTCGGAGCTACTATCCTCGGGATCCCCCTCAGCCTCGCCTCCACTCCCCGAATCGGGATCGGAACTACCCTCTCTATCAGCAGATGTCTCCGACTGATGATCTACAGCCTCCTCCTCCTCATCCTCACCGGGCTCCTCCTCTACAATGTGTGCCCTGCGTCTGCGAGACGACCCCCCTCCCCGAGCTCCTCGAAAAGGCCTGGATGGCCCAGCTCATCGAGAAGGCCTGGATGGCCCGGCTCCTCGAAAAGGCCCAGATGGTCCACCTCTCCAAGAAGGCCTAGGTGGCCCGGCCTGTGACTGAGTATATACCGGAGGCATCTAAAAATAAAGAGTTCAATTTGAATACATCAGCTCAAACATGTATATCAGAAGCAGATACAAGAAAACTACATGAAGTAGGTACATGTGAATACAGTGTGCAAGTGGGGTGTGTGTCAGATGTGCTCTACACAAGCAACCTATCAATACAGCAGAATGTTCAAAATCAGCATATCATCAGAAGCATGATAAAGGCCAGAAAGCTAAAGGGTACCTGGAAGCCCATAATAGACAACTGCGCCTCTCTCCGCAGGACCATCCCCTCAAGTGAGGCCACCATCTCGAGCACCTGATCCATGTACTCAACGGGGGGCTGCAGATGCAAAGACATGGGTATCAGTAAAGGAATGAACATCCGAGTATCTGAGTAATGAATCAAAGCTGTAAAATATACCGGTGGTGAGTTGGGGTCTCTGATATATCGGTGGCCAGGCATCGGAGGCTCTATTGGGATCGGAATTGGAGAAGTAGTCCCATACTGCCACCCCATCAACTTGGTCGGCATGTCCGGCCATCCAGGATGATGGAGAGTCGGAGGAACCGGAGGAACAAATCCACCCCCACCTCTAGATGTACCAGCCCTGCTGGTGGAAGGGGCGTCCGCAGCTCGAGCCTGGGCCTGGCTCGAAGATGGCATGCCAGCAGGTCTCATCGTCGGAGTGCGAACTCCCGTCAATGGAGGCATCAAGTATATGTGACGGTAAGTGGCATAATCTCCCTCCTCGAGATGCAGTAAGGCATCAGTACCCAGCATAGCACTAGTAACATCCCGGGAGGAGAGCCTGTCAGCAATCCGCATACCAACTGGGGGTGCTGAGGGAGGGTCCTGAGAAGTATAGCCCCACACTTGACGCAAAAAGCACTCCCCCAGAAACCAGGCCCTACCAACTGGCCCCTCGAATAGGATCCTGTACTGGGAGGCACCCTGTCCTTCGGCAAATTGGAATCGGAGACCTTCACCTAAGGGCGCCCAGGGCTGCCATGTAATCTGCGGATAACCGATGCATAACCCCATCAGAAATCGGGAAGGTACAAGACAAATCAAAGATGAAAACAGAAAGGACTAAGAGTTTTGAAATACCTCCGTCGACCGCACCGTGTCAAAGTACTGCCGTAGATAAAGGAGAGACTCCCGGGGTCTCGGCCGGTGCTGGCCCTCAAATAGAAGTGAGTACGGGGTCATGAGGGGCCCCTCTACCACCAACTCCGGGGCTAATGTTGGGAAGTACACATGGACCCATAATTGTGGAAAACAGTACATAATGTAAATGTAAAGTGCTGAGGGCAAAATACAGAGTGTAGAGTGCGCCGTGTGTGCAATGTACAAGTAATGAGGAGCAGAAATGTAAATCAAGAGGGCAGAAAGTACCTCCCAGGCTCTCCAATAGCCGCCAAGTAAGTCCCCTCGTCCGCGGGAGGTCGCACTCATGTAGCAGTAAAGAGTAGCCAAGCCGGCGCCACCCCAATCATACCGTCTGACCTGTGATAGGTCCACCAAAGCACTCAACAGATATAGCCCAACAGTGTTCCCCCTATCGGCAAACAAAGTGGTCCCGAAGAGGAACATCAGAAAACCACGGGCATACTGGGCTGCCTCCTCAGGAGTCCCGGGCTCCATCTCCACCCTCCGAAAATGGGAAGAGAACCAGGTGTATCGGACTCTGCCCGAAGATCTATCAACAGGCGGGAGAGCCCCCAGTAAATGTATCCAAGCGGCCTCCCACTGGCCCATGTCTTCGTCGTAAGGGATGGGCCAACCTCCCACATCAAGACCAGTCAGTACGGCAAAGTCGAGCGGGGTCATAGTCAAGTCCCCTGTGGCAGAAAAATGGAAAGAGTTAGTGGTGTCCCACTATCTCTCCACCAAGGCGGCCATCAACGTCCTCCTGGCAGGACAACGGGATAGCCCAGAGCAAAAGGGCCCGAACCCTGCCAAGTCGACCAAATCCCGGACAGCCTCTGGAAGCTCGGCATACCAATCCCGCGCCGCGGTAGAGCCGTATCCCCGCACAGTGCGAGAGCTCACCTGCATTCAGAATGGATACGTGTTTCAGCATTTTAGAATGAAATGAATGAGCTGTGTGCAAATGAAACGAATAAGCTACGGGCAAACAAAATGTATGAGCCGTGTGCAAAGTCAAAATCAGAAACAAAATCTGGGCTGTGTGTTCAGAAAATCATTATTTGGGCTGTGTGTTCAGAAAATCAGTTTGGGCTGTGTGTTCAGAAAATCAGTGTTTGGGCTGTGTGTTCAACTCTCAATCAGTGTGTGCTGCGTGTTCACCTTCAATTTGGGCTGTGTGTTCAGAAAATCAGTGTTTGGGCTGTGTGTTCAACTCTCAATCAGTGTGTGCTGCGTGTTCACCTTCAATTCGAGCTGTGTGTTCAGAAAATCAATGTTTGGGCTGTGTGTTCAACTCTCAATCAGTGTGTGCTGCGTGTTCACCTTCAATTCGAGCTGTGTGTTCAGAAAATCAGTGTTTGGGCTGTGTGTTCAACTCTCAATCAGTGTGTGCTGCGTGTTCACCTTCAATTCGAGCTGTGTGTTCATCTCAGAGTTTGGGCTGCGTGTTCAAGTTTCAATCAGTGTGTGCCGTGTGTTCACCTCAACAACATGCTGCGTGTTCACCTTCAATTCGAGCTGTGTGTTCATCTCAGAGTTTGGGCTGCGTGTTCAAGTTTCAATCAGTGTGTGCCGTGTGTTCACCTCAACAACGAGCTGTGTGTTCGACATCAAAGTATGAGCTGTGTGTTCATCTCAAGTGTTTGGGCTACGTGTTCAAGTTTCAATCAGTGTGTGCCGTGTGTTCACCTCGACAACGAGCTGTGTGTTCAACATCAAAGTGTGGCCTGTGTGTTCATCTCAAGTGTTTGGGCTGCGTGTTCAAGTTTCAATCAGTGTGTGCCGTGTGTCCACCTTGACAACGAGCTGTGTGTTCAACATCAAAGTGTGGGCTGTGTGTTCATCTCAAGTGTTTGGGCTGCATATTCAAGTTTCAATCAGTGTGTGCCGTGTGTTCACCTCAACAACGAGCTGTGTGTTCGACACCAAAGTGTGGGCTGTGTGTTCATCTCAGAGTTTGGGCCGTGTGTTCAATTCTCAACCAGTGTGTGCCGTGTGCTCACAATCAATTTATGGACTGAGTGTTCAGAAATTCGAGTGATTGAACCGTGTGTTCAGAATACAAACAGAATGCATGAAAAATTCATAATATGTTGCAGAAAAGGGTAAAAACGAAGTGAATACCTCTCGTGCCTCATGGGAGAGATGATACTCTGGCTCCCGCAGAAGGAGATCCCCGGGTGCTCGCTCGTCGAAATCGGTGAAGTGAAAGAAAACAGCCCGCGAAAGGACATGTACCGGTGGGTCGTACCTCTCAGGTATGAAGGGTCGAACCCTCGGAGGCAGAGCCATGATGTCGGGATCATCTTCGACACCCGGAGGACCTCCACCGTGAGGGAAATGACCAGCCATTTCAGAAAATCTGCAAAAAGGAGCAAAAATGAGCAAAAACGAGCCAAAACAGGAAAAAGTCAACAAAAGTCAACTCTCGGGAAATGGAAAAGTCAACAAAAGTCAACTCCCGAGAAAATCTTCCAAATATTGAGACAAACTCACCTCAAGTGGCGAAAATGAGAAAAGAAGCCCCGAAATCAAAATTTAATCGGTTCAAAGTGCTTAAAACTGAAAGATTTCGCGAAAACAACTTGCGTGGGATGTTGGAAAACGCGTATAGAGCTCAGATCTGAAGAGGAAAATGGTTTGGGAAGGTAAAGGAAGTATTTTTGGGGCTGCACTTGTGAGCTCAAAGAGTTTGGATGGGTGGATTTAAAGAAAAGAGGTGAAAAGACAAAATTGCCCCAAATCTGGACAAAGTGGCCGGCCGGCCACCTTTTCTGGCAGGCCGGCCATTTCCTTTTTCAAAAGTGGCCGGTGGTGTTCCCCACATGCCCCCCAAGGTCCCTGCAAATTTTGAGGAGAATTGGAGTCCCCGGGACCTGAAAAAGTACAAAAGAAGTGCACTTCTTGTCGCGAAATCGCTCCACCGGAACCTCAGCTTCAACTTCCGATGCGTGTCTCATCGTTACTCATCGAAAGTAAGATATATCCTTTTGAACATGTTGTAACCTCTCCGGGAAGTGAACCGGAGGCCGCAATCGAGTCGCCCTCAGCCGAAACGCGCATTTCCTTGCTCGCCGCTTTGTGACAAACACGCATCCTGATTGGCGCTTGTTCTGCATTGTTGTGCACATAACTTGCATTCTCATGCACGTACTTGCATTGTTATACATATCTCCTTGATATCACCAAGCCTCCGTGCTTAAGCTCGCGTTGTCACACGCGTTTCTTTCGCATTGCGATGCACTTTTCCATCGACACCGCGATTGTCTACATTCAATATCACATTGAACATATGTTGTTAGATGTGTTGTGCTTGTTGAGTTTCTTTCTTTTGCAGGCACGATATTGTATGTACGGTTCATTTGGAGCTGGTGTGACCAGACGAATCGCGCAGGTACCGTATCTTCTCCATGTGAGACGCGACGAGAATTGAATGATTCTCTGCATTCCTAACTGCATGAAATGTAGTTGTTGCTTTGCATTCTTGCTTAAAACTGTTTCATCTATTTGCGAATACTTGCTTCATTACAGCTCGCTGCATGTGCATGATCATCAAGCCACATCTAGCCTTGTGCATACCATTTTGCATTTTTGCCCCCTGCCTGCAGGCATGCCTGCGGGCACATCTCTGTTTATCTCACCTGTTTGTCTAAGTCTTCGGCCTTGTCAAAAATGGGTCGTCTCTGGGCTTTGACATTCACTCCCGTCACTTATGACTTCCGAGTTCTGTCAAAGAGGGGAAACTGTAGACACCCCATTTTTGACCGACGTTGAGACTCAGACGTCACCAATTGAGCGCTTGGTGATGTTGCATATCGTGCTCGTTCAGAGGTTTTAAAGTCTCGGCTGCGAGCCTTACCTCCGGACTTCCGGACTCTTTCATGCTTTGCCTCGGTTTGCGAGCCAGGCTCGATTTTCCTTGTTTTTCTTCCAGAAGGGAGGGAGAGGTCTCGTAGACCATCTCTCAGTGGCCGTAAGCTACGTTTCGTGGTCGTAGGCCATTTTGCCCATTTCGGAGCCCGGTTTCCGGTTTTCGGAGTCGGTGGTCGTGTGCCTCGGTTCGGGACCGCTTAACCACCTCCGTTTGCTCCGGTTTTTGGCATGCATCTTATTTACCCCGTTTTGAGGGACACTGTGATCCGAGAGACCAACTTCGTGATCGAACAGCACTTCCGGTGCCTAACAGTCAGTTTTCGGGGCCCCGGGCTGCGCGTTTTGGCCCCCGAACCTTCATTTTGCATCGGTTTGCGTTCATTTTTGGCAGGGACCTCTGTTTCATCACCAGGAAGGTCGTAGAAGGGTGGGAGGCCAGTAATTGTTCCAGCAACCAGTTATATTTCCTCATCGCCCTCCGTCGCCCGTTTTTCCTCACTTAAAAGCCAATGTTGACCACCCTAAGGCCACTTTTTCAAGCTCCAAACCACATATTTGTGTTGTACACACCTGGGAGGCCACAAATATCACATGGCCGGCCAGTAATTGTGATTGACCCTTTTGAACCCCTCCTAAAAGTGGCATTTTCTCCCTCCTGCTTCACTGTTTCTTTTTTTTTTACCACAAGGTTGTGTTGAGAACACATGGGAGGCCACCAATTTGTGGTGGTCGGCTAGTAATTGCACTTGGCCCTTTTGACCCTTGGCCGACCGGCCATGGGGAGGGCCGGCCGGCCACCTGCAACCTCAATAGCTAGCCGGCCAGATTCCTTACAGCAGGTACAGTCCAAATATGCATCTCTTTTCCCCCCAGATTTTGTATCCGGGGGGCTAACTTTTTGGGGGGAAACTTGAATCCATTTCCCCCCCATTTTCCCCCCTCTTTCTCCCCCTCTTTTACCTAAATAAACCAGCCTCCAGCTCTGGTTTAGGGGTTAGAAAAATCCCCTTTGAAGCCTTGTATTACATCTCCCTCACTCCCTCACTTCAAGCATCCAAACCTTCTAAACCTCACACCATTTCTACACCATCACCTAGCACCACACCACCAGTCCATTCCAGCAGCTTGGAGGATCTTTCCAGAGCTTAGGAGGCAACATTTCTTGGTCCAAAGGCTGTCAAAGACTTGGTCTACAGGGGTAACTTCCATTTCCCCTCTTTTGTGCTTCATTTTGTTCAATATCTTAGTCTTTTGTGCTTGCATATTTGGGCTCTAACCCTAACTAGAAATAGGCTTATTTTGAGCCATTTTGCATGATTGATCAAGGGCCTCTCACTGTTTGAGGCCTCCTCTTTACACTTGCTTCTTTACCTCTCTTGTATGCCTATTTCTTGTGTAGTATTTTTGGCCTATATGTAAATTGTTTTGAGGCATGTTTTAAACTGTAAAGTAGCTTCTTTTGAGCCCTTCTTCAACATTATTGAAGGGCTCATCACTGTTTGGGGCCTCCTTTTGTTACTTGCCTTTGTATCCTTCTTTTGGCCCCATTTTTGCATGATTTGTTAGCCTCTTGTGCTTTTGTTTTTGGACTTTGGTCTGAACTGTAAATGGCCTTATTCTGACCCCCTCTTCATGTTTCATTAAGGGTCTTTTACTGTTTGAAGCATCCTTTTTATACTTAGTGTTATAGCTCTCTTTTTGGCCTTATCTTGCATAGTATTTTGAGCATGCTTGTGCACTGTTTTGGGTTTGACCATAAACTGTAAAAATCACATTTTAGGTCCCTCTTAAACTTTGTTGAAGGACCTTCATCTGTTTGGGGCCAGCATGCATCACTTACTTCTTTGTCCTCCTTTAGGCCCACTTTTTGCATGAGAGTTTTGCCATACTTGTGTCTATTTTTGTGGCTTGTGGAAAATTGTAAAATACCATATTTTAGGCCCCTCTTCAACATTGTAGACGGGCCCTTCTCTGTTTGAGGTCAGCAGCTGCTACTTGCTTCATTATCTCGCTTTCGGGGCCATTTTTGCATGCTAGCTTAGCCCCATTTGTGTTCACTGTTTGGCCTTGCTTAAAACTGTAAATATCCTTGTTTTGGGGCTGTCTTGATTCTGTCTTCACACTTCATGTTCAAATAATGCATGCTTTGTATAGCTGTAAGCCATTCCGTGTACCTAGTTTTGCATTTCGGGACCATTCCATGCATCGGGTGCCATGTTCCCATGATTCGGGGCGGTTTTGCATCGTATTTTGCTACTGAAATTTGTATGCTTGTATGCCATGTTCCATGCCTTGCCATGTCTTGTTAGAGTGGCATTCGTGCCTTAGGGTCGGTCCTCGGTTTGCGTGCACGCGTGCACGCATCTCGAGTTGTCTCATTTTCATTTAATGGCCTCCTATGTGAGTGTGGCTGAGGTCCACTTGTGTTGGTGTAAGCCCATTATGCATTGTGTATGCCATTTCATTTCATAGCATTGTGTATGCTAGGTTGTATGTTAGCGCATTGTGTATGCCATGTTACCTCGTGCATCGTGTATGCCATTTCATAGCATTGTGCATGTTAGGTTGTATCTTAGTTGCATTCATGCATGTCATGCATCTTGCATAGTGTTTGGGATAGGAGTTAGCCCGAGCACGGGAAACGAGGTACATTTCGTACTCCGAGTGACGGAACGTGTCTCAATTCCCAGTCACCGACACTCCGGATTATCCATGATGGAGTTAGGTCTTATTGTGTTCATATGTGCATTCATTTCATATTAAGTTGTGCAATTCGACTCCTCGGCCATCATGCATCGAGATGCGTGATTGGTGGCACGAGGATCGAGGTATGCATACATATGTGAAAATACATTGCCATGCCCCTTTCTTGCTCTCTGTTGCAGCAAATCAAGAATCAGCAGCCTTCCGGAGCTTGGCACGCATTCCAAAAACAATTGCAAACAGAGGCTAATTGGGGCATCGCAGTGGATTTCTGCACAAGGCAACCCGGACATGCATCATTCATCATCTGGAGAAGAGTCAAGACAGTCCCTGGCTTGCATGCCAGTTTATTATTTTTTTTAGTTAATTTGTAAATTAATTAGGGATTTGTACATATTTGGACTGCATTATTTAGACTGTACTATTTATTTGGACCCTCTGTGCGAGGGCAATGTTGTAATAAGTGTGCGTATGTGTGATGTATGTCTTCCAACCCCACGTCTTTCTCCCTTTTATTTACCTGCTTATGATGGTTAGATTAGGGCATGTTTCAATTAGCATACAGTATGATAGCATGTTTGCACCCATTCATCTGTCTTGCATGCACCGGGCTCGGCGCATCATACTAACTGCATCTGTATTTCAATTCCGAGTTGAATACTTGTTAACTGTTGCATCTCATATGCCATGTTTAGAATAGCCGAGCCTGCTATAGTTGCATTATTGCATGTGTTGCATTATGCATTTCTGTATACTTAGGATCATGCATGGATTTCTAATCGGTTTCTGTTTTGGCTTGGAGTACTCGGTGAGTTTTATGCTTTAGCATCCTTGCATGCGTGTGAGTGACTGCCATGATAGCATGCTTACCATAAGGCTAACTGCTTATGTGATATACCTGCTTGGATGCTTGTGGGTGAAGGTTGGGTTATTTGGATTGGAACAAATCATCAACTGTGAGTTTTAAGCCCACTAGATAGTGGCAAAACCATCATTTCTAAGCCCGCCTGAGGGTGGCAAAATCTGCATTTTAAGCCTACTTGCGAGTAGCAAACCGTTTTCAAAAACAAACATGAAATGTTTTGTTCCAATTCAGGCGACCCGGTCTATACTTGTATGCTGTGCGCATCACATAGTAAATCTAGGCTAATAACCGGAATAAGAACGCATAATGTTTTCAAAACTAGATATCATGGTTAGTAGAGGCCGATCTTTGATCGGGCGAGCGGGGGTGCTCACGAAGTGACCTTCCCCAATCGTACCCAAGTTCCCGAGCCGAGGCAACTTTGGTGATGATGGACACGTGGCCTTAGGCAAACGAGTCAGGGTTTCCTAAATTTCCCAAAAATAAAATATTTAGGTGGCGACTCTGTATCTGGCAAAGCAGTCCATGTTTGGCACTTCTTTCAAAAATCTGTTTTCTCAAAACGATTTGCCGGATTTGGACTTTTTGGTTCAAGATTAAGAACCGTGACACAAATCGAGTCCAAGCTGTAGCGAGGTCCCCCCCCCCCCCCGGGCTTGTCTACAAGTCGCCACCTAAATATTTTATTTTTGGGGAAATTTAGGAAACCCTGACTTGTTGCCTAAGGCCATGTGTCCGTCATCACCAAAGTTGCCTCGGCTCGGGAACTTGGGTACGATTGGGGAAGGTCATCTATGAGCACCCCCGCTCGCCCGATCAAAGATCGGCCTCTACTAACCATGATATCTAGTTTTGAAAACATTATGTGCTCTTATTTCGGTTATTAGTCTAGAATTACTATGTGATGCACACAGCATACAAGTATAGATTAGATCGCCTAATTTGGAACCAAGAATCGCATATCCGTTTGTTTGGAAATGGTTTTGAATTTTGCTACTCGCAAGTAGGCTAAAACATGGATTTCGATGAATTATTCCAATTCAAGCAATCTAACCTTCACCCACAGGCACTCGGGCAGGTATATCACATAAGCAGTTAGCTTCATGGCAAGCATGTTATCATGTTAACACTCACACACATGCAAGATGCTAAAGCATAAACACTCACAGTGTACTCCAAGCCAAAACGAAGAACTAGTTAGTAATCATGCATGATCCTAGTTCATGTTAAAATGGCTAATGCAACACATGCAAAATGCAACTAGAATAGGCCCGGCTAACCTAAGAATGGCATATGAAATGCAATAACTCGATACACGCATTCAAGTTGGAATTGAAGTACAATGCAATTAGTATGATGCGCCGAGCCCGGTGCATGTAATACAAATGAATGAATGCAAACATGCATAGCATAAGGTATGCTAAATCAAATATGCCCTAAAACTAACCACCATAAGCAGGTAAGTAAAAGGGAGAAAGACGTGGGGTTGAAGACATGCATCACACACACGCACACTTATTACACAATTACGCCCTCTCGAGGGAGGGACCGAAAGAATAATACAAATTAATTAACTAACAAGCTAATTAAATATTACACAACACTTAACTATTTAAACAAACTAATTAAGCTACTGAAAGCAGTAAAGCAGCTTCGGGAAGAGGGAGGAATGCATGCATGCTCGGCTTTGCTTGGAAATCCATCACCATACTCATGCTGCCTCTGTTTACACTGCTCTGCACCTCTGAACACTTTGCAAGTCTCAAGGATGCTTCTGAACCACTCCCTGAGGGTTGTGGGAGGTCACCGACCAAGAGGTGAGGCCATCGGCCATGGAAATATAATCACCGACCAAAAGTGAGGCCATCGGCCAACAATACATAGCCGGCCGGCACTGAAGATGGCCGACCGGCCATCTCTTCCTGTAGAACCCTGTTTTGCTGCAGCAGAGGACAGACAAGGCATGGCAATGCATTTTCAAAGCGATGTTTGCACGACCACCCTCCCTATCATGTTATGAACTCAAGGGAGTGTGGCTCCCGACCCTTCGGGCCATCAATCACGCATTTTAATGCATGATGGCCCAAGAGGCCAAGTGTGCAATTTGATATCAAGTGAAATGCACACAAACACACAATGATCCTAACCTCCATCATAATTGATCAAGAGGCAAGGGATGCCAACATGCACAATGCTATGCAACCTAAACATGCAAGCAAACCGATGCAACATGAGCATGTGAACAAACATGCAAACATATAACAACATATCAAACATATGGCAAAACGCAAGCTAACAAGGATGCAAGATGCAACTTAGGCATGCAATAACATGCAATGAGCCGAGTATGCAACAACACACAAGGCGAGCATGCAACAACAGGCAAAGGATGGACTTACACCAAGATGGACAGCTCTCTAATAGGTCCAAAACAGTGGCCAAAATGCTAAGGAATAAGAGACAAAATCACATACAAACATACACATGTGAAGGCCTAACCACTTAAGCATAAAAAGGCAACTTTTAAGTACACTTAAAAGGGAAGGAAAAGCATGCCAATGTGACAACATTACGTGCTCTGAAATGGTGCTAAGAGTGATGCCAAACCACATAAGCAAGCCAAGCATGCATGATTAAGGCTTAAGGCTTAAAATAAGGCAAGGGAATTGAACCAATGTTACACAAAACAAAGAGCATATGGCAAGCATAACCCAAAACAGTTCTAAATCATGGCAAAGTAAGCCTAAAACATACAATGACCAAGGCCAAACAAGCCAAAACAAAGGGGCAAAAACATGAAGCATGCAAGGCCATCAAAGAGGTGTTACACTACACCTAATACAACCAAACATGGCATGATTTAAGCAACCCAAAATAGAATTATGACATGTGAAAATGAGCCCAAAAACCCACTTAGATGTCATCCCAAATACCCAAGCATGTTGGCATACGCAATGTCACATTCATGAGGCATAAAACACAAACTATCCAAGGCATGGAATAGGTGATAAATGCAAGTATTCAAGCGTACTATATGGACTGAAATGACATTTTAAGTGATGCCAAACCACTAAAATTATCCAAGTAGAGCATGCTAGAGGATTCAACACTCAAAACCTACAAGCTAGATTGCATGGTAGCTATACAAAGCAAGTCATGGATGACCAAAACAACCAAAATCAGAGCTTTAGCATGGTAAGACAAAGCTAGAAGCTTCATAAAGCTAAGCCAAATTCATGCTAAAAACACATGTTATAACATGATGCATGTTAAGGCCAAATCATGAGATTACAAGGCAAGTGTATGAAGCATACATGACATGTCTAAACCAACTTAAAATAGAGGTATACCATGGCAAAATAACCACAAATACCAGCTAGGACATGGCCAACATACACTTAAAAAAGGTGCTCACATATGAGGCAAATATGACAAGTATTGAAGACAACAAGGAGAGGGGATGACCCTCTCCTTCTTAAGACCTCAAAATACCATCCCCACCACTGAAATCCCTCTGGATTTCAGTGGTGAGAAGGCCAATACAAGGTGGTCCCGGAGCTCACAAAGAAGGGCACAAAAAGAGGCCAAACAAGGCATCAGAGAGGGTAAACAACCCCAAACACCAAAGAGATATTAAACAACTATTTTAAGCACTTAAAAACAGAACTTTTATCAGTTATAAGTTAAGTTTAAAAACAGATGCAAGATAGGCAAAAAGCTTGTGCAAAAATGGGGAATAAAGAGGGTAGTTTCTTACCCTTGAAGAACCTCTTCAAGAACACCACTCCAGCACCTTCCTTGGATCAAAACCAGCCCAAGAACTCTGAAAACAACTCCTTACAGCCTTAGCAACCAAGGATGGTGTAACACTAGGTGTTTGTGTGCAATAGTGTGAACAAAAGTCACTTTAGGCCACAAATACGCACACAAATGAGTGAAGAGAGGGAGATATAGAGATAGATAGATACAACTCTCTAACCCTAATTTTCAGAACCTCTGAGAAGGGAGGAGGGCCTCCCCTCTTATAGAAATCCAATTCCTAAGCTTCTAAGAGAAGCTAACACAAGGTGTAAATCCCTCCATACACGTGTATGGAGGGGGTGTAATGTGGATTCCAGCTGTGACAGCTGGCATAAAATATCTGCCAAAAACAGATGGAAAGGGGTCGGTTAGAAAATGTGGTCGATTGACCAACAAAAATGGCCGGCCGACCAAAATCATCGCCGACCGGCCAACACCTTTGGCTGGTAGCAAGAAAACAGGGCCGGTGGCCTCAAGCCAAGGCCGGTGAGGTGTGGGGATGGCCAACAAGCCATTCCCTGCCCTCAGAAGCAAAAACACAAGTGTTTGGTGCATAACCAAGCACAAAGCAAACAAGTCGAAAGGTCTTGAGGCAAGGCGCGCGACCGAAACCTCCGAGAACTCAAGATGAACAAAAATATGGATGATCACCGAGTGTTCAAACAATAACGTTCAAGTCCTGAGGACGGTCAAAAATGAGGTGTCTACACCATGTTAATAAGTTCTGGATTACCTTAGAATTTGTGGGGGGAAGCCATACTTTCTGCTAATTATATTTTACATAAAGTACCCCGAAAGAAAATGAATCAAACACCTTATGAATTGTGGCATGGGAGAATACCATTCTACAAATACTTAAAAGTGTGGAGGTGTTTGGCTAAAGTGGCTATCCTAGTCCTAAAAAGACTAAGATAGGTCCTAAAACTGTTGATTGCATTTTCATTAGTTATGCCATGAATAGTAGTGCATATCGATTTTTGATTCATAAGTCAGAACATTTCAAAATGCATGTAAATACTATTATTGAATATCGGAATGTATCTTTCTTTGAACATGTGTTTCCAAATAAAACTAGACAAGAAGCTAGTACTAATAAAAGATCTTATGATGCTATTACTAGTCATGATCAAGAACAAGAACAAGAGATAGATCAAAATGAGGAATAGGAACTTAGGCGTAGTAAACATGCTAGAACCTCAAAATCTTTTGATCCAGATTTTCTAACATTTTTGTTAGAAGATGAGCCCTTAACTTTTAAAGAAGCTATATCCAGTCTTGAGGCTTCTTCATGGAAAGAAGCTGTAAATAGTGAAGTTGAATCCATCTTGCAAAATCACACTTGGGAATTAGTGGATTTGCCACCAGGTTGTAAACCTCTTGGATACAAGTGGATTTTCAAGAGAAAAATGAAAGCGGATGGATCGATTGACAAATATAAGGCAAGACTTGTGGTCAAAGGTTTTAGATAAAAAGAAGGTCTTGACTATTTTGACGCATACTCACCAGTTACTAGAATAAAATCCATTAGAATGCTAATTGCCATTGCATCTTTGTACAATCTAGAAATTCATCAAATGGATGTGAAAACCGCTTTCTTAAATGGTGAGTTAGATGAAGAAATTTACATGGAACAACCAGAAAGATTTTCTGTTCCAAGAAAAGAAAAGAAAGTGTGTAAATTGGTTAAATCATTATATGGTTTAAAACAAGCGCCAAAGCAATGGCATGAGAAATTTGACAAAACAATGATGTCAAATTAATGAATGTGACAAATGTGTTTATATTAAAAACACTAGCAATGGTTATGTTATAGTATGTCTTTATGTGGATGATATGCCCATCATAAGTAGTAATAATGACATGATTAAAACTATCAAGAAAGTGTTAAATAAACATTTTGATATGAAGGACATGAGGATTGCTAATGTAATACTTGGTATGAAAATTACCAAAATATCATAAGGTTATGCTTTGTCACAATCTCATTACATTGAGAAAATACTTGACAAATTCAGCAAAGATGATGATCATCTTGCTAGAACACCTGTGGATGTTAATTTGTTTCTTTCTAAGAATGTACAGGAAAGTATTTCTCAATTAGAGTATGCCCAAATTATTGGAAGCTTAATGTACTTGATGAACTGCACTCACCCAAATATAGCCTATGCAGTAAGTAAATTAAGTAGATATACGAGTAATCCAGGAGTAGAACACTAGAAAGCTATTATAAGGGTTCTTAGATACCTCCAATTTACTCGTAACATTGGGCTAAATTATACTAGATATCTAGCAGTACTTAAAGGATACTGTGATGCAAACTGGATATCGAATACTAGAGACTCAAAATCCACCAGTAGGTATGTCTTTACACTTGGTGGTGCAACTGTATCTTGGAAATCTTCCAAACAAACTTGCATTGCTAGGTCTACTATGGAATCAGAATTCATAGCTTTAGATAAGGCTAGGGAAGAAGCAGAATGGCTTCACCACTTCCTTGAAGATATTCCAATGTGGCCAAAACCGATGCTTGCTATATGCATACATTGCAATAGTCAATTAGCAATAGGTAGAGTACAGAGTTATATGTATACCGGTAAGTCACGACACATTCGTCGTCGACATAACACCGTGAGGCAACTACTCTCTAATGGAATTATTTCCATTGAATATGTGAAGTCTAAAGACAACATAGCGGATCCACTAACCAAAGGGTTAGCAAGAGAGTTAGTTGAGAATTCATCGAGGGAAATGAGACTTAAGCCTATTAAATAAGAGTTACCACAATGTCAACCCAATCTAGTTGACTGGAAATCCCAAGATCTAGATTCAAAGGGACAACCAAGTTGTGTATGACTCATAAGGATCACTGGGGAGTCAAACTCCTATCCATTTTTATGATGAAATAATGATGTCTGCAGCGTTTTAGGTTAAGTAATACTTTTAATGATTTTTATATCTAGGTATACCTAGTGGAGTATGGTAGGATGCTCTTTATAAGAATCATGAAGGGCTACAATTCTCTAGAGCACTCATGAAAGACCAGGTTGTTCAGGGCCAAAATGAACATAATAGTAAGAACTAAACTGTATTTGGTAATATACTGTGTGAGTTCTATTGTCTTGGTTTACACAAACGGCTGAACAGTTCTAGACATCATGTTCACTAGTTAGCTAGTAAATCCGATAGTGTCTCACAAGGGAATGTTCAAAGCCAAAAGCTACCTATCCTTTATAGAATATTTCCAATTTCTGTACTCTCTGTAATTAGATCATGTTGTTGCATTTTCTTTTTGCCAAATTCCATTCATATGGGGGATTGTTGGAAATAATGGTTTTATAGGCTTATTTTAGGCTAACTTTGAGCCCAAATTTGAGTGGGATCCACACGTCTTTTGAGGTGAGTCCAAAGAGATGACGTGTTCCTTGCCGCGTGGCAAGTCACACGGTGAAGACGGATTGTCAAAACCATTTATGAGTGAATGGGAAGTTGGCATCATTTTCGGGTTCGTGGAATGGACAATTAAAGAATAAAATGTGGGTTTCCTTGTAAGGCTTGTCTTACATTGAAAACTTGAGAGAACTTATGTGTGTATATAAGTTCTAGGTAACAACACTTGGGTTGGGCCCTAAGGGGCACCCAAGTTTGTAGAAGGGATGAGTTACAGACAATGTGAACCTTAGCCCAAATCACCACACATGGGCGCGCGCCACCGCCGCCGACCGGCCATACCGGGCGCGGGTGTGGGTCAAGTCGGTTCTAACATTAATTTTTTAGACAAAATTTATTTGAATTTTTTTAAATTCTTGCAGGAAAATTATTTGAATTTCTAAACGAAATTAAATTAATTTTTTGTGCCAATTTTTTTTTTCCATTCCAAACAATCCCTTGTTCAGTCCATTTCCAACAGTTTTAAAACTGCCCAGACAGATTTAACTACCGAGCAGTTATCTATTGAAACTGCTACCAGATCTGTTTAAAATTCAAACTGTATCTGTTCAGGTTTTTTGCACTTGTTCGGACAGATCTAAATGGTCACCATTTGCCTATAAAAGTAGTCCCTTTCTAGCATTTGTTTGATTCTGAAAAATTCATTTTCTTGCCTTTATTTTGCTCTCTTGCATTATTATTCTTCATACTAGATTTAGAGAAAAAAATCAGAGAGTATAGAACACAAGTTCTAATTCGCCGAAACAGATTATTTTTAGTGCTAATACAATCTATGTAAGATCATTGTATCCTGGGAGATAGACGTCACTTATCTGTAAGTACCATAGCGGTGCGAATCTGTCTTAAGGACAGAGTGTCACACACTCGACTTGATCTAATTTTGTACTTTTCATTTCGATAAAACAAATTTTGTAAGTAATTTATTTTTTGTTTATTTGTTTTGGTTTCAAGTTATTTGTTTTACACAGAAAATTGTTTCAACACTTTTATGCTTAAAAAATTAAACCCAAACATGTAAGTGACTACCCTTTTATGTAATTTCTACTTTAATGGAACTTTTGGGTTCATAAAAAAAAAGAAGGATTAAACATTTCACAAGATTACATTTTGAAATTTAATTTAAAACCGTTAAAATATGTTGAAAAGGTAATGAGTGAGAGTTAACTTTATAAAAATTAATTTATGAAATTTTAAAAAATAAGTAATTTTTAAAAAACTGATGCAAAAATATTTTTCTTAAAAAATATTTTACTTATTTTTTGTTTAATCAAATAATAAAAAATTCAAAACAAATAAATCCAAGAAATGTAAGTCAATATTAAATCATGTATGTTTTGGCATGATAGGTGGGACCTCTTGCACCACTCTCTCTTTCGAGTATTCATTTTTTTTTTTTTTTTTTTTTTCGATTCACAATAAAATCTATATATTTTATTAAACATATATTTAAATTTCATTTATTTATTTTTAAGTTGATTTTAAACGAGTTTTAATTGATTCGATAATAAGTTGGTTTCTATAGTGTTTATAAGTCAATGTGGATTGGTTTTTTGTTGTTTATTTTTTGTTTTATTGTTTGGTTAAAATAGCCATTTAGGGTTTTGTTTATGTAATGTTGTTATTTATTAATATAATATTTCCCATATTCAAAAAAAAAAAAAAAAAAAAAAGTTTGAATCAAACAGGAACTTGTTTAAATTTAATTTAAAAATTATATTTAAATTTGATTTGTTTAGATAATAAACTGATCTCGAATGAATTTTAAATGAATTAAATATGAGTCAAACCCAACTTGATTTGTTTTATAGTTCTAGTTACTGTTGCGAAAATGTATTAGTTTGTTAGGGGGAAAATGTGCATTTAATTAAGAGTAAATCAAAATAATTGTACTGAAGACAACATAAGACATAGCTCTCGCTTACACACCTCACACAACAAATGTGACACAGATCAAGATTTTGGTATCGATCACAAGCATGCATGGTCTGTCATGCTTTGTGTGATTTATGATTATTACAAACATAAATATACAAATTTGACCATATGTAGTATATTGTTTTCATTATGGTCCAGGTGGGATACATTGGCGGATATTGTTTGTGGTTTGTGTTCATTCCTTACATTGAAAAATGAGCAAAGGAAAAGAAAAAAGAAAAAAAAGTAATAAAGGCTAACACAGAATTTGGAACTTAGTTCTCTGTTTCTTTTTAACAAACTAGTACCTGCTATCAAACAGTTTCCTCTTAACCACCAGGGTTGGTGGCCTAGTGGAGAATGCAGTGCATTTCTGAACACTGAGCCAGGGTCGATTCTTGGGAGGGGGTGTTTGAAATCTCTTCAGAGAACACGTCCTGTATTCCCCTCGACAACCTGTCCTCTGCTGGGGCGTTTGGTTGCGCTCTATTGATGCCCTGGTGGTGGGTCCTGTACTCTCCTCGACAACCTGTCCTCTGCTGGGGCGTGTGGTTGCGCTCCATTAGTGCCCTGGTGGTGGGTCCCTCACTTGGTAGGGGTTAATTCCTAACTGGCAACCGGTTACCCCGGGATCAGGACCCACGGGGCCGTGATGACACCACAGAGCCCTTTTTTTCGGATTAAAAAAAAAAAAACAGTTTCCTCTTATCAAGTAAAACATGTTCATCATCCTCTCCTACATTTATCCAATTATTCAGTTTGATTGATTTACATATATATATATATATATATATTTGTTAGACTTATTTATTTATTTTGATGATTTATTTAATTATGTTTTAATTTATTCGAAAGAGAAAAATAGAATCCAAAATTTATTTTGATGATTTATTTAATTATATTTTAATTAAAATTTATTTTGATGATTTATTTGAAAGAAAAAAATAGAATCAAAATTTATTTTGTCCCATTATTTCTCACTTAAACCTTTATCCTAAATGTTGTTAGAATGTATTTAATATTTGATTAAATCAGGAGTTCAAACAGCCCAAACAAAGGTTCAAACAGCCTAGCAAAGCAGCATGCCAAAAGGTTCAAAAGGTTCAAGTGGAAGATATTCAAATCAATAATGATGGAAGTGCAACGGCTATAAACGGCTATATAGGTTCAAAAGGCCAAAAGGTTCAAAAAGTTCAAGTGGAAGTGTAACAGCGCCCGCGGGGGGGACCTCGCTACTACAGTTCGGACTCTCCTTTTTGTTTGTTGCGGTTCTAAATCTGAACCAAAGAGTCCAATTCTGGCAAATTGTTTTGAAGAAAAAATAGATTTTTTGAAAAGTAGTGCCAGACATGGACTGCTTTGCCAGATACAGAGTCGCCACCTAAATATTTTAAAATGGGAAATTTAGGAAACCCTGACTCGGTGCCGAAGGCAACGTGTCCGTCATCACCAAAGTAGTCTTGGCTCGGGAGCTTGGGTACGATCGGGGAAGGTCAGCTATGAGCACCCCCTTTCACCCGGTCCGAAAATCGGCCTCTACTAACCATGATATCTGATTTTGAAAACATTACACGCTCTTATTCCAATTATTAACCTAAAATTACTATGTTATGCGCACAGCAAACAAGTATAGACTAGATTGCCTAATTTGGAAACAAGCATTGCATATCCGTTTGTTTTGAAAATGCTTTGGAATTTGCTACTCGCAAGTAGGCTAAAACACGGATTTCAACGAGTTTTTCCAACTCAAACAATCTAACCTTCACCCACAGGCAATCAAGCAGTTTATCACATAAGCATCTAGCCACATGGTAAGCATACTGTCATGTTAACATTCACACGCATGTGGTATGCTAAAGCGTAAAATACTTACATCGTACTCCGTGCCAAAACAAGAAACTAGTTAGCAAACATGCATGACCTAGTTCATGTTAAATGGCTAATGCAACACAGGCAAGGATGCAATTTAGAGTAGGCTCGGCTAACCCTAAAATGGCACGTGAAATGCAATCATTTGATGCACGTATTCAAGTTGGAATTTAGAATACAATGCAGTTTGTATGATGTACCGAGCCCGGTGCATGTTTAGACAAATGCATGGATGCACGTATGCATTGCATAAGGTATGCTAAAATAGACGTGCCCTAATCTACCATCATAAGCAGGTAAATAAAAGGGAAGAAAGAAGTGGGGGTTGGAAGACATACACACCACTCACCCACACTTATTACATATTTGCCCTCACTCGGAGGGACCGAATAAATAATACAAATTAATTAACTACACAAGCTAATTAAATATTACAAATTAATTAAATTAACGAATTAATTAATCTAAGAAAAACAGTAAACCGCCTCGGGGCGAGGGCTCAATGCATGCGCGCTCGGATTCCGCTCGGACTTGCACTGCCATGCCTAGCCTGCCTCTGTTTTCCCTGCTTTGCATCTCAGAAGACTGCCAAAGTCTCAGGAGTGCCTCCCAGGACACTGAGGGACACCGTCGGCTGAGTAGGACTTCCACCGGCATCAGCATGAGGTCACCGGCACAAAATTCATCCATCGGCCATCAATAGACTGCCGGTCGGCACTAAATACTGCCGGCCGGTACTGAATGTCTGCAGAACCTGCAACTCACAGCAGCAGAGGGCAAAAACTTGCATGGCAATGTAATTCCAACAATGTGTGCACCAATCATGCCCCTTATCATATTTGTGACTCAAAGGGGCATGTGCCTCGATTCTCGGGCCATCAATCACGCATTTCCATGCATGATGGCCCAAAGAACCAAACTTGCAACTTCTATCTCAAATGCATGCAAACCAAACAAACACACAAGGGTGCTAAGCCTCTATCATGACTTGGTCAAGAGGTAGAGCATGCATGTTTATGTGATGCAATCCTAGACATGTCAACTAGTATGCAATCATGCCAATGCAAAGGAGCATACAAGCTAACAAACATACAAGGCATGAAACACCAATGTCAACCATCAAGTAGGCAAGGTGTAATGTGGGTGTCCAAGCATGCAAACAAGCATGTGACTTCATTCAATCATGTTAGTCCTAACATGCATTTACTTACCAATACATTACAACACTCAAGGAGCATATGCAAGCAACAAGAGGATGGACTTGCACATAGGTTAGGCAACTCTAAATAAGCCTAAAATCAGTGGCCAAATGCCATAGAAGTGAAGGCTAAGATATATGCAATACATGCACACATGCAAGCATACATAATCCAACACTTAGGCATAAACAAGCAACTCTTAAGAACACTTAAAAGAGGCTAACATGGACATATTAACATGCATATATAAGCTTTAAAATCATGTTGGACATGGTGCCAAACCAAGCAACAAAATAGACTAAGCATGCAACAAATGGTCCAAGTATCCAAGGCAAGCCAAAGGAGACCTAAACCATGGCTAAGCCAACCAAGCCTCACAAGGCCAAGAAGGCTTAAAACAGGTCTAAGGCAGTCCTAGACCATACAAAAGGGACCTCCTAGATGGCATCTAAGTGGCTCTAGAGTAAGGCACACACAATGGCCAAATCATTAGGCATACAACATATGCTTTCAAAACTCCAAAGAGGCATGCAAGGCAATCATTCAAGCATGTCTAAGGGACTGAAATAGCATGCTAAATGGTTCCAAACCATTGAAAATAATACAAGCAAGGCATGCTATACTTTCATGCTCTTAAGGCCAACAAGCCAAATGCAAAGAGGCTATGTGATGCAAGCTAAGATCGACCAAAGTAACCATGGACAGACCTTATTCATGGAAAAATAAGCATACAAGCTTCATGAATCTAAGCCTAAAGCATGTTAGAATAGAGGCACACAACCTAATGCATGTTAAAGAACTAAAGAGGCATTACAAAGCATCTATGCAAAACATGCAAGGAGTACTAAAACCAACGTGATACAAAGTTGTAATATGGCAATATGAGCACAAAATACAGCCATGGCATAACCAACAAACAACCAAACATGGGGCTCTCTCAAGAGGCAAAATAGGTCCTTTTCAAGGACAACAAGGAGAGGGGGTGACCCTCTCCTTCTTGGGACTTCAAGGCATGATCTTCACCACTGAAATCCCTCAAGATTTCAGTGGTGAAGAGACCCCAACACCAAAATCCCAGAGCTCTCACAAAATAGCACAAAATGAGCCCTTTCAAGGCCTAAGGGTGGTCAAACCTCCCCAAAGCACAAAACACTCTTAACCAACAATAAAGAGGACTAAAAAACAGAAATTTTTTGTATTAAATGCTAAGCACAAAAATAGTTCTAAACTATGCAAAAATGGAGTGCAAAAATGGGGTAAAAAGGGGTAGTTTCTTACCCTTGAAGACCACCTTCACAAAGGTTGATGTTGTTGCTTCCTTAAGCTCAAATCCAACCAAAAACTTCAAGAACCAGCCCTTAGAACCTCAGTAACCGAAGGAAGGTGAAACACTAGGTGCTTGTGTGCAATAATATGGATTAAAGCACCTAGTGTAGAAACAAGAGAGGAAAAGAGAGATAGGATAGATACACAAGTTCTAACCTAAAACCAGAGCTTCTTCTCTGTCTTTTCTCTCTAAAAATGTCTAATTTTTCTAACCCTTGAGCCAAGAGAAGAGAGCCCTCTCTTATAGGCAACAAAGCTTACAAGCTAAGCAAACCAAAGGCTCATCCCTCCATACACGTGTATGGAGGGGAAACAAATGCTATACAGCTGCTTCAAAATATCTCAAAAAGCAACTGAACAGTAGTCGGCAGGGCAAAATTGTCATTTTGACAAAATTGACTGCCGACTGGCACAAAAGAGTGCCGACCGGCACAATATAGTGCCGATGGCAACACCAACCAGCCGGTGGCCTCTAGCCACTGCCGGTGGTGTGTGGGGATGCCTCACAAGGCATTCCCTGCCCCTCCAAGGCAAAGCACAAGTGTTTGGTGCAAAACCAGACACAAAACGGTCAAGTTCGGAGGTCCTGAGGCAAGGCGCGTAGCCGAGAACTCCGGGAACTCCAAACGAAGACGAACATGGATAATCACCGAGTGTTCAAGCGATGACGTCCAGGTCTTGAGGACGGTCAAAAATGGGGTGTCTACAGGAAGATATTCAAATTTGTAATGATGAAGTGGAAGATATTCAAATTGGAAATGATGGAAGTACAACGGCTATAAACGGCTATAAATTCAAATGACTACAATGGCTATAAACGGCTATAAAGGGCTATAGTTTTCATTATATATACCAAAACCTATAATATAAACAAGTTACAAAAACCTGAAAATATTCTTTGATCTATAATCACTTACATCTATTCTCAGAAATTATACACTGAGCCTTATAGCTTTAAGCTCATCTTTTCTGTGTGAGGTTTACAGAAAAACCAGAGTTTCATTTTTATATCTATCTTTGAGAGATAATTCTTGTAGCTTTCTGTGAAAGCGAAAAAAACCTTCTTTTCAACCTTGTAAAAGTGTAGTACACTCAGTGTTCTTGACTTAGAAAGCCAGTGTAAAATCTGTGGAGGATTGCTCCATCTGTGAAAAGGTTGCTAGCACCCTGTGAAGCTAGAGTATAGTGGAAAATCTCAAATGAAACTTGAGGAGTGGACGTAGGCTGAGTTGAAGCCGAACCACTATAAATTTATTTGCCTCTTTCTCCCTTATCTCTTTATTTTATTTTAAATTGTCATAACTAAATTTCACATTTTTACTGTGCTAAAATCATTAATTAACATAGTTGTTAAGACACTTGTTTTAATTATTTTTATTTCATTAATTATATTTATCTATTGTGTTAGTCATAATTTTTATTAGGGTATTATTAATTTTAATTATAAAAACCTAATTCACCCCCCTCTTAGGTTGTCTTTTGGGTAACAATTGGTATCAGAACCTAAACTCTTGCTTTAGATTTAACCATCTAAGAGTTTCGATCCATGACAACCTTAGCTAGCACTAACACTACTGAAGGACAAGCCACCAATAGGCCACCATTATTTGACGGGAACAACTATAATCATTGGAAAGATAAGATGACCATATACCTACAAGCCACTGATTATGCTATGTGGATTATTGTCACCAAAGATCCAAAAATTCCTACTAAATTAGTAGACAATATTAGTGTACCTAAAACTGAAGATGAATGTGATGAAATGGATCACAAATTATTGCAAGCCAATGCTAAAGCCAAACTCACCCTTGTTTGTGGATTAGACTCTAAGGAGTATAATAGAATTTCAAGTTGTGATTCGGCAAAAGAAATTTGGGACAAACTTGAAGTAACTTATGAAGGTACAAACCAAGTAAAGGAATCTCGTATTGATATGCTTGTTCATAGTTATGAATTGTTTAAAATGAACTCTGATGAATCTATTTCAAGTATGTTTACTAGATTTACTGAAATTGTAAACTCTTTGAAATCTCTTGGCAAAACTTATACTAACAGTGAGTTGGTAAGAAAAATTCTTAGGTGTTTACCAAAGAATTGGGAGGCAAAGGTCATCGCCATTATAGAAGCCAAAGATCTCTCCACACTTAGGATTGGATGAGCTTATGGGTTCCCTTATGACTCATGAGATCACCATGAAAGGACATGAGGATGTTGAAAATAAAAAGAAAAGTGGAATTGCATTCAAAGCCTCATCAAATGAAGAAGAACATGAAAACTCCAGTGAGGATGAAAGCTATGCCATGTTTAATAGAAATCTCAAAAAGCACTTCAAGAAAAACAATTATGGAGGAAGAAGACCTTTCAAGAAAGAGTACAACGAAGATAACAAGAAAGAGCCTATTATTTGCTATAAGTGCAAAAATCCTGGACATATGAAGACAAATTATCCAAAATTGAAGAATCATGGAAAAGATTACAAAAGAAACAAAAAGGCCATGGTAGTAACTTGGGGAGAAAGTGAAGATGAAAGCTCAAGTGATGAAATTGAAAATGAAGTAGCCAACTTATGTCTCATGGCTCTTGAAGATGAAAACTCTACTCAAGGTGAGGTAACTATTCTTTATGAAGAACTTGAAAGTGCATTTCATGAACTATCAAATGAATTTAGAAAAGTTTGTGCCAAAAATAATGTGTTAAAGAAATCTGTTGCATCTTTATCTATTAATGTAGAAGAATTAAAGAAAGAAAAAATTATTTTGAAAAATGATTTTGATACTATCTCTAATGAGAAAACTACTTTAAAAAACATTGTTGATGATTTAATAAAAACACTTGAAAATTTTGTAAAATGTAGAGATGTGTTTTTGATAAAGCGAGCATTGGATATGACCCTATTAAAAAATAAAAGAATCTCAATACAATTTTTGAAAAGGCACTTCTCATGACTCACCCTCATATTACGTGTCGTTATTGTAGAAAGAAAGGCTATTATATATCTTCTTGTCCATTCAAAAATAATATAACATGGGAATTAAAAAGATTTGGATTATTAAGGGATCTAACAAAACTAACCAAGAAGGACCCAAGAAGGACCCAAGAAACTATGGGTATCAAAAACTAACACTTGATTGTCATCTTGTAGGTTTGTTTTAAGTCCAAAGTTAAAGAAGGGAAATGGTACCTTGATAGTGGATGTTCCAGACACATGATCGGAGATAAATCATTCTTTACTAAACTATCATCGAAAGATGGAGGATTTGTTACTTTTGGAGATAACAAGAAAGGAAAAATCATTGGTATTGGTAGTATTGGTATTTCTCCTAACCTTTCTATTGAAAATGTTTTACTTGTTGATAGACTTAAGCATAACCTATTTAATATTAGTCAATTATGTGATAAAGGTAATCGAGATATTTTTGATAAATCACATTGCACAATTAAAAGCACAAATGATCATAAAACTTTATTCGTTGGTAATCGCCATGATAATGTTTATGTTTTTCATCTTAATGATCTCTATGCCAATAATGTTAAATATTTATATGTTAATAATGAAAATAGTTGGTTATAGCATAGAAGACTTGGTCATGTTTATATGGATTTAATTGCTAAACTTTTGAGAAAGGATTTGATTATTGGACTTTCAAAAATTAAATTTGAAAAAGATTATCTTTGTAGTGTTTGTCAATAAGGAAAACAAACTAAAACATCATTTAAATGAAAATCTCATATTTCCACAACTGGACCTTTACAACTATTGCATATGGATTTATTTGGTTCTTCAAAGACATTTAGTCTAGGTGGTAAATATTATTGTCTTATTATTGTTAATGATTATTCAATATTTACATGGGTTATGTTGTGTTCTAAAAAAAAATTAAAAATACCAAACAAGTATTGAGTCAACTTTATAAGGTTAATAGTTAAATAAGGGCAAAGATTGTTGTATGCAATGAAATCACATTGATGCATGGTAAAGGCTCAAATTGCTCCTACTCCATGACTTATTGGTATTTTAGGAAGCTTTGTGATGCAACTCATATTGACTTTTGATTATCGTCCATAAAGGCCAAGACAATTTCTCTCAACATTATTCAACACAAATTGATATCAACCTGACAACCTTAGAAATGTCCAACCTAAACCAAATTTATGAAGGAAAAAAACAGAAGAAAGAAATACTAAAATATTTTTAAGAAAACAACTATTCATTAAAAGTATTTAAGAGGGGATAAAATTTGAACACATAAAAGGGACAGTTTACTTGTTTGATATTTATTTTCGTTTTAAAAAAATTATAAATAGTCTATGAAATTTATTAAATTCTAGTAAAAATAATAATAATAATAATTTCAATGTTTAGAAGATAAATTTTCATTCCTCCCTCACTATTCCACTCTGACTACTAGCCATTGCCCATCACCACCACACCCCAAACTATTATGCAGGCCACCATCGCCGATAACTTCCTCCAGCAACTACTTCCTACTACCAAGAATCACAATCACTGACAATCACTGATAGCTACCGCCGACGACCATTTTCAACCAACCACCTTTTTAATATACATTAATACCACACCTTTTTTTCTTTTATGTTGATAGCTACCTCCCGACGACCATCTTCAACCAACCACCTTTTTAATATACAATAATACCACACCTTTTTTTTCTTTTACCAACATAAACATATCATGTTTAATATTTTCTGTTAGAGAGCATGTATGCAGTTTTTGCCACAACATGTTACTGTTTTCTTGCTTGATTGAGATGCCTTTCAATAATTTTCATCCAATTTTATATTCCACTATTACAATTTACAATCCACTCTAATAATAACATAAACTTCTCCACCTCTTCATCACTCCAAAATTTAAAAAACTTTACAGTTACAAAATTAAAATATTTTATGAGACACAGAAGAACAGCCTTTGTAGAAAAAAAGGATACCCTTTTTGGGGAGGCATATAATAAAGAACTCATGTAAAACAAATCAACCAATCTCAAACTACCCCTTATATATATACATGAACATGTAGATCCTCCTATACAAAATATTCATATTTTCCGGCAAACCGATCACCAGGGAAAAAAAATTGTAGAATTTTAAGGCAAGTGTGTTCATCCCTCAAATCGAGTATGCAAATTTTACTTCGTCTCGTTTTTTTGTTCTTCTTCCTTGTTGAATCACAATCTACCTATAGCCAAGTTTACTTGACTTCTACTCCAAATGTAGCCACAAATTTCCAAGCAAGCCTAGCAGTTGTCATTGGTGTCCTTGCCATCATGTTTTCACTGACAATAGTCGTCATCTATGCAAGGTTTTGTCGCCAAGCTTCACCGATTCATAACAACCAACAAAATCTTGATGGATTACTAAGACCAGGCTCGCGATTCTCTGGAATCGACAAGACGGTGATTGAGTCCCTCCCTTTCTTTAGGTTCTCTTCTCTTACGGGGTCGAAAGAAGGTCTAGAATGTTCAGTTTGCCTTTGTAAATTTGAAGATATTGAAATTCTCCGGTTACTTCCCAAGTGTAAACACACCTTTCACATCGATTGCGTTGATCAGTGGCTCGAAAACCACTCAAGTTGTCCTCTTTGTAGGCATAAGATCAGTACTGATGACCTTGAAGCCTTGACATACTCGAATAGTTTGAGGTTTTTATGGAACAAGTCAGAGCGACAAGGGGGGGACTCGAATTTAGAGCTATTTGTCCAAAGAGAGGAGAATCATCGACACGGGTCAACATCAAGATTTAGTAGTTTTAGGAAAGTTGGTAAGCGGGAGGAGGAAGAGGAATTGCCAATCCAAGAAAATTGTACCGGTGTTGATGACAATCTACATAAGTTCAAGCACAAGATCATTGTACCGGATGGTTTGATCAAGAACCGGTGGAGCAATGTGAGTTCCTCGGACCTCATGTTTTTGAATTCGGAGATGATTAGTGCTATGTCAAGCAATAGATTTACTCGTTTGGATTCAAAAATTGAGGAATCCACGTCAACTAGAGGGGTTGAAGATGGTGATCAAATTATGAAGATTAAGGATGAGATTGAGAGGAAAAGGGTTCTTGAAAACAAGGTTAGTAAAATGAATCAAAATGAGTTTTCAAAAGCAAATCCTTTAAGGGGTTTGAATCTAAGTGAAAAGAGATCGATGTCAGAGATAACAGTTCATCCAAGATTCACAGAATTAAGTAGGATTGGTGCCAGAGATTCTTCTTCTTTGCTTCCTGAAAATGTTGCTGAGGAAGAGAAAATGAAGAGGCTTTGGTTGCCGATGGCACGAAGAACAGTCCAATGGTTTGCTAATAGAGAAACAAGGTCTCAAGAACAGTCACAGAACACAAGACATTCATTGAATGTGTAAATTCAAAGCATAGGCACTCAAGGTTTGTTTTAAAATTTCTGATAAATTCCGATTTGAAGTTTCGATTAATACTGATGCATACTATAGAGAAGAATGATAGAAAAATTCATGGGAAGTCTCATGAAGGTAGTTTTTTTTTTTTTTTTTTTTTTTTTGTGGTTAAGTCATAAAAAAAGGTAGTGTTTTTGTATTGAAGAAAACAGAAACATTTTTCATACTTCACATATATAAAAATTCAAAACATTGTTGTCAGTTATTGATGTTCTCATAATTCTTAGATTTTGTGAAGATATGCACAAAAACTAAACATTTTTGAGTGTTGAAATTTTGAGTTCCTTCAAGAGGACACAAACCATGTAGCCAATTCAAGTTGGTAAATTCCACTTACCCAGAAAATTTGTCAAGAAATTTACTCAAAACGGAGAAGAGTGGTTGAGATTTAATTAATATATTGTGAAAACCATATATAAAATCATTCTGGACCACAAGTCCATATTTTTTTAGTAAAATTTCTGAATGTGTAAATTATTGATGCATGTAATTTATTGCCGACAGAAAATGTTAGCATCATAAATAGCAAACAAGAAAAACATTTTCAAATTCATAGAGTACTACACAGAGTTATGCCGTGTGGCACAATTCTCACTTGCAACTATCTGCACCTTCATGACTTTGAGATTAGTTTGTCCGTTTACCATTTTTCTGAAATTATCCCAAAAAATATGGGAATTTCAGATAGATAAATAAATAAAATAAATAAATAAATAAATAAAATCATGTATTATATCTAAGAAGAAAAAGTTACTTCTTAATCCATGTTATGTTGTGTCTGATTTGGTTGTGTTTTATGAATAAATTTTTTGATTGTGTTATAAACAAAGGTAAGTTGAGCAGCAAGAAACCACTTTTTTTTTTTTGATCAGCAAAGAAAATTTCATTCATAACATGAAATTAAGAGTACAAGAAGATGAAGTGCACCGAGAGAGTTTCGGAAGTACAAACAACCCCTACTACTGCTACTCGCACCCAAACAACCAACTCCTCCGCCTCACAAATTTTTTATATAATGAAACTAAAAAAGAGGTTAAAGAGAACTTAACTCCAACATAAAAACAACACCACAGACTACCCCCACCAAATCCCATAGGAAAACAACTCACCGAATATAACCCCCACTCCCAAGAACAGAACACTACTATGACTAAATTCCCATTGCAACGAAAAACACCCAATTCACCGAAATACACCCAGGGACCAGTCACCCAAACCTGATGCAAAACACCCACCTGATACAGAACACTACTAAGACTAAATTCCCATTGCGACGAAAAACACCCAATTCACAGAAATACACCCAGGGACCAGTCACCCGAACCTGATGCAAAACACCCACCTGATACAAGACACCCACTCCACTCCACCCACTTCCGAAAAAGCTTCCACCGAAAAAGCTTCCACGATACACCCATGCAAAACACCCACTCCACACACCCAGAGCACACTGCTATTCCACCTAACCATTTCCATCCTTTAAAACTCTCTTCCTATCCTTCAGCTCCAGCTCAAGAATCTTATCAACCATACCCTCTTCTTGCCCACAAAAATTAATTCCCAGCACTTTCCCTAGTTGGACAGTGGCCTGCGCTTCCTTGAGAAGATGACTATGCATGCTAGAATCACCCTCGGACAGCTCAGACTGAGCAAGAGCCACTGCTGCTGGCCTGAAGATGACTGACTTGGAAGGAAGCCTACCAATGGCTGCAGATTGGTGACCATAGAGCCGAGCAAACCGAGAAAATCCTTCCATCTGAACCTTTTTTTTTTCCAGCTTTCTTAGTAGACCGATTTGGATTATGAATGGTAGCAGGACAATGAACAGGGCCTTGATCTTTTAACCTCATAGTGCCTGAACCGATTGAACCAACATTAAATAGAGGTCCTTTAACACCAGCCCTGTTGCCTTGAAGCTCAGATGACAAACGACTATGGCCATGAACTGTAGGCTCATTATTCGGAGGGCCCAAAGCAACCTCCAAATTAATTCCAGGCCCAAATCCATCTGCCGATCCACTGAGGCTTTTACACAAACCAGTTGCAGAAACGTGTTCAACACACCTCAATGAAAAGTCATTGCTCCTTGGACAGAGTGCACCCACCTCCATCATAACTTCTATCCCATCTACTGCAGTAGGTCTGCTGGCTTCCGCACCACATCGAGTCTCCTCAACAACAGTGCCCACCGGCTCCCCACTGTTGCATTGGGTTTGCTCCTTCCTATGTGCCACTTCCATGGAGGAAGGCACGGCAACACCAGACAAGGCAGCCTGATTTGCTACTATGTCACAAGCGTCCTTCCACCTACACCCCTCCACTGAGAAATCATTTCCCTAAACTCTGCTTGAATCCAATTTGGAGTTGCTATTACAATCACCCAGCCCAAATTTACTAACCCCATTAGATTCCACTGGACTGACACAGAGGTCTTCACAAACAAAAACTGGGTGCAATTTTCCTTTGCATTCCAGGTGAATGGTTTTGCTAATGAGCTCCATGCATGTTGTAACAACTTTCATTCTGAAGTAGGAAAATGACTTTGGATTGCTCAGGTCACCCTCCAGTTGAAGGACTGACCCCCACAAGGCTCCAATGTTGTTTAGATTGCTCCTATTCCAAAGATTCAGAGGAATACCCTGACATTTCAACCAAACACATCTCTCTTGGTTTATTTGAATTCCTGGTCTCCATTCCAAAACATACTGACTCCAATCTTTAATCCAGTCCTTGATCTTCTGGATATTTGATTGGAGCTCCTCCTTGGATTTGAAGGTCAAGATGACATCCCTGCCGCCCCCCTTTCTGACCACCACCTGATCTAGCCCAATATCCTTCAAAGCAGATTTGATATTATTAATGGAGAAATCCGAGTTCAGCCTGATAACTAAACTTTCATAAAGCCAACCGTGACCATCTTCATTGGCTTTGACGATCATGCTAGCTTTTGCATCCGCCAAGATTGAGTCACCACTTAATACCTCTGCAAAAGATTTGTGGCCAATAAATGAGCTATAACCCTTTCCTCTGTTTTGGTTAGGAGCTTCTATCTTGACCTGGGTCCTTCTCATGCTAGACACACTCCTGTCATGAGCAGCATACTTGACTGCAAGCACCTTATCATCCACCAACATGCCATTAGTTTTCTGGACTGCCATGTCTGATGCAACATGACAGTCATACCTCACGAAGCCGAATCTTGAATTCGTCACTTTTCTACGTTTGAAAGGGATGTAGACATCTGAGACTACACCAAACTTGTTGAATAATTTGAACAAAGACTTTGCATCCAACGAACTTGGGATATTGTCCACGAACACAGTAAATAGACCTCTCCTTTCTTCATATCCCCGAGATCCACCTCCTCGCCTTTGATTCACAACCGGGATCCAGCCACCGTATCTTCCTTGCTCCATAGGGAGGAAACACTTTGGGAGGAGATGCCTTGGACGATTGAGTCGTTGGCAGGATCAACACATATGTATATATGGCTAATGAGTCTTGAGCAGCAAGAAACCACTTGCTAACTGTTGGTTCTATAAATCAAACAATAAGTTGTTTTCTCAAAGTATTCTCTTGAGTTGGAGATCCCATGAATCAAGTTGTTAGAATCTCTTCCATTGACTATATTTTGACATAACTAAAAGTAAAAATAAAATAAAATAAAGTGAATTTGAATTTTTTTTTGGTTTTTACTCATGAATGGGACCAACATCTCCTATGATCCTCGTTTGGGAGGCTTGATTGGAAGATCACAACCGTCTGATCCATAGACTTCTTCCATGAATACTGACGGAGATCAGCTCTGTAGATTGGATGATCTTAGTCTAATTTATCCCGACTGTAGGGTTCATGAAACTAGATTAAAACTTCTCTAAAAAAAGTTGACAATATGCCAAAAGGATAAACACTAATAAAGTTTTTAAATTATTTTATGGAATACCAATTGCTCATCATGCATTGCACAAGTTGATTAGCTGCTATTATTTAAGAATTTTATTTATGTTGACATTTGCTCTCTCTCTCTCTCTCTCTCTCTCTCTCTCTCTCTCTCTCTCTCTGTGTGTGTGTGTGTGTTAAATTTGGGATGAGTTTATAAAAGACAGTTTTTTAACTCTTTTGATTGATCCATCACTTTGTTTATGTTCAATTTACTGTCTCATAGTTGTAATTGTTTAATCATTTGTTCTAATAATAATTATATAATTTGTTCAATTTCATTTAGTAGGTTTCTTATCTTAGCCATAATATAATGCCTTCAATTAGGAGAAAATTAATGAGCAAATATGTAATAGGTGAGGCCTATATATGATATTTGACATACCATTTCAAAAATAGAAGTAAAAATAAGTATTTTATTTCTTTTTTATAGACAAAATGGTCATGTGTCCCCTTAATATTAAACATGTTATTGTATGCCATGTAACATCATATTAGATTTGATCTCCCAATCACAACTGTGCTGAAAAAAGAGAGGTCTAATGTTTCACTTTTCAAAAGGTGAGATTTCAATTTTATTTTTTTTAATTGGTTTATCATAATTGATCTGAGCTAAATCTATCTAACATGGTGGTCTTGGAGTATTGAATATCTTTTTCAATTATATAGGGAAGCCCAAAAAAAAAAAAAAATTAATTTTTTTGGTCCAAGCATCAAAGAGGCCAATTTGTGTATAGTATAATCAATAATTTCATATATGTGAGGTCAGTCCAAGGACTCAATCATGTCCATCCAAAACTTGGATTGTGAAGTGTGATGACTACATATTGATAAGACAAAAGTTTTTGATGATTTGATGATGATTTAATGTAAAGTGTCCTATATCAAGCTTTCTAAGAGATGTACATGCATCAATGAAAATAAAATTGATTGTTGATGAATAGATGGATTATGGATGTATTAATTCAATTAGCTATTTGCACTTTGCAAAAATAACCTTTACAATAAGACTATAACTCTCTATTATTTATTTTTTAAAAAAATAGAAAATTATCAATTGATAATATATACAATTCACGAGATCTACTGTTCCATTTCTCTCTTATCTCATGTCTCAAATTTCTTTTCCAACTATGAAAGTGACATTAAACAAAGAAAATTTAAGAAAAATAAAACAAACGATGTATTCGTGCACATATGTGTATATATATATGTATGTATGTAGAAAATTAAAATATATATATGTACATTTATATAGAAAATTGAAAAATAAAGTTTGATGACATTGCAACCTGTAGACACCCCATTTTTGACCGACCTTAAGACTCAGACGTCACCGATTGAGCGCTCGGTGATGTCGCATATCATGCTCGTTCAGAAGTCTCAGAGTCGCGGCCGTTCGCCCTGCCTCCGGACTCCCGAACTCTCTTCTGTGCCTTGTCTCGGTTTGCGAACCAGACTCGGTTTTCTCTGTTTCTTTTCCTGAGGGGAGGGAGAGGTCCCGTAGACCATCTCTCAGTGGCCGTGGGCTACATTTCGTGGCCGTAGGCCATTTTGCCCATTTCGGAGCCCGGTTCCCAATTTTCGGAGCCGTCAGGCCGTGTGCCTCGGTTCGGGACCGCCCAACCATCTCCGATTTCTCCGGTTTTTGGCATGCATCTCATTTACTCCCTTCCGAGGGACATTGGGGTCTTAGATACCCACTTCGTAGCCAAACACCACTTTCGGTGCTTAACAGCCGGTTTTCGGGACCCCGAACTACGTGATTTGGGCCCCGAGCATTCATTTTGCATCGGTTTTTGTTCATTTTCGGCGAGTACCTCTGTTTTATCATACCAAGGGACACTGGGGTCTCAGATACCCACTTTGTGGCCGAACGCCACTTTCGGTGCTTACCGCTTATTTTCGGGACCCCGAACTGCGTGATTTGGGCCCCGAGCATTCATTTTGCATTAGTTTTTGTTCAATTTTGGCAGGTACCTCTGTTTTAGCACCAGGAAGATCACTGGAGGATGGGAGGACAGCAATTGTCTCAGAAAACCAGTTTCGCTCCTCCGACGTCCGTTTTGCTCACTTCCGGGCTAATGTTGAACACCCTAGGGATATTTTCTTCGAACCGAGATTACATATTTGTGATGAGGGGACATGGGAGGACCCTAAAAGGTGGTGGTCGGCCAGTAATTGTTATTTTCATTTTTGAGCCTCTCTTTCAAGTTGAATGTTGTGCCTCCTGTTTCAGAGTTGACAAATTCCAACCATGGGGTCTTGTTCTACACACCTGGGAGGACACCAAAATATGGTGGCCGGCCATTAATTGTTCACTTCATTTTTGGCCATGGCCGGCCGGCCATGGGGAGTGGCTGGCCGACCAGTGGAGTGGCCGGCCGGCCATCTTCAAGAAAAGCACCTGGCCGGCCTGCTTCCTGCTTTTGACCACTTTACAGCTGTCCAGCTGTTTTTCCAAATATCTTTTGCCTCCGAGGGATATTTTGGGAGGGAAAGCTTGGATGCATTTTCCTCCCTTTTACACCCCTTTCTTGCCCATTTAAGGGGCTGACCTCCTTCTTTGTTAGGGTTAGCAACTTTCTTCTCAAGAGCATATCTCCCATTGCCTCCATTTCCCTCTGCAAAAACTCCAAAAACCTTCAAGTTTCTAGCCCACTTGTTCATCAACCCTAAGCTTCACCATCACCACCTCCATTCCAGCAGCAAAGGAGGATTTTTCAGAGGCTAAGAAGCAACAAATTGAAGCCAAGAAGCAACAAAAGCTTGATCTTCAAGGGTAAGTCCCTATTTCCCCCTTTTGAGCACATTTTTGCATCAATTATTTACCCTACTTGCTCTCTGTTTTGGGCTCCGAACCCTACTGATTTTAGGCTTATTTTGAGCCCCTCTACAACATTTTAGAAGGGCTCAACCTTGTTTGGCACCTCTATGATGCACCTCTTTCAATATCACTCTTTGTGCCAATATTTTGCATGCTTTGTTTGGATTATGAGTGATTCATTTTAGAGCCTAATATAAACTGTGAGTGGGCCTCTTTTGAGCCCCTCTTCAACATTGAAGAAGGGCTCAACCATGTTTGGTGGTTCTATCATGCACTTGTTTTGTAATTCTTCCAATTTACCGTAAAATTGCATGGTTTCTTCAGCCTATTTGAAGTCTGATTTTGAGCATGCCATTAACTGAGATTGAGCTTATTTTAGGTCCCTCTACAACATTGTAGAAGGGATCAATCTTGTTTGGGGCCTCCATGCATGGCCTCTCTTTGTACCTCTCTTTGTACCTCTCTTTGGCCCCATTTTGCATGTCTTTTTTAAGCTTATTTGGCTTCTGATTTCAGCCTTCATCAGGCCTGAAAAGAGCCTTATTTTTTCCTTCTTGTCATGTTTTGTTAAGGTTCTTATGCTATTTGGTGAATACTTTTGGTACTTCATGTTATACCCTCTTATACCCCCTTATTTTTGCATGCCTTGCTAGCTCATCATGCTTCTGTTTTTGAGCCTTCATCAGGCTTTGAAAGAGTCTTAAAATAACTCATTCTTCATGTTTTGTTAAGGGTCTTAGGCTGTTTGGTGCATCCTTTTGATACCTCATGTTATAGCCTTTGTTGGCTCATATTTTGCATGCTATTTTGAGCATATCTACATACTGAATTGGGGAATGTCATCTCTTGTAAACGTGCATATTTTTAGTCCCTCTTTAATGTTGTAGAACTGTTTTTTTCAGTTTGGGCATTGTACATATCACTTGTTTCATTGTTCCCCTCTTTTCCCCCATTTTTGCATGCTACTTTGCCATACTTGTGGCTGTTGTTTGGCCCTGCTTTGTACTGGAAAAATGCTAGTTTAGGGACTGCCTAGCATCTGTCTTTACACTTCATATCCATATTGTGCATGTTAGGCATAGCTGCAAGTCATTTCGGGTGCTTAGCATAGCATTTCGGGCATCGGGTGTAATTTTGCTATAATTCGGGGGCTGTTTTTGCATCATTTTGGCTGCTGAAATTTGCATTTTCCATATGCCATATTCCACATCTCATTTGTATACCATTTTCATGATTTATGCCATCGTCTCGGTTTGCGTGCCCGTGTGCACGCATTTCGAGGCACATCTTTTTCATCTCTAGGCCTCTTATGTGAGTGTGGCTGAGGCCCTCCCATGTTAGTGTAAGCCCAATTTGCATTTTCCATGTCATTTGCATTGCGTATGCCACCGCCTCGGTTTGCGTGCCCGTGTGCACGCATTTCGAGGCACTTCTTTTTTATCCGACGGCATCTTATGTGAGTGCGGCTGAGGTCCTCTCATATTAGTGTAAGCCCGATTTTGCATTTTCATGCCTTTATATCATCGCCTCGGTTCGCGTGCCCGTGTGCACGCATTTCGAGGCGCATCTTTTTCATCTCACAGCCTCTTATGTGAGTGTGGCTGAGGCCCTCTCATGTTAGTGTAAGCCCAATTTGCATTTGGAGTGCCATTTCATGCTTTAGTACTATTGCCTCGGTTTGCGTGCCCGTGTGCACGCATTTCGAGGCACTTCACTTTTCATCTATTGGCCTCCTGTGTGAGTGTGGCTGAGGCTCACTCATGTTGGTATAAGCCCATATTACATTATCATGCCATTTTTAGTCTCATTATATCGCGTGTGTCATTACCTCGATTTGCGTGCCTGTGTGCACGCATTTCGAGGCATCTCGTTTTCACCAGCATAGTGCATACTAGGTTGTATCTTAGATTGCATTCATGCATTGCCTCGGTTCGCGTGCCCGTGTGCACGCGTTTCGAGGCATCTCATTTTCATCTGCATTGTGCATACTAGGTTGTATCTTAGGTTGCATTCATGCATATCATGCATATTGCATCGTGTTCGGGATAGGAGTTAGCCCGGGAACGGGAAACGAGGCACGTTTCGTACTCCGAGTGACGGAACGGGTCTCAATTCCCAAGTCACCGACACTCTGGATTACCCATGATGGAGTTAGGTTTTGTTGTAGCATTCATGTGCATTCATCCTACATTGAGTCGTGCAATTCGGCTCCTCGGCCATCATGCATCGGTATGCGTGATTGGTGGCACGAGGATCGAGGCATGCATATATTTGTGAAATACATTGCTATGCCCCTTTCCTGCTCTCTGTTGCAGCAAAATGAAGAATCAGCAACTTTCCGGGACTTGGGCACGCATTTCGAGAAACATTGCAAACAGAGGCTAATTGGGGCATCCCAATGGATTTCCGCACAAAGCAGCCCAAACATGCATCATTCATCAGAATCGAGGCAGTCCCTGGCTTGCATGCCAGTTTACAGTTTTTCTTAGTTAATTTGTCAATTAATTAGGAATCTGTATTAATTCGGACTGTATTATTCTTTTATTCGGACTGTATTATTTATTCGGACCCTCTGCGCGAGGGCAATGCTGTAATAAGTGTGGGTGTGTGTGATGTATGTCTTCCAACCCCCATTTCTTTCTCCCTTTTATTTATCTGGTTATGATGGTAGATTAGGGCATATTTCAATTAGCATACAGTATGACAGCATGTTTGCATCATTCATCTGTTTTGCATGCACCGGGCTCGGCGCATCATACAAACTGCATCGTATTTCAATTCCAAGTTGAATACATGTTAGTTGTAGCATTTCACATACCATGTTTAGAATAGCCGAGCCTGCTATAGTTGCATTTTGCATGTGTTGCATTAGGCATTTTAGCATATTTAGGATTCATGCATGATTTCTAACCGGTTCCTGTTCTGGCTTGGAGTACTCGGTAAGTTTTATGCTTTAGCATCCTTGCATGCGTGTGAGTGTTGCCATGATAGCATGCTTGCCATGAGGCTATATACTTATGTGATATAACTGCCTTGAATGCCTGTGGGTGGAGGTTGAGTTATTTGAATTGGGACAATGCATTGACTGTTTGTTTTAAGCCCACTAGATAGTGGCAACATCACTATTTTCTAAGCCCACCTGAGGGTGGCAAATCCGCATTTTAGCCTACCTGCGGGTAGCACCATCACACCATTTTCAAACAAACAAACATGAGATGTTTTGTTCCAATTCAGACGGCCCAGTCTATACTTGTTTGCTGCGAGCATCACATAGTAACCTAGGCTAATAACCGGAATAAGAGCATACAATGTTTTCAAAAGCAGATATCATGGCTTTGACCGGGCGAGCGGGGGTGCTCACGATGTGGCCTTCCCCAATCGTACCCAAGTTCCCGAGCCAACTTTGGTGATGACGGACACGTGGCCTTTGGCACCGAGTTAGGGTTTCCTAAATTTCCCATTTAAAAAATATTTAGGTGGCGACTCTGTTATCTGGCAAAGCAGTCCATGTTTGGCACTTCTTTCAAAAATCTGTTTTTTTTTCAAAACGATTTGCCGGATTTGGACTCTTTGGTTCAAGATTAAGAACCGTGACATTTGAGTCCTTCGAACTGTAGTGACCCAATATCGAACCAGAACGGGGGGGATTCGCTCCCTTTTCCCCGGGATGCGTTCGGGGACGTCTACAGTTTCTGGCGACTCTGCTGGGGATTTAGAGAACTTGACTCGAACTCATGATATCTGGTTTTGACTACACTTGTGTGTTTCTTTGCATTGCATTTGCATTGGTGCGCCTAGGACACCGTGTTTGCCATATGCCATTCCCGAACGATTTGCCGGAGGCTTGTCTTGTCAAGTCATGTCCGTAAGGCTGATCGGCTCTGGGCTCTGACAGCATGGGAACACAAACCCCGGTTTTACCGGGGCACCCTTTTTGACCATTCGACCTAGTGCATATTCGGATCCATAGTGACCATTCCAAACTAGGACAGGTTGCTTACCCCGTTTATAGGTTGTTTGAAGCCGCTGCGTGCGTAGTGAAACCCTAGTTCCTGACAAAATAGGACAGGGAAACCCTACCCCAACATAGGGGTGTTTTGGCTCTCACTTATCTGTTATGTGCTTGCTAGAGTGCGTCTCTACAGGGAATGCATGTATCAGTTGAGTTTGGGCGTCAGGCCTGCGGGCATCAGTCAGTATCTGAGAATCAGTTGTCTGCGGATATCAGATTCAGTTTAGAGGAACAGTGATACAGGAACAGTGATCAGTGGTTGAGGACAGTGTATTTCCAGCTTATCAAACTGCGTGTTGTATGCCCGACTGTGTGTTGTGTGTATTTAATTTAAGCTGTTGTGCTGCCCGTTTTTCTGGTCATTTATTTCCTTTTGCTTTATTATCTTTTTGCTAGGGCAGTTTTTTTTGGCACGATTGCTTCCGAACCAGTCGATACTCCCCAAGCACTTTGGACGCGAGGTCGCCGACTCAACCGATCCGAGGATCTAGTTGACGGACATCCGGTGTTCTACTCATTACCCCCAGTCACCAGAAGAAGGCAGAGGAGGCGTAGTGTATCAGAGCACGGATCACCGGAACAGCAGTCCACTTTAGTGACAGACAGTCGGGTTGAGATTTCTGTTTCTGCTATAGAGATACACTTGCCGGGTATTCAGATGGAACAACAGACTACACCAACAATGGAGGCGATGATGCACCAGATGAATGAGAGCATGAAACAAATGCAAGATGATACTATCCGCCAGGCGGAATTTTCTAAACAGCAGGCCGCTGTCATGGCCCAGCAGTCTGAGCTGATCACCAGATTACAACAGCAGAATGCAGCATCTGCTTCACACCAGGTCCCTCCTCCACTAGGGGCGCATCAGATTCCCCCTCCACCAGCGGCTCCACTGCCTGAGCAGGCACCCACTGGCCAGAATACCCTGCTAAATCCTCATAATGCCCCTCCGAATCCTCAGAATACCCAGAACACCCAGAATACCCCCCCCAAATCCACAGAACGCTCCGCCAAACTTCCAAAACACTCAAGAGGACACGAGTCTTCCAACGGGGCTGGCTCCGCCCCCACTTCCGCCGCAACTGTCCAAGAATCTTACACCTAATCACCCAGACTCTCCATTTGAGTTCGAGGTAGACCAGACAGCTCTGAAATTGAGCAAATTGGAAAAGCTCTTCAAGAAATCACAGGGGGTGAAGGCCATCCCAGATATTGAAGACGGCTACACTGACGTGGCCGTGACACTGCCGGACAGATTTAAGATGCCGCAGATTGATCGTTTTGATGGATCAGGGGATCCTATGGTCCATCTCCGGCTATTTTCAGACGTCTTGAGGCCGATGGGCCTAACCCGACCGCAAAAGCTTTCTTTATTTGGCAGAACTTTGTCAGGGGTTGCGGCCATCTGGTACGCAAAATTGGAAGATGATGTGAAGAGAAATTGGGATGAGCTAGCCGAGGCCTTCGTTGCACAATATTCATATAATACTCAGATCGAGATTACAACACGTGATCTCGAAACGACGAGGCAGGAACAAAAAGAGACTTTCTCTGATTTTGTAACTCGGTGGAGAGCAAAGGCATCGATGATGACCTTAAGGCCAACTGATAAAGATCAAATCCGGATGATTGTGCGCAATCTCCAACCTAAGTTAATGCAGAAAATGATCGTACTCCCTTTCCCCACCTTCTCAGATTTACACGAGATGGGGGTACAGATCGAAGATGCGATGAAGCAAGGATTGATCGATCAGGATCGGGAGCAGCCCTGAAGAACATTCAACCGTAATAACAATGCGGGCCCGAGTGGCTCCGCCAACACAAGGACTTCAGAGGTCGGTATGGTCACCACCACTCCCCCTCCCCAACCAAGGCCCGCAGCGGCCACACCCTTTTCTAATGTATCCGGGAGCAGTAACCAAGCCTCAAGATACCAATCCAGAGGCCAACGAACCTTCTCCCCACTATATATGCCCTTGTCTAAAGTCCTCGGGGTTCTAGTCAGAAAGGGGCATCTGAAACCCCTGGAACCGAGACCTCCACCAAATCCACTCCCCCCTTCCCACAACCCAGCCAAGTATTGCACATACCACCAGCAGCATGGCCATGACACAGACCAATGTTTCCGGCTGCGTCATGAGATTCAGGACCTCATTGACAAGAACATCATTCTACCTCCCGAGAGACCCAACGTCACAACCAACCCACTCCCCACACATAACCAAGATCCACCGCCCAAAAGAGTAAACCTCATCCAAACTGGGGTCGTTTCCTACGATCCCAGTATCTATATTACTCCCTCCCACCTACCCAAGCCGGAGGTGATCCTTCCTGACTGCACTGACTTGTGCGTGTTGGACACCTTCACAACCCAATCTGAGCCAAAGGTGGTGATCACCGAAAATGGAACGGGGCAGGCTTCCGAGGAGAGCAGAACTGTTGAGTCTGGGATCGAACAGTCTGGGAATCTAGCTGGAAGAGCTTATGATCCGAGTGAATATATCTTGTCAATGGGCCAGCCTAAGCTGAGTGTGGGGTTGCCAGAGAAGACTGAACTGTGCATGATCCGGGGGGACAGACCTGAACAAGGGGCAGATGATCTAGCAACAGTGGAGGAGGACTTCGCCAACCTCCAGTTTTTCAACGATCAAGAATCAGGAGATGCAACAATCAACTGGTTTGAATATGAGGAGTCGGCGGAGGCCATCGGGTGGTTAGATGATCAGCCTGATATTGTGGAGTTTCAGCCAGAGCAGAGCCCGGCAGGGGTGAGGGTATCAACTGTGGCCGGAAGGGCCGAGAGTCAGAATGGATTGCCGGAGAGCGCCGGTACAAAGAATTCCGCTCGGGACTTAAGCATTATGGATGCAAAGACAATGGAACAACAAACTGCAGCAACGCAGACAAAACAGGAGAAGTTTTGGGATTCCGAGAGAATCAGAAAGGCAAAAGCCCATGAAGGGGCTGAGAGTGCTGTGGGCACGAGAACGGACAATGCTGTGAGCATATGGGATGAAGGTACTGAGAGTACACGTCTGCCAGAACCAGACAGGTGTCTTCTGGATGCTAACGGGATGTGGTGGGAAGACGACGACTTATGTCTTGCCCACACAGACGAAGATTGGGGAACAAATCAACCAGACAGCACCTGGTACCTCGATGAGGTGGACCACATGACCAGGAGTGGGCGGTACTTCAAGCCCCCGCACCTAGACCAACCAGAAGCATCTGGTAAAGACAAGGAAGCTGAGAAACAGAGAGAGAAATAGATTGAAGAAGAAGCTGTGCTGAGGCAATTAAAGAAGATACAAGCAGACATCTCCATCTGGGGACTGCTTATGGCTTCACGGGTACACAGACAGGCTGTCCTATCTGCTATGGACAAGGCCAAACTCTCAATCGATACTACACCAGAGCAACTGGTCGGGCTGGTTTTTCCGGGAGGAGGTTCCCCGGCTTTAACCTTTTCAGACAAGGAACTGCCGCCTGAGGGCGTGAATCATAACAGACCTCTCTACATTTCCGTGGAATGTAGAGACAAGTGGATACCGGTGGTACTTGTTGATACCGGGTCTGCCATCAATGTCTGCCCAGCCAGAACAGCGTGTGCAATCGGGTTGAAGCCCGCGGACTTCATCCCGACAACTCAGGTGATCAAAGCATACGATAATACAAGTCGAGAGGTGATGGGGACCGTCAAGATCCAGACGAAGGTTGGACCTGGACAACACGAGATAGATTTCCATGTCTTAGAGGTTCCCGCAACTTTCAACCTGCTTCTGGGGCGACCATGGTTGCATCAGGTGAAGGCCGTCTCGTCTACCCTGCATCAAATGGTGAAATACCCCTGTGGAAAGGGAGTAGCCATTGTGTTTGGGAATTCATCGATCCATCCCCCTCCGGAGGTGTCTACACCAGTCCTAGAAATAGAGCACAGCATGGAGGACGTGTTTATATCAGGATTTACTTTGGCCGAGGCCCGGGTTGTGCAAAACATTATGGCTGTGAATGAAGGTATGTACGTCAGTGCTCAATCCGTTTACCTCATGAACAAGCTACAACATATCCCCGGGATGGGATTGGGAAGAAGCGGCAGGAAAGGAGTCGCAGCGTTGGCCGAAGTGCCACATAACCCGCATACCTTTGGACTGGGTTATCTGCCCACCAAAGAGGACTGGGTGAGAAAAGGTAAGGAAATGGCCGGCAGAGCCAGAGCAAAACAGGCTGGGAAGCCTTTTGATTTAATGCATAGGCCCATTCAGGGTACCCTGAACGGACGCTTCGTCCGGGAGGGGGAGGACTTTCCATTTTGCGGCTTCCCAGAGCCGTGGCTGAACGCGGAGAAGAAGCGCGTGCCAGGCTTTGAGATCTTTTTCGACCTGCAACTATCCGGGGATGACGTTGCCGCAGAGCAGACAGACCCACCAGCTGAGGTTGAGCAGTATAAAGCAGTGGATCCTGAGGGCATTGAATTTGAAATGGGGGTAGCACTGGCATGTCTCCTCTCTGATCCTCCGATCGACCAAGAGTGCTTGGGGGATAACTTTGTGGTTTCCATGATTGGGAATGAAACGGCTGCGAGCCGACCAGCAGCTATCTTGGATGCATCTATCGCACCCTCTCTCACTTGGCAGTACGAGGAGGGATTTTTGTCCAGCAGCACCGGGTCAGGTAGTGAGCCGGAATCTGATTCCACCGAGTCTTGTGAGTCGGAATCAGGTTCCAGCTCGACTGAGTCTGAGTCTGGTACTCCTGGGGATGTTAACCCGGATGCCACAGTCTTGTCCAGGTCGTCTTTTTCCTTTTCATTTGAGTCTGTTGTAACCAATGAATCGGACGATTTGGATGTGCCTAATGAGAATGAACTATCTGTGGTTTCCGAGTACTTTTCTGTACCCCTAATTTATTGCATTAATTCAGACTTTCAAAATTTTGATGAAAACGAAGAGGACGAAGTTCCTCTGGTTTTACAACGTTTAATTGAACAGGAGCAGGAGAGGTTTGTTAAACCCCTAGTGGACGAAATCACTACCGTGAACATTGGTACTGAGGAGGACCCGCGGCTGGTCCAGATCGGGTCCACGTTGTCTTCGGAGGAACGCGAGCGCTTAGTCGCTTTATTAAAAGATTTCAAAGATGTTTTCGCGTGGTCCTACGAAGACATGCCTGGAATCGATCCTGAGATTGTACAGCATCGGATCCCCCTTGACCCCGAGGCCCGACCTGTCAAGCAGAAGCTTAGAAGGATCCGCCCGGACTGGGCTCTCAAGATCAAAGAAGAGGTCACCAAGCAAATCGACGCAGGCTTCCTGCTGGTATCCGAATACCCGACTTGGTTGGCCAACATTGTGCCGGTGCCGAAGAAAGATGGCAGGATCTGGGTGTGTGTAGACTTCAGAGATCTGAACAGAGCTAGTCCGAAGGACGACTTTCCCTTGCCGCACATCGATGAGCTGGTAGATTTCACGGCAGGGCATGCATTGCTCTCATTTATGGATGGCTTCTCAGGATACAACCAGATAGTGATGGCACCAGAAGACAGGGAAAAGACTGCATTCACCACCCCGTGGGGGACATACTGCTACAGGGTAATGCCGTTTGGGTTGAAGAACGCTGGGGCTACTTATCAACGGGCCGCGACCACAATATTACATGACATGATCCACAAAGAGGTTGAGGTGTATGTGGACGACATGATTGTCAAGTCCAAAGATAGAGAGGGCCACTACACCGCCTTGCATAAGTTTTTCCAAAGGATCAGGGAATTCCGGTTGCGGCTGAACCCTCAAAAATGTACATTTGGTGTTACAGCGGGAAAAATGCTGGGGTTTCTGATTACGCAAAGAGGCATCGAAGTCGACCCTTCCAAAATCAAGGCCATCCTAGAAATGCCCCCACCAAGGACTGAAAAAGAGGTGCGCGGCTTTCTGGGTAAAGTGCAATTCATAAGACGGTTTATTTCAAAACTAACTTTGACTTGTGAACCACTTTTTGGTCTTCTGAAGAAAGGAAAGCAGTTCCAATGGGACGGCCGATGTCAAGCTGCATTTGAACAGATTAAAGAGTATCTACAGAACCCGCCCGTGTTATCACCGCCAGAACCAGGGAAACCGTTGATTTTGTATCTGTCAGTGACTGAGACTACAATGGGCTGCATGCTCGCGCAAGAATCAGAAGATAAGGTGGAAAAGGCCATCTACTATCTGAGTAAAAAGATGCTAGAATATGAGACCCGGTATACACCGTTGGAAAAGGCTTGCTTAGCTCTGGTATGGGCTACCAGGAAGCTGCGGCACTACTTGTTAGCTCACTCCGTAATGTTGGTTTCACGTCTCGATCCCATCAAATATCTTTTCGAGAAACCAGCACTTACGGGTAGGCTAGCTCGTTGGTTGCTGTTGCTCTCCGAATTTGATCTCACATATGTCACCTGCAAGTCAGTCAAAGGAAGAGCGGTAGCAGAGTTCCTTGCCGACCATCCGGTTGAGGGGGATGAAGCAGTTGAGTATCTATTCCCAGATGAAGCAATTCTGTATATCGACGATGAAATTTGGACGATGTACTTTGACGGAGCGTCAAATCAACATGGGTATGGGATAGGAGTGTTGCTGATAGCACCCGACAATTCCCGTATCCCTCTAGCCTTCAAACTCCGGTTCAAAGTCTCGAACAACGAAGCAGAATATGAGGCGTGCATTGCTGGTTTAGAAGCAGCCCTAGAACTAGGGGCAAAACGGCTGGATGTCATTGGGGATTCGAACCTTGTTGTGTCTCAAGCTAAAGGAGACTGGAAAGTAAAAGAGGAAAATATGATGATGTATCACCAGACCTTGGACTTGCTGATTCCTCGGTTTGAAAAGTTAAGTTTTACTCATCTACTGAGAGAGAACAACAGGTTCGCAGATTCTTTAGCAACTCTATCATCTATGATAGACATCCCGACTGGAATCCGGATGCGTCCAGTCATCATTGATCAGAAATTTGCACCTGCCTATGAGTCGATTGCAGCCATAGATGAAGTTCAGGACGAACACCCTTGGTATCACGATATCTGGAATTTCTTGGAGAAAGAAGCGTACCCGCCAGGGGTAAATGCCAAAGACAAAAGGGCAATAAGAAGATTGGCCGTTCAGTTCATCATCTGCGGGGGTAAACTGTATAAAAGGGGTCATCTGGGAATGCGTAAACTGTGCGTTGATGCAGAAGAGTCAAAGCGTCTGATGGAAGCCATCCACGGAGGAGAATGTGGAGCACACATGAATGGGGTCATGCTGGCAAGGAAGATCCTCAGACAGGGTTATTACTGGTCCACCATGGAGGAGGATTGTATTGGTTTTGTTCGGCGATGCCACAAATGTCAGATCCATGCAAACCGCATGAACATCCCGCCGTCGAAGCTGTACAACATGACTACACCATGGCCTTTTTCAGTTTGGGGGATTGATGTAATCGGGGCTGTTACGCCAAAGGGGTCGAATGGGCATGAGTTCATCCTCGTAGCGATAGATTACTTTACAAAATGGGTTGAGGCCCAGTCTTATGCGGTGTTGAAGGCTTCGCATGTTGTAAAATTCATCAGGAACAACATCATCTGTCGCTACGGGGTCCCAAATGAAATAGTTTCGGACAACGGTTCCCACTTCAAGAAGGAGGTAATTGACTTGTTGGATAAATACAATGTGGCTTTTCATAAGTCATCTACCTACCGGCCGCAAACTAATGGAGCAGTTGAGGCTGCCAACAAGAATATCAAGCGCATACTACAGAAGATGGTGGAAACCTACCGGGACTGGCCAGATAAGCTGCCGTTTGCTCTATGGGGCTACCGGACTTCAATCAGAACTTCTACAGGGGCGACTCCGTATTCATTAGTCTATGGGATGGAGGCCGTTCTACCAATTGAGATTGAGGTTCCGTCGTTGAGAGTATTGGCTGAGTGCCAAATAGCCAAGGCAGATTGGCAGCAGAATAGATTCGAGGAACTCATGCTTTTTGATGAAAGAAGGTTGAAGGCACTGTACCATGTTCAGGGTTATCAACGCAGAATCGCCCGGGCTTTTAACAAGAAGGTTAAGTCCAGGAATTTGAAAGAAGGAGATTTGGTGCTCAAGGACAACCGAGCTCCCATCCACTACCCAAGGGGCAAGTTCAGACCCAATTGGACTGGTCCCTACATCATCAAGTCAATCTGGTCAGGTGGGGCTGTGGTTCTGATGAATCTAGATGGCTTGGAGTTCTCACAACCGATCAACATGGACAAGTTGAAGAAATACTACCCCTGAGAGGCTCGCTAGGCCGAAAACCCGAAAGGGCGACCTAGGCAAAACTTAGAGCACAAAAAATTTGAAAATATAAAAACTGAGCTCGCAAGGTTGAAAACCCGCAAAGGGCGGCCTTGGCAAAAGTTAGAGTGCAAAAGGAGAGTAAAAATACCCGAGCGAACCTGAGCCTGAACTACGTAAGGCTTGATTCCCATCTTCGGGATACGTAGGCAGCTTCATCCTGAAGTTCAGCCATAATCTTTTCCCCGATCAACTTTGTCCATTTTGATCATCTCAGTCATCCTTATCCATCAGCATTCATCGTAATCTCTGGTGCAATGCTATTCAGACTAGGGGCAACTTTCCGTTGCCAGGAGGTGCTGTGGTACCATTCAGACTAGGGGCAACTTTCCAGTTGCTGGGATCCGGGGTTGTGCATCTCAGTGACAGATCTCAGGCGTGTCCAGTTCTGATCCTTATCGAAAATAGTTTTGAAAAGTTTTAATAAAAGTTGACTTTGTTCAAATTAATCTTTTCACAACTAAGACCATTTTTGGACCAAAGCGGAAAATTTTCAGTACCACAACCTTCAATTTCATTGATTTCAAAACAGAGTTCTCTTGCTCTTGCATACAATTGAAGTTGCTTTTTATTACACTCATAATGAAAACTTGAAAGTACTAATAAAGCAATAAATCTGGGGCATAGTCAGGTCAGATGTCCCTGCGCCCCCTCCCGGAGCTAGTCGAAGCCTCCGATGCCGACCTAGGCCCAATCTGTGCCTCCTCATTGAGCCAATCCCAGCACTCATCAGACAAAGTGCAACTGAAAATAGGGGCAGGGGGCAGGAGCTCTCTAGTCCTCCAAGCCGTAGTATGTCGGGCGAGGTGTGCACCTCGGATCGGGAAGGCGACCGGATACTCTATCCCCTCAGGAGGGCAAGTCTGATCATGGCCGAACTTGCGCAGAATGCGGAATGGGAAATAGAATACACAATGGGTCAGGCCAATCAACCGGATCCCAGTATCCTGGAACATGCTATAGCTCATCGCCGGAAGGTTAAGCCAAGGACAGCGCCAAGCAATGCGTTCAGCTGACAAGTTGCACATCCATTCAACCCACCATCCCTCATCAAGGGCGTCAACCAGGCGTTGTCGAAAGAAGTAGCCGCGGGTTGAGTAAGCAGGGCAAGAATCCACAACTTGCAATTTATCCATCAACCATATCTGGGGAGGGATGAAAAATGAGAGAATAAAGAATAGAGAGATGTGCGATGAGAGAAAAGTAAGATAAGGGTTTTGTGAGAAAAAACGAGCCCGAGGGCCGAGTGATGTGAGCAAATATACATGTGAGCTTGGGTGGGAAACATTACCTGTAGCAGTAGTGGACTCCCTGCAAACCTGGTTGTCTCCCGGCAGTGGAAAGCATCCAAGCCCATCAGTGTCTCGGCCAGAGTCATGGCGATGCAACTCTTTCCTTCTCTCAAACCTTGGGCGACTTCAATCAAACGGATGCTAGCTCCTCCGGAGCCCGAGACAAACAGAAAATGAGATAGTAGGCACAAGCAGAGGGCATGCTGCCGGAAACCTTGCCAATAGTGGTCGCTACGGTCACCAGCATCAGAGAATCGGTAAATCAGGCTCGGAATGTCCAACATTCCGTCACAAATCAGGGATCGAGCATCATGCGCATTGAGTCCGTACATCCGCCCTAAGGTCTGGGCATAGCCAAAATTGAGCTGGGGCAAGATCTCCTCGCCTCGCTCGGATTCTATCAAGGCTTGAAAATCTTCAAAAGTAGGACATACCTCTTGCCCTCCGAAGCTGAAGACGTGCGTCACCGGGTTCCAAAACCTTGCCGCGGGATAGAGGAAAGGAAGATGCAGTGGAGTCCGGCCCAGCGTGAACAGTGCATTCAAGCCAAAACCCCAGAAGTTCAACTTCTCCGAGCCATCTAAAGAAGAAATCCAAGATGTGAGATTTTCTGCGAGAAATGCCTCCATTTTTGTGAGGAAAGGTGATGAAATGAATAAGGTCCAAGGGTGGGGCTTTTATAGAGGGGCAAAACACTATTTAAAGGACACGTGTCAAATTTCTGGAGGTTACGGGGGAGGTGGCCGGCCGGCCATCTATTCTAGTAGGCCGGCCACCCTCTAGTCTCCAAATGCAAAATGTTTTCGGCCGCGCGTTGGTCTTGTTTTGCCCGCCGGAAGGAAGTTTGAGGCACTTTCATGCATCGGGAATGTCGAAGGCCTCCATTTCTTTCAGTTACAGGTGCGTTCCATCATCCGGATTGTCCGTCCGAAGTTTGTTCTGTTGTATTTTGCTTATCGAGTTGTTGTTTTGTTTATCGAGTTGTAAGTTTTGTCGAGCTGTCGCATTTTGTGTTTTGAATTGTTACTTTTTGGTTACACAATTTTGTTAAGTCTTGTCTATTGAGTCGTTAACATTGTTGTATTTTGCTTATCGAGTTGTAAACTTGCTAAGATTCTGTTATTTCTTAGTGAGTCGAGTTGTTTTGATTTGTTGCGTCGGTTCATTACCTGACCCGGTAAATACACAAGGCACATTTCCATTCAAGTCCATTTTTGTGCAAAATGATGCGATGCGATGCTAAGAATTTCAAATACAAACATCTTTTCAAAAAGCTGTTTCATTCCATCATGTTTTACAACAAAATAAAGGTACAAGTTTTACAGGAAATAAAATTGCCTAATAATATGCAAAGTGCTACAAACTACTAGCCAAAAAGTAAAATAAAGCAGGAAATAACATCAGTATCCTCGGGAATGGGAATGAGGAGGCCCTCTCATCCTCTTCTGCGGGACAACCTCTGCACCATCATCACCATCCGGATCAGAGCTGTCATCCTCCGGATCTCCCTCAGCCTCACCCCCGCTTCCGGAACCAAGACCGGAGCCTCCCTCCCCAGGAGATGTCTCTGACTCACGGTCTGCGACCTCCTCCTCCTCATCCTCGATAATGGGTGCCCTGCGTCTGCGAGACGACCCCGCTCCTCGAGTTCCTCGGTAAGGCCTGGATGGCCCAGCTCCTCGAGGCCCAGTACCTCGAGCAGGTCTAGCACCTCGACCTCTCTGAGAAGGCCCTGGTGGCCCGCCTCGTGCCGGAGCATATACGGGAGGCATCTGAAAATGGAAAGTGCAATACATCAGTTCAAACATAAAAAGCAGGTACAAGTACAGTATGTGAGTGGGGTGTGTGCCAGATGTGTTCTACACAGCCTATCAGTGCAATAGAATGTTAAAAACCAGCATGTCATCACAAATATGATAAATGCAAGAGAGATGAAGGGAACCTGGAAGCCCATGACGGACATCTGCGCCTCTCTACGCAGGACCATCCCCTCAAGTGAGGCCACCATCCCGAGCATCTGATCTATGTACTCCCGAGGTGGCTGCAGATACAAGCTCAAGTCATCAATAAATAAGCAACTACCAAAATGTCTGTGTGATAAATGAAAAATGGTGGAACATACCAGCGGTGAGTCAGGATCACTGACATATCCGTGACCAGGCATCGGAGGCTCTATAGGGATCGGAATCGGAGAAGTAGTCCCATACTGCCAACTCATCAACTCGGTCGGCATATCTGGCCACCCAGGATAATCGAGAGTCGGAGGGATCGGAGGAATCGAACTACCTCTACCCCTAGACGCACCAGCCCTGCTAGAAGAAGGGATGTCTGCAGCACGAGCGCGACTCGAAGATGGTGCGCCAGTGGGCCTCAGTGGCGGAGCCCGCACTCCCGTCAAGGGGGGCATCAGATATATACGGCGATAGGTGGCGTAGTCCCCCTCAATGAGATATAGCAAAGCATCGGTGCCCTGCATATCCCTAATGACCTCCTCAGTAGATAGCCTATCGGCAGTCCGCATAGTGGCTGGAGGCACAGCGGGAGGGTCCTGAGAATCATACCCCCACACCTGGCGCAGGAAGCGTTCCCCCAGGAACCACGCCCTACCAACTGGTCCCTCGAGCAGGTACCTATACTGGGAATTGCTCGACCCTCCGGGGTACTAATTTTGCAAATCATCGCTGAAGACTGCCCAGGGCTGCCAAGTAATCTGCAGCTAACCAGTGTACAAATCAATCAGAAATCAAGAATATACAAAGCAGATCAAAGATGAAAATGAAAGGAACTGAGAGTTCTGAAATACCTCTGTCGTCCGCACAGTATCAAAATACTGTCGCAGAGAAAAGAGAGTCTCTCGAGGCCTCGATAGGTGCTCGCCCTCAAACATCAATGAAAACGGAGTCATAAGAGGTCCTACTACCTCCATCTCCGGAGCTAATGTGGGAAAATACACATACACCCATAGCTGAGAAAAGTAGTGCGGAATGTGAATACAAGGTGCTAAAGGCAGAATATAGAATGCAAAGTGCGCCGTGTGTGCAGTGAACAAGTAATGAGGAGCAAAAATGTAAATTAAGAGGACAGAATGTACCTCCCAGGCTCTCCAGTAGCCGCCGAGTAAGTCCCCCCGCGTGCGAGAGACTGCGCTCATGTAACAATAAAGGGTAGCCAAGCCAGCGCCGCCCCAATCATACTGAATGACCTGTGATAGGTCTACTAGGGCACTCAAGAAATATAGCCCCACAGTGTTTCCCCTATCAGCAAACAGGGTAGTGCCGAAGAGGAACATGAGGAAACCTCGGGTGTATTGCTCGACCTCCTCGGGAGACTCAGGCTCCATCTCTGGCCTTCGGAAATGGGAAGAGAACCAAGTATACCGAACCCTTCCGGAAGCTCTGTCTACAGGAGGGCGGGCCCCCAATAGATGCATCCAAGCAGCCTCCCATTCACCCATATCCTCGTCGTAGGGAATGGGCCCACCGCCTACGTCTAGGCCGGTGAGTACAGCAAAGTCTAGTGGGGTCATGGTCATATCCCCGGTGGCAGAAAAATGGAAAGAATTGGTGGTGTCCCACCATCTCTCCGCCAAAGCAGCAAACAATGTCCTGCTGATATGACAGTGTGATAACCCCCTGCAGAATGCTCCGAATCCTGCTGAGTCAACCAAATCCTGGACAGCTTCCGGAAGCTTAGCATACCACTCCCTCGCGGCGGTGGAGCCATACCCTCGCACGGTGCGAGAACCAACCTGCGTTCAGAATGAATACATGTGTTCAGTACGCAAGAAAATACAAGCTGTGTGCAAACTGAAATGAACAAGCTGTGTGCAAATGAAATGAATGAGCTATGTACAAATCAGTGGGCTGTGTGTTCACTTCAAATCTGGGCTGCGTGTTCAGTAAATCCGTGTTTTGGGCTGCGTGTTCAATTCCTAATCAGTGGGCTGTGTGTTCAGTAAATCCGTGTTTTGGGCTGCGTGTTCAATTCCTAATCAGTGGGCTGTGTGTTCACTTCAAATCTGGGCTGCGTGTTCAGTAAATCCGTATTTGGGCTGCGTGTTCAATTCCTAATCAGTGGGCTGTGTGTTCACTTCAAATCTGGGCTGCGTGTTCAGTAAATCCGTGTTTTGGGCTGCGTGTTCAATTCCTAATCAGTGGGCTGTGTGTTCACTTCAAATCTGGGCTGCGTGTTCAGTAAATCTGTGTTTTGGGCTGCGTGTTCAATCCCTAATCAGTGGGCTGTGTGTTCACTTCAAATCTGGGCTGCGTGTTCAGTAAATCCGTGTTTTGGGCTGCGTGTTCAATCCCTAATCAGTGGGCTGTGTGTTCACTTCAAATCTGGGCTGGGTGTTCAGTAAATCCGTGTTTTGGGCTGCGTGTTCAATTCCTAATTAGTGGGCGTTCACCTCAAATCTGGGCTGTGTGTTCAGTAAATTTGGTATTTAGGCTGCGTGTTCAATTCCTAATCAGTGTGGGCTGTGTGTTCACTTTCAAATCTGGGCTATGTGTTCAGTAAATCTGAGTTAGGGCTGTGTGTTCTATTCTCAATCAGTGTGGGCTGTGTGTTCACTTTCTATCTGGACTGTGTGTTCAGAAAACCGGGGTTAGGGCTGTGTGTTCTACTCTTAATCAGTGTGGGCTGTGCGTTCACTTTCAACTTGGACTGTGTGTTCAGAAAACCGAGGTTAGGGCTGTGTGTTCTACTCTTAATCAGTGTGGGCTGTGTGTTCACTTTCAACTTGGACTGTGTGTTCAGAAAACCGGGGTTAGGGCTGTGTGTTCTACTCTTAATCAGTGTGGGCTGTGTGTTCACTTTCAACTTGGACTGTGTGTTCAGAAAACCGGGGTTAGGACTATGTGTTCTACTCTTAGTCATGTGTGTGCTGTGTACTCGTTTTCAACTTTGGGCTGTGTGTTCGACAAATCAGTCTTTGAGCTGTGTGTTCAATTCCTAACTAATGTGTGCCGTGTGTTCACGATCAATCAATGAGCCTAGTGTTCAAGAAATTCAAGTGTTTAAGTCACATGTTCAAGTTGCAAGCAAAGTTCTATGTCATAAGCTAAAACTGTGTGTCTAAGCATGGCAAAGGAATGAAATGCACGGAAAATACAGAAGATGAAGTAAAATACCCTTTGTGCATCGTGAGAGAGGTGCTGCTCCGGCTCCCGCAGAAGAAGATCCCCGGGTACCCGATCATTGAACTCAGTGAAATGACGGAAAATGGCCCGTGGAAGTCTATGTGCCGGTGGGGCGTATCGATCGGGGATAAAAGGGCGAGCCCTCGGGGGCAATGTCATGATGTCAAAATCATCTCCGGCACCCGGAAAACCTCCACCGTGAGGAAAATGACCCGCCATTTCGAGAAATCTGCAAAAAGAGCAAAAAGGAGCAAAAATGTGCCAAAATTGGAAAAAGTCAACAAAAGTCAACTCTCGGGAAATGAAAAAGTCAACAAAAGTCAACTCACTTGAAAATCTTCCAAATATTGAGACAAAATTACCTCAAGTGGTGAAAATGAGAAGAGAAGCCCCGAAATCAAAATTTAGTCGGCTCAAAGTGCTTAAAACTGGAAGATTTCGCGAAAACAACTTGTGTGGAAGGCCGGAGGGCGCGTATAAAATGCAGATCTGAAGGAGAAAATGGCTTAGGAAGCAAGAGGAGAGAATTTCACACTTGGGGGAGTGATTTCGGAGGCATTGGATGAGCCTATATATAGAAATAACCAAAATGACCAAAATGCCCCTGCTTTTGGGCAGGTGGCCGGCCGGCCACCTTTTCTGGCTGGCCGGCCATTTACTTTTTTGCCCCTGGCCGGTGGCTTCTCCAAGGGTAACCACCTGGCCGGTGGTGGTCCCCACACCCCCCCTACCTCTCTGCAAATTTTGAGGAAAATCGGAGTTCCCGGGACCCGAAAAAGTTCAAGAAAAGTGCGCTTTCTGGCACCGAATTACTCCACCGGAACTTCAACTGCAGTTTCTGACATGTGTCTCATCATCATTCGTCAAAATCAGAGTGTATCCTTTTTAAACATGTTGTAACCTCTCCGGGAGGTGAACCAGAGGCTGCGATCGAGTCGCCTTCACCGAATTGCGCGTTTCCCAGCTCGTTGTTTCGCAACAAACGGGCACCCTGATTCGTGCTCATTTTGCATTGTTTTGCACATAACTTGCATTCTTATGAACATTTTGCATTGTTATGCATGAGTTCTTGGTGTACCATACCTCTGTGTTTGAGCGTGCGTTGTCACGCATGTTCCTTTCTCGTATTGCGATGCATTCACTCACCGACACTGCGTGTGTCAAACTTTCGGAACCACAGGAATCACATTGAATATATGTTGTTAGCATATTGTTCTTGTTGAATTTCTCTCTTTTGCAGGCACGATATTGTATGTACGGTTCATTTGAGGCTGGTGCGACCAAACGAATCGCGCAGGTATCGTATCTTCTCCGTGTGAGACGCGACGAGAATTGAATGATTCTCCGCATTCTTAACTGCATGAAATGTAGTTGTTGCTTTGCATTCTTGCTTAAAACTGTTGCATTTATTTGCGAATACTTGCTTCATTACAGCTTGCTGCATTTGCACGAACATCGAGTTGCATTTGGCTTCCTGCATATCATTTTGCATTTTGCCCCTGCCTGCGGGCACATATCTCTGTTCATCTTGTATGATTGTCTAAGTCTTTGGCCTTGTCAAAAATGGATCGTCTCTAGGCTTTGACATTCACTCCCGTCACTTCTTGACTTCCGAGTTCTGTCAAAGAGGGGCAACTATAGACACCCCATTTTTGACCGACCTTAAGACTCAGACGTCACCGATTGAGCGCTCGGTGATGTCGCATATCGTGCTCGTTCAGAAGTCTCAGAGTCACGGCCGTGCGCCCTGCCTCCGGACTCCCGAACTCTCTTCTGTGCCTTGTCTCGGTTTGCGAACCAGACTCGGTTTTCTCTGTTTCTTTTCCTGAGGGGAGGGAGAGGTCCCGTAGACCATCTCTCAGTGGCCGTGGGCTACATTTCGTGGCCGTAGGCCATTTTGCCCATTTCGGAGCCCGGTTCCCAGTTTTCGGAGCCGTCAGGCCGTGTGCCTCGGTTCGGGACCGTCCAACCATCTCCGATTTCTCCGGTTTTTGGCATGCATCTCATTTACTCCCTTCCGAGGGACACTGGGTTCTCAGATACCCACTTCGTAGCCAAACACCACTTTCGGTGCTTAACAGCCGGTTTTCGGGACCCCGAACTACGTGATTTGGGCCCCGAGCATTCATTTTGCATCGGTTTTTGTTCATTTTCGGCGAGTACCTCTGTTTTATAATACCGAGGGACACTGGGGTCTCAGATACCCACTTTGTGGCCGAACGCCACTTTCGGTGCTTACCGCCTATTTTCGGGACCCCGAACTGCGTGATTTGGGCCCCGAGCATTCATTTTGCATTAGTTTTTGTTCAATTTTGGCAGGTACCTCTGTTTTCGCACCAGGAAGATCACTGGAGGATGGGAGGACAGCAATTGTCTCAGAAAACCAGTTTCGATCCTCCGGCGTCCGTTTTGCTCACTTCCGGACTAATGTTGAACACCCTAGGGATATTTTCTTCGAGCCGAGACTACATATTTGTGATGAGGGGACATGGGAGGACCCTAAAAGGTGGTGGTCGGCCAGTAATTGTTATTTTTATTTTTGAGCCTCTCTTTCAAGTTGAATGTTGTGCCTCCTGTTTCAGAGTTGACAAATTCCAACCATGGGGTCTTGTTCTACACACCTGGGAGGACACCAAAATATGGTGGCCGGCCATTAATTGTTCACTTCATTTTTGGCCATGGCCGGCCGGCCATGGGGAGTGGCTGGCCGACCAGTGGAGTGGCCGGCCGGCCATCTTCAAGAAAAGCACCTGGCCGGCCTGCTTCCTGCTTTTGACCACTTTACAGCTGTCCAGCTGTTTTTCCAAATATCTTTTGCCTCCGAGGGATATTTTGGAAGGGAAAGCTTGGATGCATTTCCCTCCCTTTTACACCCCTTTCTTGCCCATTTAAGGGGCTGACCTCCTTCTTTGTTAGGGTTAGCAACTTTCTTCTCAAGAGCATATCTCCCATTGCCTCCATTTCCCTCTGCAAAAACTCCAAAAACCTTCAAATTTCTAGCCCACTTGTTCATCAACCCTAAGCTTCACCATCACCACCTCCATTCCAGCAGCAAAGGAGGATTTTTCAGAGGCTAAGAAGCAACAAATTGAAGCCAAGAAGCAACAAAAGCTTGATCTTCAAGGGTAAGTCACTATTTCCCCCTTTTGAGCACATTTTTGCATCAATTCTTTACCCTACTTGCTCTCTGTTTTGGGCTCCGAACCCTACTGATTTTAGGCTTATTTTGAGCCCCTCTACAACATTTTAGAAGGGCTCAACCTTGTTTGGCACCTCTATGATGCACCTCTTTCAATATCACTCTTTGTGCCAATATTTTGCATGCTTTGTTTGGATTATGAGTGATTCATTTTAGAGCCTGATATAAACTGTGAGTGGGCCTCTTTTGAGCCCCTCTTCAACATTGAAGAAGGGCTCAACCATGTTTGGTGGTTCTATCATGCACTTGTTTTGTAATTCTTCCAATTTACCGTAAAATTGCATGGTTTCTTCAGCCTATTTGAAGTCTGATTTTGAGCATGCCATTAACTGAGATTGAGCTTATTTTAGGTCCCTCTACAACATTGTAGAAGGGATCAATCTTGTTTGGGGCCTCCATGCATGGCCTCTCTTTGTACCTCTTTTTGTACCTCTCTTTGGCCCCATTTTGCATGTCTTTTTTAAGCTTATTTGGCTTCTGATTTCAGCCTTCATCAGGCCTGAAAAGAGCCTTATTTTTGCCTTCTTGTCATGTTTTGTTAAGGTTCTTATGCTATTTGGTGAATACTTTTGGTACTTCATGTTATACCCTCTTATACCCCCTTATTTTTGCATGCCTTGCTAGCTCATCATGCTTCTGTTTTTGAGCCTTCATCAGGCTTTGAAAGAGTCTTAAAATAACTCATTCTTCATGTTTTGTTAAGGGTCTTAGGCTGTTTGGTGCATCCTTTTGATACCTCATGTTATAGCCTTTGTTGGCTCATATTTTGCATGCTATTTTGAGCATATCTACATACTGAATTGGGGAATGTCATCTCTTGTAAACGTGCATATTTTTAGTCCCTCTTTAATGTTGTAGAACTGTTTTTTTCAGTTTGGGCATTGTACATATCACTTGTTTCATTGTTCCCCTCTTTTCCCCCATTTTTGCATGCTACTTTGCCATACTTGTGGCTGTTGTTTGGCCCTGCTTTGTACTGGAAAAATGCTAGTTTAGGGACTGCCTAGCATCTGTCTTTACACTTCATATCCATATTGTGCATGTTAGGCATAGCTGCAAGTCATTTCGGGTGCTTAGCATAGCATTTCGGGCATCGGGTGTAATTTTGCTATAATTCGGGGGCTGTTTTTGCATCATTTTGGCTGCTGAAATTTGCATTTTCCATATGCCATATTCCACATCTCATTTGTATACCATTTTCATGATTTATGCCATCGTCTCGGTTTGCGTGCCCGTGTGCACGCATTTCGAGGCGCATCTTTTTCATCTCTAGGCCTCTTATGTGAGTGTGGCTGAGGCCCTCCCATGTTAGTGTAAGCCCAATTTGCATTTTCCATGTCATTTGCATTGCGTATGCCACCGCCTCGGTTTGCGTGCCCGTGTGCACGCATTTCGAGGCACTTCTTTTTTATCCGACGACATCTTATGTGAGTGCGGCTGAGGTCCTCTCATATTAGTGTAAGCCCGATTTTGCATTTTCATGCCTTTATATCATCGCCTCGGTTCGCGTGCCCGTGTGCACGCATTTCGAGGCGCATCTTTTTCATCTCACAGCCTCTTATGTGAGTGTGGCTGAGGCCCTCTCATGTTAGTGTAAGCCCAATTTGCATTTGGAGTGCCATTTCATGCTTTAGTACTATTGCCTCGGTTTGCGTGCCCGTGTGCACGCATTTCGAGGCACTTCACTTTTCATCTATTGGCCTCCTGTGTGAGTGTGGCTGAGGCTCACTCATGTTGGTATAAGCCCATATTACATTATCATGCCATTTTTAGTCTCATTATATCGCGTGTGTCATTACCTCGATTTGCGTGCCTGTGTGCACGCATTTCGAGGCATCTCGTTTTCACCAGCATAGTGCATACTAGGTTGTATCTTAGATTGCATTCATGCATTGCCTCGGTTCGCGTGCCCGTGTGCACGCGTTTCGAGGCATCTCATTTTCATCTGCATTGTGCATACTAGGTTGTATCTTAGGTTGCATTCATGCATATCATGCATATTGCATCGTGTTCGGGATAGGAGTTAGCCCGGGCACGGGAAACGAGGCACGTTTCGTACTCCGAGTGACGGAACGGGTCTCAATTCCCAAGTCACCGACACTCTGGATTACCCATGATGGAGTTAGGTTTTGTTGTAGCATTCATGTGCATTCATCCTACATTGAGTCGTGCAATTCGGCTCCTCGGCCATCATGCATCGGTATGCGTGATTGGTGGCACGAGGATCGAGGCATGCATATATTTGTGAAATACATTGCTATGCCCCTTTCCTGCTCTCTGTTGCAGCAAAATGAAGAATCAGCAACTTTCCGGGACTTGGGCACGCATTTCGAGAAACATTGCAAACAGAGGCTAATTGGGGCATCCCAATGGATTTCCGCACAAAGCAGCCCAAACATGCATCATTCATCAGAATCGAGGCAGTCCCTGGCTTGCATGCCAGTTTACAGTTTTTCTTAGTTAATTTGTCAATTAATTAGGAATCTGTATTAATTCGGACTGTATTATTCTTTTATTCGGACTGTATTATTTATTCGGACCCTCTGCGCGAGGGCAATGCTGTAATAAGTGTGGGTGTGTGTGATGTATGTCTTCCAACCCCCATTTCTTTCTCCCTTTTATTTATCTGGTTATGATGGTAGATTAGGGCATATTTCAATTAGCATACAGTATGACAGCATGTTTGCATCATTCATCTGTTTTGCATGCACCGGGCTCGGCGCATCATACAAACTGCATCGTATTTCAATTCCAAGTTGAATACATGTTAGTTGTAGCATTTCACATACCATGTTTAGAATAGCCGAGCCTGCTATAGTTGCATTTTGCATGTGTTGCATTAGGCATTTTAGCATATTTAGGATTCATGCATGATTTCTAACCGGTTCCTGTTCTGGCTTGGAGTACTCGGTAAGTTTTATGCTTTAGCATCCTTGCATGCGTGTTAGTGTTGCCATGATAGCATGCTTGCCATGAGGCTATATACTTATGTGATATAACTGCCTTGAATGCCTGTGGGTGGAGGTTGAGTTATTTGAATTGGGACAATGCATTGACTGTTTGTTTTAAGCCCACTAGATAGTGGCAACATCACTATTTTCTAAGCCCACCTGAGGGTGGCAAATCCGCATTTTAGCCTACCTGCGGGTAGCACCATCACACCATTTTCAAACAAACAAACATGAGATGTTTTGTTCCAATTCAGACGGCCCAGTCTATACTTGTTTGCTGCGAGCATCACATAGTAACCTAGGCTAATAACCGGAATAAGAGCATACAATGTTTTCAAAAGCAGATATCATGGCTTTGACCGGGCGAGCGGGGGTGCTCACGATGTGGCCTTCCCCAATCGTACCCAAGTTCCCGAGCCAACTTTGGTGATGACGGACACGTGGCCTTTGGCACCGAGTTAGGGTTTCCTAAATTTCCCATTTAAAAAATATTTAGGTGGCGACTCTGTTATCTGGCAAAGCAGTCCATGTTTGGCACTTCTTTCAAAAATCTGTTTTTTTTTCAAAACGATTTGCCGGATTTGGACTCTTTGGTTCAAGATTAAGAACCGTGACATTTGAGTCCTTCGAACTGTAGTGACCCAATATCGAACCAGAACGGGGGGGATTCACTCCCTTTTCCCCGGGATGCGTTCGGGGACGTCTACACAACCGCATGTCATGTTATGTTTGTCAGAGTATGATTTATATGGGAAATTCTATATATATGCAAATACACATTATATATGTATGTATATTTTTGTTGAAACTAGGTTTAGGATTGTAGGCCGCATTTGATTGTCTGGATTGGATATAAGAATTTGAAGAGGATATATAATGTCTAAGGATAAAAATGCGATATAATATGTTATAGGATATGAGATGGATTATATATACTGTGGGGTCACTTATATTATGTTTGGTTAAGATAGAATATAGGATGGGATAAAAAGAGAGTAATTATTTTTGACATTTGGATGAAAGCTTCCCTATATCCGACGGTGGGGGATATACAATACCAGGGGATTGGTATTGCATATCCCCTTTTGGGGGATATAATCCGGACTCCCTATATCCGAAGCAACCAAACACGAGATATAGGGAGACAAGAAAACATGTAGGACCCATCTCATATTACATCCGGTCCCCCTCATATCCGCTCCTTATATAACCCTAACAAAACAGGGCCATATTAATTTATGTCACATCTTTATGTTAACTACACAATCGCCAAGGACATTGTTTCATTCTCAAAGGCTATAATAAAGAGAAAGGGAATGGCTTCCTTCTAGTCTGTGATCGGATTAGAGAGTATTGTTGGGCTCGTAGGGACCCACCACGGGTCCTATTTCGATAATCTGAACCGTCAATGTGTAGAACTCGTTGAGTACTATATGTTTGTAAAAAATCACGTTGATTGGATATCGATACTTATGTGATCAAATTAGATTTTTGTAAGTCATTTATTCTTCACCATCCATTTTTTTTTTTTTATACAAAACTGATTTAATCACATAGTTATCGATATTCGATCAACGTGATTTTTTACATGCGTATAATACTCGACGAGGTCTACACATTAACGTTTCAGATTATCAAAACAGAACCTGTGGTGGGGCCCACGGGGCCAACAGTGCCCTCTAGTCCGTGATTGGACTAGAGGGAAGCCATTCCTAAAGAGAAAATAACAATGCAGTGGGAATAGATTTGGTCAAAACCCCCTCATAATAAAATCTTAATGCATTAATGACAAGTACAAAAAAAAATTCTTGAAAAATTCAGCACATATCACTATTACCAAAATATCCTTAGTGAGTAATTTAATATTTTAAACTTTAAAATAATATAAGTTTTGATATAGAAGTCAATTTTAAATAAAATTAATATTTTTAGAATTTTCTCATCAAGATCTATCAAATAAAATTTATGTTGACTATGAAATTTGCTATATAAAAAAAAAAAATTACTTTCAAAATTAACGTACACTGTAACATGTTACTCTGTTTGACAGTAACATGTTACTGATTATTAGAGTAACACTTTACTGTCTTCTTAAACAGACTATCTGTCACGACCCAAACCAGCCTCTATAAGTTTAATGTTGTAACCAGCCAGTCATCATGGGATTACCCAAGGCCTCTGAACAGAATAAACAAAATGTATAGGCTAGCGGAAGCAATTACAAACATATAACGTCCGTAGGGTTGTGTAGACATACATGGAACAAAAAAAAATTAAAAATTTATATACATAAACATGACGTCATATTTACATTAGTCTTATGCCACCAAAGCCCACATAAATACAACTTACAAAAACTTGTTCAATCAGACAGAAGAGAACAAAACTCAAAACTTGATTACAAAACACGATCACATCAACATGGGAACCTTCTCGGGAGGTATAGTGGTTGGCCGACCCAAAAGAATCCAGGCAACAGTTTAGGCCTGATCACGTGCCTGATCACCTACATATAAAAAATAATACGGTGAGTTGGAGCCCAGTGAATAATAACAGAGTAAAGGTTTTAATGAATGATGTCCATAACAAATTCAGAATTCAGAATTCAGATCAGAAACAAATTCGTATTCATATTCATATTCGTGTTCAGAGTTCACATATTCCATATAATCATACGTGTTACATCCATTAGTGCTAACACATCCAATGACCCATAAAAAGGACGACCATAAAGGCATTCCGATGACTCATGTGCACAGAGACGTTTCCAATGACCCATAAAAGGACGGCCATAAAGGCATTCCGATGACTTATAAAGGGACACATACTATATGATGCTTAGGATGCCACGAATACATTTCAGAAACTTGGCCAATCATTCATTCATATAAAACATAGCATGTTAGAAAACTAATCATTTCATATCATTAGAAAATAATTGAAGTCAAACATACTCACATATGGCTCCAATAGCAGATCAGACAAATCAAATAAACCAAAAGGCTAAGGCGCGTGACCTACACAAACACATAGCAGATACACATTCGAAAAACACTGAACTCATTTCTTTTCTATCTTAGTGTATTTCTAACTCTTATCATCATTATTATGTCTTAATTAAGGCTTAAAAATGTCTAGGATGCAATGAGGATGCCAAAATATGAGTTGTAACACTTAGTTAAATTTTTGAAAACAAGGCCTTCGCTCGAGCACAAGTTCCTTCACTTGAGCTAAGGTTAAAAAATAAAGGTGGTTGCTCGCGCGCAATGGCACAACCCAAACCCGCCCCTATAGGTTTAGCGACGTAACCAGCCAGTAATCCTTGGATTACCAAAGGCCTCTCAACAGAATAACACATAGATAGGGGCTGCGGAAGCAAATACATAAATAATACTTAGTCCATTGAGTTGTGAAGACATACATAGGACAAATAATCTTAAACTTTTATAAACTTACGAGTGATGCCAAAAGATATAACATTTACACGTCACTTCATATACATATTAACAAAATCTTGTCCAAAGATCAAAAGAAACAAAGGCTAATACATTCACAAAAAAAAAAAAAAAAGCCACTAAACTGACTTAATCTGGAACCTCCTCAAGAAGCACAAATGGTGGCTGACAAAACAGGATCTTAGGCCATCAACTCTGGGCCTGGTCTCGGGCCTAATTACCTGCATACATAATATAAATAGTGAGCTGGAGCCTAGTAAATAATAACAAAGTAAAGGGGTTTTAATGAATGATGTCCATCATAGAATTAGAAATCAGATTATATATCAGAAATAGAGTCTTATGCATATTCAGATTTCAATTTAGAAACAGATTCATGTACTTGTTCATATTCATTTTCAAAGTTCATACATTTCACATCATAGTACGTGGCACATCCATTAGCATTAACAAATCCGATAACTCACGAAGGGACAGCTATGAAGGCACTCTGATGACCCATAAAAGGGACGGCCATAAGGCATTCTGATGACTCGTGTGCATAGAGATATTTCCGATGACCCATAAAGCGACTTGATGACCCATAAAGGGATGCATATTATATGATGCTAAGGATGCCACAAATACATTTTGGAAACTTAGATGATCATTCATTCACACGAAACATAGCATTTCATAAACTAATCATATCGTATCATCAAAAAATAATTAAAGTTTAACATAACTTTACAAAGTTATTACTCACAAATAACAAGTGGCTCCAAACAGACGAATAGAGTAGGCAAATTCAGATATCTTGCGGCACGTGACCTGCACAAGTACAAAACGAATATATACTGAATTACACACTCGGAAACATTTGCCTTGTTCTTTTCTATCTTGGTGTGTCTCTACTTTTATCTTCATTATTGTGCCTTAATCTTGGCCTAGGTATGCCTAGGATGGAATGAGGATGCAAAAATACACTCGAAAACACTTGATAAAACTTGCTAAAAATAGAGTCCCTGTTTGAGCGTAACTTCCTACGCTTGAACGGACATGCAAAATGTGAGTGGTCGCTCGATCGCAAGATCTGTCACTTGAGCAATCTGTAAACTTTTGCGAAAGTGCTGGTTGCTTGATTTTTCCGCTCGATGCTCGCTTGAGCGTGAAAGACATGTCCTCGCTCGAGCGCAACTTTTACCGCTCGAGCGGACTGCAAAACATAAGAACTTTTGAGAGCATGCATTTCACGCTCGAGCGGACTTCTGGTCGCTCGAGCGAAAATGCAAGATCACTGAGTGGTTGCTCGAGCGGAGAATTCGTCGTTCGAGCGAAGAGGCAAAATCTGAGATTTCCAAATTGCTCTTCCCAACTCCAAATTCAAATTCAAGGCCACAATTCATATCCTTTTGAGCCCAAAACTAAGACAACATATGTAAACTTGTAAAATATGAAGGTTTAAAGATCATTTCATGAAATCAAAGTCCAAAAGTATGTCAATTATGCAAAATTCAACTTGAAATGTAGAACATGATATGAACATGTCATGCATGTACTCATTTGAGTTCATAACTTCCAAAACATGATCAAATGAGATATTCTACTAAAAAACATTGTGAATTTTTAGACTACAACCAAAATATGAACATGCATGAGCAAATTCTTAGACAACATGCTCTAAATGCAATGTAATGCAGATGCATGTATGTATACTTTTCTCTTCTACTTCATTAAACTTAATTCTTGCCCCATCTCACTTAATGCTTTTTGAATTCATGAGTTAAGCACCCTAATTACACGACTAAAGGCTTGATTTCATACCTTAAGTTCTCAACTCCTTGAATCCTAGTGAGTTCTTAGTCAATTTCTTCAATTCTCCTTAATTCTCTAGCAAATTCCTTGTTTGAAGACTTCTTCCTAGCCTCTCTATCTCTCTCTCTCTACACGTTTGTGTGTGTGTGTGAGCTCAAAATGTGTTGATATGAGAGAAAAGAATGAGTGGGAGCACATAAGAAGCCTTATATAGGCTTGCCTAATGAGAGTTAATTAAGGCTAATCAAGTGGGCATTAAATTAATCTAATTTAATTATTTCGAATCGAATTTCAATTAAAACTACCATAAAATTCTAAAAATTTCAAATAACACATAAATCAAGTCAATTTCTGAATCGAATGCCGATAAGGCCTTCAATTCACAAACCGAAATGAAAACATGAACAGATCTTCCTACGAGAGATAGATAAAAGTATAAATAATGCATCACACATGCAATTAAATCAAGATTCGATCTCAATAACTCATTAGACACATTAAATTATGGATTAACGTTAATCATGGTTCGGGGTTATTACGCGCAACTTTGGTTGCTCGAGCGGTCTGCAAAACTTTACAAAAAGTACTAGTTGCATGATTTTTCCGCTTGACGGTCGCTCGACGGTCGCTCGAGCACAAGACTGAATAAACAAGGTCCTCGCTCGAGTGCAACTTTGGTCGCTCGAGCAGTCTGCAAAACTTTGTAAAACTTCTGGGAGCATGAATTTTCCGCTCAAGCCAACTTTTGTTTGCTCGAGCGGAAATGCAAAACCAAGAATGGTCGCTTGAGCGCAGAATCTGTCACTCGAGCGGTGATGTAGGATTCTGGAAATTCTAGATTGCAGTACAAGATGCAAAACTCAATTTCAAAGCTTTAAAACACATCCTTTGGGCTCAAAACTTGAGAAAACATGCCAAAACTTCCAAAACATCAAGAATTAAGGATCATTTGGCAAAATCAAGGCCCAAAAGTAAATCAATTGTCCAAAATTCAACTTGAAACTTTGAAAGCATAACATGCATGTAATGAATTGAATTCAAAGTCTCCAAATCATGATCAAATAAGGTAAAATGATGGAAAACATGATGAATTCCCAAAACTAAGGTACAATTGCTACATGCATGTGAGAATTCTTGACAATTAAGCTCAAAATGTAAGAAAACATGCATGTATGAATGGTATGACCTAATTTCCTTCATTTCTAGCTCAATTCTCATGTTTAAACACTCAAATCTCTAGAATTCTTACACTAATGTCTTAAATACAAACTTTAGGAATATAATTCTTACCTAGAGTGCTCAATTCTTTGAATTCTAGGAATATCTTGCACAACTCTTCCAATTAACTAGCAATCCCTCTCTTTTTTCCTTCCTTAAGCTTCAATCTCTTCCTCTCCCTCTCTTTCCACTTTTTTTATGACAAAAAGATGATGAAGTGTGTGTATAGTGGTGATATGAGGCAACATTAGGCTTATATAGTGTAATAACCCCGACTTGTGATTAGCTGGGTAACCATGATTAATTATGCCTAATAAGTAATCAAAGTTAAATTTTGCAATCATTACGTGTGCTATGTGTTAAATGAGTTTCTATCTGTTTTGTGTAAAAATATATGCCTTTGATTTTATTCTATTTTGTAAATTGAAGGCCTTAACGGCATCCGATCAAGAAATTGACTTAATATATGTGTTATTTGGAATTTTTAAGAATTTATAGCAGGTTCAATTGAAATTCGATTCAAAACAAATAAATTAGAATAATTAGTGTCTACTTGATTAACTTTAACTAATCACCATTAACTAAGCCTATATAAGGCTAGTATGTGCTTCAACTCCTCTTTTTACACCTCTTTGAGCCTCTCAAGCAAACAAAACGTGAGGGAGAGTGAGAGCTTAAGGAGAGAGAGTGAATTCAAGAAGAAGAAAGTGAGGAATTGCTAGAAAACTCAAGGAAATTGGCTTGACATCCTTGTGGATTCACCATGTAGAGCTTCATTGAGAAGTTGAGGTAAGGATTCAAAACTTAAATTGTATAATTAAGATATCTAGGATATGAATTCTTGAGGATTAAGTAGAGTTATACAAGATTTGAGCTAGCAATGTAGAGAAGATGAACATTTCATACATACATGTGCATTTCATGGATTGTAAGTGTTGACTTCAACCAATTTTTACATACTAGGACCTATTTTTGTTCAATTATGAGAGCTCTTGTGATTTTGCACTTTAACACTCCATTTGTACAAGTTTTGAAAGGTTTGAGTTGTTGGCAACACATGCATGTTGGGGTGTAATTTTGGCCCGGCCCAGCCCATCTGGGGTCAGGTTGGGCCGGGCCCATGTTGGGCCTTGCAGGCTCCTGCCAAAAAATCAGGCCAGCCTGGCCTGGCCCACGGGCCAAAAAAACTAGGCCCAGACCCAAGCCCATGCCCAGGGATATTCGAGCTTCGAGCGGGCCAGTGGGCCGAGCCCCTGGGCTTGGGCGGGCCTAAACAAATTTTTTTATTTTTTTTTATTTTTTTCGCCAAAGTTTTATTATTTTCCATTAAAAATAACACTGGGTATCAGGTGGGTCGGGCGGACCAGGCCTCGGGTAGGCTTTTGGGCGGGCCAAGCGGGCGGGGCCCAGCGGGTGGGGCCCATGGGCTGGGTCGGGCTTCAAAACGATGGCCCAGGCTTTGGCCCAAGGCCTCGGGTTGGGCTCGGGGCCGAGCCCACCTCGGGCCGTGGGCAGGCTTCGGGCCGCCCGCAGGGACAAGGGCCAAAATTACATCCCTACATGCATGGCATGTATACATATTGATCAAGTTTGGTTTTGGAGAAATTCACTCACTTTTGGGGTTTTGATTTTGTGTATTGAACTTTAATGCATGATGTTTTCTGAGTTTACAAGTGTTTTCTCAAGTTTGGGGCCAAAAGGTTGCATTTTAAAGCTTTGAAATCGAGTTTTGCACTTGGCAGAGCAATCTAAAAATTCCAGATTTTGCCTCTCCGCTCGAACGTTCAGAACTTGCGCTCGAGCGAACCACTCTGTGATCTTCCACTTCCGCTCCCAAAAGTTAGCTCGAGCGTGAAATGCCAAGCTCCCAGAAGTTTGCGTGTTTTGCAGACTGCTCGAGCGACAAAAGCTGCGCTCGAGTGAGGACATGAGTCTCACGCTCAAACGAGCGTCGAGCGAGCATCGAGCGAAAAAATCAAGTAGCCAGTACTTTTGCGAAATTTACAGACTACTCGAGCAACAGAAGTTGCACTCAAGCAACCACTCACATTTTGCATGTCTGCTCGAGCGAAGGAAGTTGCGTTCGAGCGAGATCCCTGTTTCCAGCATTTTTGACCAAGTGTTTTCAAATGCATTTTTGTATCCTCATTTCATCCTAGGCATTCTTAGGCCAAGATTAAGACATAATAATGAGGATAAGAATTAGAAACAGACCAAGATAAAAAAAGGATTAAGTTAATGTTTCCGAGTGTGTAATTCAGTACGTGTTTGTTCTGTAACTGTGTAGGTCACGCGCCACAAGACGTCTGATTTGCCCATTCTGTTTGTTTGCCTTGGAGCCATCTGTTATTGTGAGTAATAACTCTGTAAAGTTATGTTTGACTTTAATTATTTTCTAATGATATGAAATGATTATTCTTTTAAAATGCTATGCTTTGTATGAATGAATGATTGTCCATATTTTGAAAAGTATTTGTGGAAACAATTCCATAGCTCAAGGGTGTTATCTGTTCCCAGTCCGGAGGTTCCTTTGTGGAATTGACAAGTTATTTGTACCCAACCAGAGGTTCCTTTATGGAATTGGCAAGTTATCCGTACCCAGCTGGAGATTCCTATATAAAACTAACAAATATGACCCTTGATGCTTTGTATGTGATCTGTTAGCGCTAACGGATGTGAGATTAAGCATGTATTCTGATTTTTGTTATTGACTTGAAAAAGAATGTGAATGTAAATCTGTTTCTGATATAAATTATGATTTTATGACTATGTTATGGACATCATCATTCATCAAAATCCTTTACTCCGTTATTATTCATTGAGCTCTCGCTCATTATTTAATTATTATGTATTGTGGGAGCCGAGTTTCGAGGACTGAAGAGGGGGCCGTGTACATACTTGGAAGCATATTGAATGAACATCCCTATTCGGCCCCACCTTGCATCTTTCGGAAGACCAACGCCTTAATCAGCCCCTGAGCCAGTTAAGCGGGGAGCTGAGCGAGAATTAATTTATAACGGAAAAAGCAGAGTGAGCATTGACAGGGTGGATTAAAAGTGGGCCAGACCCTAAGGCCCAGGGGGCAAGTATAAATACAGGAAGAGCAGCCACAAAAGAGGTATGTGAGAACTAGTACGCTTAACTTAAGATACAAGCAATCGAGAGAGTATTTACTGACTTATCCATCGGAGTGCTAATTCTGGCACCTCCGATCGGAGTGTTCATTCTTTTTTAGGTTTCTAGTTGAGGATCTCGAGTGCCCCATTGGATCAAAAGAGTATTTCCAGAACCCCTCCCCCATAATTGGCACCGTCTGTGGGAATACTCAAGTATATCCATGGCGGGCGTGACGGAAGATCCTCTGGTAGTCGCTGGGGACCCTACGCCACAAGACGAAACCACTTCAAGCAATATGCTTGGGCCAGAGAATATTACCGCAAGAAGGATCTTGAACTTCGATTCACCCTCAACATCAGCACAAGAGACCATGCAAGCGATTATGGAGCAAGCGAAGCAAAACGAACAGCGGTTGGAAAACATGATGGTCAAGAACGAGCGCCTTCGACAAGATTTGGCCTTGGAAGTGGCAAAATCCCAACAAGCCGCGCACCAAGACCCGGGACAACCTCTGAGAAGTGATGGTCAACGATCTCGAACTCAGAGACATGATAGTGGCAGTGGGTCTGACTCATCATCCCTAGAATCTACAAAGAAGAGACAAGTCAACATCTCCAGTTCTTCTGAGGGAAGTCCGCGTGCACGGAAGAAGCAAAGAAGAAATGATTCAGATGAAGAGGATCAGCATGACCCCTTTGTACGATGGATTGCAAGGGCAGTGCTACCCAAAAAGTTCAAAGCACTGTCATTCACCTTGTATGATGGTAAATCAGACCCCACCGATTACATTCGACATTACAAAGCAAGCCATGACGCTCTATGCAGACGACGAGGCCCTCATGTGTCGAATATTTTCGAGTAATTTGGGACACTGGCTGTCAGGTGGTATTATAAACTGGAACCGGCTTTGATCAAGAGCTTCCACCAACTCCAAAAATCCTTCAGGGCAAGGTTCATCACTAATGAGATCTAGCCGAAGCAAGCTGATTCTCTGTGGACAATGCAAATTCAACTGGGGGAAACCCTTCATGTGTATTCGGCGTGGTATTGGGAATGTTTTAATCTAGTAGATGATGCCTGCAATGACTCCATGGCCATTACCACTTTCAAGATAGGGTTACATCCAGACAGTGCCCTCGGCAGCTCTTTGACCAGACGGCCCCCAAAAACAGTCTAGTCGTTGATGAAAAAAGTTGAGGAATACTGCAAAGTAAAAGATAATGCTTTCTGGGTCAAAGACGGGCATAAAGCCACTAAGTCGGCCCCACCTGAAGTCGTGCAGCCGATAAACGCTGTACCACCACAGAGCCTTGAATCACGGAATCGGGCTAAACGAGATAGAAGACGGGATTCACGCCGATCAAACGACCAATGTCTACACCGAGCTAATGAGCAGCTTCAAGTGGATAGCAGGCGCGCCGACAAGAAATACATGGAATTATCGGAGCCGATCAGTGTGGTTATGGTTAAGGTTCAACACCTTCCGTTCTTCAAATGGCCATAAAAAATGGTGGGACCTCCTGACACGAGGAGACGGGATAGGCGGTGCGAATATCACAAAGATCACGGTCACGATACCAACAGTTGCTATGCTTTGAAAGACCACATTGAGGAGTTGGTACAAGACGGTCGGCTCCAGCAACACGTCCGAAAGAACAACTTAACCAACACAGTTGCCCTACGGCAGGATTCACCTCCACTCGGTATCATCCATATGATATACAGCCTGCCAACAGCCCTAACTGTGCATGCAATTTAGTCGCATCTAGGCCCCAAAAAAAAAATCACACTAGCCAAACGACCCCATGAAGCTCTGAATATTACCTTCGACGATTCTGATTTGATCGGCGTAATGCTCCCCTACATTGATCCATTGGTCATCGAACTACGCGTAAACCGATTCACCGTCGAATGCGTTTTCATAGACTAAGGGAGTACTTCGAAGGTTATGTATTACAAGACTTTCATCAAACTCGGGTTCGCCAAGTCAGACCTGTCTCCGGCTCCTTATCCATTATTCGGCTGCAACGCTAATCTAGAATACCCGTTGGGCAAAATCACACTACCAGTTCGAGCGGGCTCCCGAATAGTGGATGTGGAATTCATGGTTGTCAAGCTGCCTTCACCGTATAATCTCATCATGGGGTGAACTTGGTTGCATACCATGCAGGCCGTGCCAAGCACCTATCATCAACTGCTCCACTTCCCGAGAGAATGCGGCATTGAGCAAATCTGTGGCTCCCAGAAATCGGCACAAGCATGTTATCTCCTTACTGCAAAGATACCAAAAGAGTTAGAAGTGAATTCTATTGAGGTGCCGGATCGAGAGAGCCTCGACGATGTTGGGCGGCTCCCAAGTGAAAAGGCCACGGAAGCCCTGGATCGAGTTGAAATTAACGGAAATCCAAATAGGTTCTTCATGGTCGGCGCCTCCCTGAATGAAGCCGACATGCAGCAGCTAATTTCCTTCTTGCTCGGCAACCTTGACATTTTTGCGTGGACACCATATGAGATGCCGGGTGTGGATCCGTCTGTTTCGTAGCACCGTTTAAATGTTGACCCTAAATGCAAGTAGATTATTTAGAAAAGTCGGCGGTCAGCCGCAGAACACACTGCTGCTGTTGTTGAGGAAGTTGACTGGTTGCTCGATGCCGAGGCAATCCGGGAAGTCACCTACCCTACATGGCTGTCGAACACTGTGGTTGTCAAGAAGAAAAATGGGACTTGGCGTGTTTGCATGGATTTCACAGACTTAAATAAAGCTTGCCCCAAGGATTGTTTTCCTCTCCCCAAAATAGACCAACTTATAGAAGCCACAGTGCGTTATCAACGTATGAGCTTCCTCGATGCCTACAGAGGCTACCATCAAATCGCCATTCATCCGAAGGACCAAGACAAAACTGCATTCCTCACCCCAGGAGAAACCTATTGCTATAAGGTTATGCCTTTTGGGCTGAAGAATACAGGGGCAACTTACCAAAGACTAGTCACCGCCATGTTCAAGGAGCAACACGACCGTACTATGGAAATGTACATTGATGATATGGTGGTTAAGTCCAAAGAAGAGCAAACTTATCTAGCTGATCAGGAGGAGACATTCGGCATTTTACGAAAGTACAAAATGAAGCTGAACGCTTCCAAGTGTGCATTTGGGATCGGATCCGGAAAATTCCTTGGCTATATTGTCAACCACCGAGGAATCGAAGCCAACCCGAGGCAAATCACAGCAATCTTGGAACTCGGCTCCCCTCGATCGGTAAAGGAGGTTCAAAAGTTGATGGGGATAGCCGTCGCACTCAACAGGTTCATCAGTCGTTCCATGGATCGCTGCCGACAATTCTTTCATACCCTACGGCAGGGTAAGGCTTTTGAATGGACCTCTGAGTGCGAAGCCGCTTTCAACGGTCTGAAGACCTACCTCCGATCAGTTCCACTCTTGACAACACCTTCGGGCAGGTGACCCGCTGATTTTATATCTAGCAATCTTCGACCGGGCCGTCAGCGCCGTACTTTTAAAGGAAGAGCTTGGGGAGCAACGGCCAGTGTATTATGTGAGCAAGGCAATGGTTGACGCCGAAACACGTTACCTTCTGTTGGAAAAACTCATCTTAGCCCTCATCATGGCAGCAAGAAAACTGATGCATTACTTTCAGGGGCATACAATCGGGGTACTAACGGACTACCCCCTCCGGGCAGTACTCCGCAGTGCAGAAGTATCAGGGCGCGTTTCAAAGTGGGCTCTTGAACTCAGCTAGTACGATATTCAATTCCTGTCTAGAACCTCAATCAAGGGGAAAGTGCTTGCCGACTTTGTGGCCGAATTCACTGGGGGTCTTGCCGACTTGAAGTCTGATCAAATTCAACCTAAGCCGAACTGGAGAATTTATGTTGGGGACATTTGGCAGCTGTACTGTGATGGATCGTCCAATCAACGCGGCAACGGAGCCGGAGTAGTGATCATGGCTCCCGACGGAGCAATAATTGAGCAGGCTGTCAAACTCGGCTTCGAAGCATCGAACAATAAGGCCGAATACGAAGCCCTGCTAACCGGCTTGTGAAATGCACATCTCCTGGGTGCTCGGTGTTTGCTTATATTTTGTGATTCAAAACTTGTGATCAATCAACTAAAGGGGGAGTACGCGACCAAAAACGACCGTATGGCCGTTTACATGAAAACGATGAATTCCTTGCTGGCAAAATTTGATCATCATGAATTGAACCAAATAACCCGTGATTAGAACACACATGCAGACGCCCTAGCTTGCCTAGCCTCCGCCATTAACTCAGAGATTAAACGGACAATTGAAGTGGGTTTCATCCTTAAGCCGAGCATTGGCCCTTCAGAGGAAGTCCAGATTAATGTCATAGAGTCAGGTCCAAGTTAGATGGACTCCATTGCTGCATTCCTATCTTTTGAACAGCTCCCCTCGGATAAGAAAGAAGCACACAAGCTGCGAAACAAAGCCCTGCGATACTACTTGGATCCGCAAGGAAAGCTTTACAAAAAATCCCTTTCTGGCCCATACCTAGAATGCGTTCATCTGGATAAAGTCGAGGAACTCCTGACTGAAATACATGAAGGTAGCTGTGGTGCCCATTCTGGCGGGCGCTCTTTGGTCCATCGAGCTGTAACATAGGGATATTATTGGCCGACAATGAGAGCTGATGCCGAATTTTATGTGAAAAAATGTGAACAGTGCCAGAATTTTTCTCCCTTAACCCATCTACCTGCTGAAGAGTTAAGCTCTATAACCAGTCCCTGGCCGTTCGCCCAATGGGGACTTGACATCGTCGGACCATTACCTCGCGCCCCGGGCAACAAGCGATTTTTGATTGTCGCAACAGATTATTTCACAAAATAGGTGGAAGCGGAGGCACTAACGCATATTCGGGATACTGATGTGAAGCATTTTGTATGGAGAAATATCATAACACGATTCGGCATTCTGAGAGCACTTATTTCAGACAACAGCACCCAGTTTGATTGTGGTGTCTACCGAGAACTGTGCAGCAAGTATGGTATTCGGCCCTATTTTTCCACCCTAGCTTATCCTCAGAGTAATGGTCAAGCTGAAGCCTCCAACAAATCTATTTTGAACGGCATCAAGAAGAGGCTGGAGAAAGCTAAAGGTAGATGGGTCGACGAATTGCCGAGTGTGTTGTGGGCTCATCGCACTACTCCGACGCGGTCCACTAGGGAGACGCTGTTCGCTTTGTGCTTTGGAACGCAGGCAATCAGCCCTTTGGAGATTGGCCTCCCAACCTTGAAATCAAAAGTTTTTGATATGGGCCGAAACGACATGATGCTGGCTTTGGATTTAATTCTGATTGAAGAACGAAGAGACCGTGCCCTTGCATCCATGGCACGGTACCAGCAGCAGCTTGCTAAGTCGTATAATCAACGTGTTCAGCTGTGCCGCTATACACCAGGAGAGTTGGTCCTGAAGAAAATACTTCCAGCTGCCAGGAATCTGGCTGATGGAAAATTGGGTCCTAACTAGAATGGCCCCTATCAGATCGACTCAATCGCAGGAGTAGGGGCATATCGGCTCAAAGATATGTCTGGGAGGAGTCTGCCACGACCTTGGAATTCAACGCACTTGCGTAAATTCTATCATTAAACCCGACATGTGGGGCATGATACTTGTTTCGAATGGATCACCATGTACATACTTCACTCTTGCAATGCAAAGTTTCCTGTTTTCTCATTGCAAAATTCAGTTCAAAATTCTTTCGGTTAAGCCTCCGGATTCGGAGCGCCCTTCGTGGATCTTGCGATTGGCCAAGACAAAAAAGCCTCCGAATTCGGAGCCCCATTAGTGCATGACACTTTTGGGCCAATTAAGCCTCCGAATTTGGAGCACCCTACGTATATCACGATTGGCCAAGATAAAAAAAAGTCTCCGAATTTGAAGCCCCATTAGTGCATGACACTTTTGGGCCGATTAAGCCTCCGGATTTGGAGCGCCCTTTGTGGATCTCGCAATTGGCCAAGACAAAAAAAGCCTCTAAATTCGGAGCCCCATTAGTGCATGACACTTTTGGGCCGATTAAGCCTCTGAATTCGGAGCGCCCTTCGTGTATCACGATTGGCTAAGATTTAAGTCTCTGAATTCGGAGCCCCATTAGTGCATGACACTTTTGGGCCGATTAAGCCTCCAGATTAGAAGCGCCCTTCATGTATCACGATTGGCCAAGATAAAAAAGCCTCCGAATTTGAAGCCCCATTAGTACATGACACTTTTGGGCCGATTAAGCCTCCGGATTCGGAGCGCCCTTTGTGTATCACAATTGGCCAAGAAAAAAAACCTTCCGAATTCGGAGCCCCATTAGTACATGACACTTTTGGGCCGATTAAGCCTCCGAATTCGGAGCCCCCTTCGTGTATCACGATTGGCTAAGATTTAAGTCTCTGAATTCGGAACCCCATTAGTGCATGACACTTTTGGGCTGATCAAGCCTCCGGATTCGGAGTGCCCTTCGTGTATCTTGATTGGCCAAGATAAAAAAGCCTCCGAATTCGGAGCCCCATTAGTGCATGACACTTTTGGGCCGATTAAGCCTCCGGATTCGTAGTGCCCTTCGTATATCACGATTGGGCAAGACAAAAAAGCCTCCGAATTCGGAGCCCCATTAGTACATGACACTTTTGGGCCGATTAAGCCTCCAGATTTGGAGCGCCCTTCGTGTATCACGATTGGCCAAGATAAGCCTCCGGATTCGGAGCGCCCTTAAAAAGCCTCTGAATTCGAAGCCCCATTAGTGCATGACACTTTTGGGCCGATTAAGCCTCCGGATTCGGAGCGCCCTTCGTGTATCACGATTGGCCAAGATAAAAAAGCCTCCGAATTCGGAGCCCCATTAGTGCATGACACTTTTGGGCCGATTAAGCCTCCGGATTTGGAGCGCCCTTCGTGGATATCACGATTGGCTAAGATTTAAGTCTTCGAATTCGGAGCCCCATCAGTGCAACACTTTTGGGCCGATTAAGTCTCCGAATTCGGAGTGCCCATTTACGCATGACGCGCTTGGGCTGAATAGCAATCCGGATTCAGCGTACTTCTCATGAATGTTACGATTAAAAAGCGCGCGTTGTTGATAAAAGATGAAACATGCAAGCATCTAAAATGAAGCTAAAATGAAATGTTTCATTACATTGACCGATTGGCTCAGAATGAATAAGCTTAAGCTGAGACATATAAACATTTAAAACAGGATGTTTTATTAAATTGACCAATAAGTACATAATTTGCATCCAATCTATGTTGGAGCGTGTACAAAATGTTCAATTTTATTCGGTATCACCCTCATCGTCGCTTTTCTCGATTTTGAAAGCACCAAAGGGAAAGTGCTGACGTTGGTATAACGGCGATGCTGATTCAACGCCTGTTTCACAGAGAGCCTCTGCGGCTTGTAGAGCCTTAATCCACCAATGCCTGAAACCCTGGTTCTCGCATCGGCATACTTCCTCGATGAGTTTCTCCTTGGTCTTATCTATCCCCACCTTCTGACCGTCGTAGAAGCCTTTCTCATAACCCCTGAACCTCGTGGTCTCTATTGCAAACATGCTTGCCGTATCTCGATTGGTAATCGCATGACTTATCAGCCGTTGGGTCACCCTTTCCTCCACGACTGGGTTAGATTGGCCAGCAGCATGCGGCTCGGCAGTTTTGCCTTCCTTAGCTCACGCTCGGCTTTCTTTGCGCTAGCTTCCAAGTTTCGAATTTGTTCGTTCTTCTGCTCTATCTCCCGCCATGCGGCACGTAGACGTATGCTGATTTCATAGATGGTATACAGCCCTTTCACTGCTTCGTAGATGCCCTCCTGAAACACTTCGAAGTCCTGTCGACCGACCATCGACTGCTAGACTTCTGGTGGAAAAATCTGTCGAGCGAAGTCGACTGCCACATTTGGGTCGTAAACAATTGAATCCACCTCAGTCATCGGTTTATTCCCCACAAACACCGCAAAACTCAACGGGCGCGGTGTCGCACCGGATTCACCTCTCGGTTGTGATCGAATGGAGTTGCCCCGTTGCTGTTTTTCCCTTCGGGGAGACCTACTGTGACGATGTGGGGACTGACATTTTTTCCGCTCCTTCGAGGTCTTACTTCCCATGCGTGTGGGCTCGCCACTTCGATTCATCTCAGTATCCAGCTCAGCCAATGTCCTCCCTTTTCCTCTACTGTTGAAGAATAGTCTACTTGACATTCGCACTTGTCTAACCTTCCTAACAAACTGGTTTGAGTTACTGAGTTTAAGCACACTGATGGAACCTACGCGCACGAGACACTCACCACATTTATTCCTTACGGGCGTAGCACCCCCGAGGCAACCTCATTATTGCTAGACTTCAAAAGCCTCAGGGATCTAATTGGCCCCATATCTAAGCCTAGCGCCGATCTACTTATGAGCTGCAGCCACTCCACGAACTAGTTGTATCCGACTTTCCAGTTCAAGCATTGGCTGGGGCAAGGGCAGATTCGCTAATCTAATTGGCCCAATATCTAAGCCTAGAGCCGATCTACTTATGAGCCGCAGCCACTCCATGAACTAGTTGCATCCGGCCTTCCAGTTCAAGCATTGGCTAGGGCAAGGGCAGATTCGCTAATCTAATCGGCCCAATATCTAAGCCTGGAGCCAATCTACTTATGTGCCACAGCCACTCCATGAACTAATTGTATTCGGCAGCTATTTATTCGGCAGCTATTCTTTGGGATGTTTAAGTTATTCATCTTATGTTCCTACATCCCATTGGATCGATGGTTAGCATGCACAACAGACAATAACCATTTTATCCAAAGTAGTGAAAAGAAAAACTCTTCATTAACAACAATTGAGTATAGGTAATAACGCAAAGCAAGGGAAATTTTCATTCATAAAGTGAGTACAGATAGTCATCATTTTATACATGAAGATTACCCTAAGTGAATAGAAGTCTACTAAAAAAAAAACACAACAAAACATGTTTGCAAGAACATACATTCAAAATTCCTAACAAAACTAAAGTATCGCCCAAATCAATCTTCGGGTCAGACTCAAGCGGCTCAACGTCCACTTGCTCGTATGGAATCAGCATGGCCAATTTCACATCAGCGGCAACAAGGGCTTTGAGCCAGCCGTGTTTGAATCCCCAATTCTCAAATTTGGGGACTTCTTCTACATAATTTTCAAGGGCGGCGCCCTTCCCAGCCTCGAACGCTTTGGAAGCCTTGGAGTCAGCTATTTCCTTCGCCTTCTTCGACTCTTCCAATTCGGCCTCCAGCTTGGCAATCACCTTCTTCGCTAACTTGAGCAAATTTTCGCTCGCGTTTGCCCTCTCCTCAGTGGCCAATCTGAGCTGGCCAAAACTCCGCGCCCTTTCTGCCTCGGCTTCGGCCCTTGCACTCTCCATTGTCGCTCTCGCCGCCTCAAACTCGGCCCTGCTCCTCTCACCCTCAACTTCCAATTTCAAACGACCAATTCTTTCAATGGCATCATGCTGGCGGCGGCCTATTTCGGCTATCCTTCCGACCGTCTGCAAAATAGGGAGTTAAAACCAAAACAATATACGCAGAAAGCGAAAGTTAGGATCAAGTCACATACTAGAAAGGCTGACTGAGTGGCTAAAGCTATTGCCACCAAGTCCGGCTCCGCCTGAAAGGTTGCCTTGTCAGCTGGGAATGAGACCGAGGAAGCCAAGCTCAACGCCACGGCTGGATCTTTCAAGGCCGACGCTTCAGAGGAGATCGGCATGTTTTTTATCTTTGGTTGAACAACAAAAAGAACAACCACATCCGACTCCTCCAAGCGCGGCCATTTATCAATAGGGTTTTCCTCATAGTCAGCCTCGCTCTCGGCGGGACGTTTCTCCTCCCTTCATTCTAGGATCGGCCGTTCGACTACCAGTTCAGTCTCGGCCGTCTCAACTTTCGCCATTTCTTCTATGACAACAGGCTCAGAGGATTGAGCTGTGGCAAGTTCGGAACGGATGGTCTCGACTCTGCGCCAGGCGGCCATCCGTTTGGCATTTTTCCTTCGTGCCAATTGCGTAAGAGATTCCCCCGCTATGTTCTTTGGAGAAGAGCCGAGGAGATCTCCTAAATCAGTAAAGATATCTTCGAAGGGGATTTCCCCCCGACCTGAAGTGAAGGGAGGATCGGATTGATTAAGGCCGGCTGCTTCAAACGCCGAGTGAAGAGCCTCGTCGACTTCGGTTCCCAAATCAGATTGGCTCGGTTGTTCGGCGATATCCTCGGCTACTGGCTCTATGGCCTGCTCCGAATCGGAGGTTTCGAAACCAATTTGCCTAAGGCTTTTGAAGAAGGGGAAGATGAGAGCCGTAAAATGTTGTTCACCGCATGGAATCGGAATGTTTTCCGCTGACGAAAATGTTGTGTAAGTCGGCTCGTACCTCAGAAGTATATGGGCAGCTCTCCCTTGTTTCTGGATATTTGGACGGCCAAAAAACTGGAGTGCGGTTTTGATGTCCGCAAGAACTGCGTCGTCGACCAAAACCAGAACTTTTTTCAAATTATTGCCTGCACGAATATAAAATTATTAGTACTTCGAGAGAAGGCCGAGTAAATATAAAGTAGATAAGCGTAAGGAGCTACAAAGCAACCTGACTCGCCTTTCCGTCTAGGTATAGGGTCTAGGCGATCCTCGCCTTCGCCGAATTCCCAGTTACCTCGGACAATGACTATGACATCGTCGACTCGCTTGCCAGAGCTGGCAAGCATAGTTACCGACTAATGGTCAGTGTCCTTGGCTCTGAGAAAATAGCGCCCTAGCCGACCAGATGATTTGACCAAAACATAACAGTGTCGAATGGCAGGTATGCCAAGGTTGATCCTAAGACGCCAGTTCAACTCTATAATCCCCATTACGATGCGGAAAAAGTTTACGTTGGGTTGCAAAGGAATCAGACCCCAATGGCGAAGGACGGCCCTAAGAAATGGGTGAAGGGGAAAATGGACTCCGCCCTCAGCGATAGATAGGAGACGAAAGATGATTGTGCTTTCATCATCCCTCTCCATATCAAGAGTGCTGTCTGTCACGAGTGACAGATGGACATCATCGGGGATGGAAAAATGGCATCGGAACCCAGAAATACGGTCTGCATAAAGTAGGTCTTTCAAATGTTTGGCCATACTAGCAAGTTTAAGGAGAGTGCTAAAATAAAAATAAGCAAGGAAATGGGATTCGAAGAGAAGGGGAAGAGAACTTACAAGGAGCAAAGGAGACAACGACAGACAGAAAGAAGTTGCAGAGGATGCGAAATGGAGGATGTATATCGACTGGCAGTCCAGGAGCTTCGAGTATTCAAAAAACATGCATTCGAAAAGACAATGAAGTTTTAAATCGCAATAAATGAGGGAAATGTACATGGGGGTGGGGACCGAAAAGCATGTGCGTTCTGACATTTAGGTTGGAATGAGGGTAGCCACCGAATCTATATTTTTGACCTTTCAAATCCGAAACCAAACACGCCAACTAAGCTGTTGTTAGTAGGATGTTTGGGGGGCAATTGTAGGAGCCGAGTTTCGAGGACTGCAGGGGGGGCCTTGTATATACTTGGAAGCGTATTGAATGAACATCCCTATTCGGCCCCACCTTGCATATTTCGGAAGACGAATGCCTTAATCGGCCCCTGAGCCAGTTAAGCGGGGAGCTGAGCGAGAATTGATTTATAACGGAAAAAGCCGAGTGAGCATTGACAGGGTGGATTAAAAGTGGGCTAGACCCTGAGGCCCAGGGGGCAAGTATAAATACAGGAAGAACAGCCACAAAAGAGGTATGTGAGAACTAGTACGCTTAACTTAAGATACAAGCAATCGAGAGAGTATTTGCTGACTTATCCGTCGGAATGCTAATTCTGGCACCCCCGGCCGAAGTGTTCATTCTTTTTCAAGTCACTAGCTGAGGATCTCAAGTGCCCCGTTGGATCAAAAGAGTATTTCCAGAACCACTCCCCCACATGTATGTAGGTGAGCAGGCACGTGATGAGGCCGAAGTTGCTGCTTAGCGAGTTTTGGTATCAGCCAGCCATCGTGCCTCCCATGCAGGTTCCCTTTTGAGATCTAATCAAGTTTTTGAGTCTTGGGAATTTCTTTTGTACCTTCTTATGTTTATGTTTTGTTTGAATATGTTTTGAAAAGTCCTGTACATGTGGATTTGGTGACATAAGACTAGTGTATTTATGACATCACACACACACACATCTATACATATATATATATATATATATATAAGCTTGTTTTAGAGACTTCTGTCTCTCATACATTAACACATCTCTATGGACAATGTATATTTCTATATTTGCTTCCGCAGCCCCTTATAATATGTCTTTCTGTTAAGAGGCCTTTGGTAATCCAAGGATTACTAGCCGGTTATGACGCTAAACCTATAGGGGCATGTTTGGGTCGTGACATATTGGTGTCATTAGTAGGATTAAGCAATCCTTGCTTAGATTAAACAATTATACTTATTTTATTCTAATTATTTGGTCTCAAATCAAATTTTAATTAAACCTACCATAAAATTCTAAAAATTCCAAAAAACACATATCCTAAGTCAATTTCTTGATTAGGCGCCGATAAGGCGTCCAATTCACAAAATAGAACCGAAGCACAGACAAATATTTCTACAACAGACAGATACAAACACAATTAACACATTTCATATGCAATTAACATAGAATTCCCTCTTAATTACTTATTAGGCATGCTTAATCATGGCTTAACAGTTAATCACGGATTGGGGTTGTTACACCATCAGTAACAAAAAAACAGAGTATGAACTGAAGGAAACTCTACAAGTTCTTTCAATACAAATTCACAAACAAATCAACAATAATTAACAAACAACAATTCATCAACAAATCAACAACAAGGATACATGTACCATCAAGCATCGAAATTGCCTCTTCTCGAGGGACTTGTTATTGGAAATTGATTCATTAAGCTCTTCTTCAAGAGCATAAATACTCTATTGTTTCCAATTCAGACTGCAATTTTTCCATTGTAATCTTATATATTTTCATCAAGTTATGTTACTCTTGAATCTCGGCTAGTAACATTGTAACATGAGGCGGTGAAGAATCGATCTGTTTCTTCAATAAGCTTTGTTTCAATTCCAAAAACAATTTCAATAGGTGGAGAGAGAGATAATGTGAAAGAGAGAAAGTGAGAGAGAGGGTTGGGAAAGGTAAAAAGAGTGAGAGAGTTGGGTGGATTAGTGTTATTGAGGGACCGGAAGGGCAAGATTTGTCCAAAAAAGAAAAAAAATTGTTTTTGTTTTTGTTTTTGTTTTTTTTGTGTGTCTTCCATCAAGTATAGGTCTCTAGGTGAAGGGGTTGTTGGACAATCTTCACTGTATTTAATGAAATAAATTCTATTTGTGTACTAAACAACAAACGAAATACAAAACAAATAAAGGAAATGAGAGAGATTGTTTGATTACAAAAATCAAACCAATAAATAAAAACATATTTTTATTTTGTTACAAAAACAAAATGAAAATCTGATTTAAATAAATAATAATAAAATAGAAAATAAAATTAACAACTTACTTGATTAATTTCTTAAACAAATTTTCTGATCAAGTCCAGTGTTTGACACTGTGTCCTTAAGACAGATTCGTCATCCCCATAGTGCTTTCAGAATGTGAAAGTCTATCTCCCAGGATGAAATGATCAATCAACAAAAAATTGCAGCATTACAAATTTTTCGTACAACAAACACACTTAGTGTATACACTCTTTCTCACAGAAAAATAATGGAATTAATGCAGCAAAATGCAAAGATGAATTGCAGCAGAGAAGAACTAAAATTAGGAGTGAAAAACCAAATGAGGGACTGCCTCTTTATATAGGTGAAGTGGTGGGTGCTAGTTTTGAATTAAACAGGTACAGTACCTGTTCAATTTAAATTAAACAGATACAAATCTGTAAGCACTGTTTGGTTTGAATTTCAAACAATTAAAAAACCTTTTTTTGGGTGGATTTGAATTTGAACAAATTCGGTTTGGACAGATACGAAACTATACAGAATTTCTAAAGAGGTGCAAACCAAAATTTGAATTTTATTTCCAACCAGAATTTGAAATAAAAAACGAACAGATTTTATTTCTAAATAAATAAAATAAAATTCAAATGTTTTTTTCCCAAAAAGATAAGTATTGGGCCGAACAAGCCCAACCATGCACCAACGCCCAAACCCAGCCCGCCAGGCCGGACGGACGGCGGCAGCGCGGGCGTGTTTATTTTGGGTCCAATGGGTCTAGCCCACTTTGCCCATAACCTCCCTCTCTACAAAACTTGGGTGCCCCTTGGGGCCTACCCCAAGTTCCAATTCCAAGCCTTATAAGCCCACTTAAAGTTTCCCACCAAATCAATGTAGGACAAGCCTTTATTTCAATTTTTAGGAAATTTCACCAAAAACACCATTTGCATGGAGCTCTCTTTGGTTTCAATTTCTCATTCACCCGATAATGGTTTTGAGCAACCAAATATACCACGTGAATCACAACGCGGCATAGAACGCATTATCACTTAGACCTGCCAACTTTGGCGCATGGGTCTCACCTAAAAATTAAACCAAAGTTTAGGAAAAATTCTGTTTTTCTAGAATTTTCAAAACCATTTCTAACAGGGGTTTATGAAGAAAAAATTGATGGAATGTCTTGTTCACCAAAAAAGGGCTCAATGGAGGGGTTTTAACCAAAATTTTCTAGAATGGAATAATTACAGAAAATTTGAAAAATATTAATAATTAAAATTATAAATTTTTTCATTAATACGTAATTAATTTTGTCTAACATCAATGTGTAGTAATTGTCCCTATAAGAAATGCTCCTTACTAATCAACTCTAGAACTTTGAAATACAAGACGTGGCGCAATTGTTATGTGAATTGATAAAAAATAAGGTTTATTCGTGATAAGTTTATTTTTATAGGAGAATATGACATTAAATTCAATGTTTATTTTTTTATGAAAATAAAAATTATAATTAATGAAATTATTTGGTGAGAATAATAAATTATTGTTTTAAAGAAGAAGAAAAAAATTCCTTAATGTTTGTGGGGTTCATCATAGGTTCTATTTTAATGATCTGAACTATTCATTTTGTTGGGTCTCCCGTGTATAAAAAAATTGATCGATCTTATAATCCTAATGTTTTCATTTTATGATATTAGTTTCTAAAAAGTAGACGATAAATATATTTAAGAGAAATTCTATAATACACACCCCAACAAAAAGGGGTGTACCATATGCCCAATCAGAACTTGTGTGGTCATTGGTTATAACCAATTGTGATATTTGTTATGACTAATTTTCGTGATAATTATGACTTAGTAATGACCTATTGTGGTGGCTATTTTGGTTATGATCAAAAATGTCCTTGCTATGTCCCAAGTAATGTTTAGTTGTGATCCATTTTGGCATTCGTTATAACTTGATTATGACTCACTGTAGACTGTAGTGTTGATTATGATCTATTGTAGATATTATTTTGGTTGTAACCGAAGAGGTCTTTGGTTATTGTTGGACTTATTTATTTTGATGATTTATTTGATTTTGTTTTTTGATTTATTTGGAAGAGAAAAATAGTTTGAAAACTTATTTTTCTTTCATTATTTTTTTCACCTAATTTCTTATCTTAAATACATTTTTGGAGTATTTATAATTGCTTAATCAGGTGATGATTTCAGCCCAAAACAGAGCCAAAATAGAGTCCAAAACAACCTAGCACAACAGTAGTTCAAACAGTCCAGCCCAACAGGCACTGACATCCGAGTGGACATCCGGTCGGACGACTGACCAATGGTTTTTGGCCCAGTTTTGATCCAGTTCAAATTTGCTTCTCACCGGCTATCAACCTAGCAGTATCCTCGACAACCGCGGAAGTCATCCTTCACGACCGGGACCCTACCAAACATCCAAGAGGACACCTGGGAGGACATCCGGGCAAACGTCCCTCAAGAAGAAAATTTTATTTTGGACATCGGGTGGACAACTGCTCTGTACAGCAGCAGCTTTTTTTCAAAAGTAATTGTTATCAATCAGACCATCTTTCAATTACTAAATATCTGAAGATCTAATCATGTATGGGGAATACAAATTTGAGTAGAATAGATCTTACTCAATCTTTTCCACACACACAACAGTCAACGTTCAATGATCTTCCCTTATTTAATAGCAAAGCTTCTACTGAACAAAGCAGAACAAGAAAAGCAAGAAAAACTTTTTCTGATCAATCATCATTCTCATCTTTCTCTATTCTCTGAAGTGTTCTTTATCTAGGCTTCATTTTTCCCTTCAGAAATTTAAGTGAGCTTTAGCCTTAAGCATATGTACCTGTGAGAGTTTTTATTGACATAAACTCAGAGCCTCAATATTTGTAAAATTTCTTGAGAGAGTTTCATTTCAAGCTTTCTGTGAAAGCAAAACCTATCATTCAAATATTGTAAAGAGTTTAGTACATTTAGATTTCTTGACTCTTTGAGTGTGATTAAAAATCAGCTAAAGAGGGCAAGCTTTTAGACTTGGTATAGTCTTTGTAAAATCTGTGGAGGATTGCTCCATTTGTGAAGAGGTTGCTAGCACCCAGTGAAATTAGAAGATAGTGGAAAATCTCAAGTGAAGCTTGAGGAGTGGATGTAGGTTTTGTTGAAGCTAGACCACTATAAATCTGTTTGTCTCTTCTTTCTCAATCTCTTTACTTATCTATTATAACTATTTATTGTGATTTCATGCTTCACTGTTAAATTTCTTCATTTAGCACTGTCATCAACAGATATTCATCTCTACTTGGGATTAATAACCAGTTATGCTAGTTATAATTTTTATTGGGGTATTATTATTTTTATTTGTAAAAACCTAATTTACTCACCCTGTTAGGTTGTCTTTTGAGTAACAGTTAAATTTTAAGTGATGTTTGGTTATCAGTTATTATTTTTCTTTATGTTATAAAAGAAAATTATTTACTTATAACATTTATAATATTATAATAACTTGCATATGGTACACATCTATATAATTATCTTTTTGAAAATAGACTCTCACTTTTTTTTAGACAAATAAGATAAAATGAAAAAATAACAATTATCAGATTGATTTAATATTTTCATGAATAATATTACGAAGAATCTTACAAAATAAATAATATGGATTATCAAAACAAACATTTGGTGAATCTAATGGGCTTGAACATTTTGTTAAATTGAGAAGCTTGAAAAAAGCCATTTACTTTGAAATTCATTGGTTTGGAATCACAGCAAGGTTAGGTTGGCCTAGCCCTTGTTTGGCATGTGAGTTGGAGGGGCTATTAGGCTAATAAAATAAAATATCACATTTAAATTATAATTATTTCACTTTTTTCTTTCACAAAAGTTAAAAAAAGTTAAAAAATTTATTCCAAATGAGACTTTTTAGCCCCAAGCTAGCCAATTTGGGAACACGGTGATTTTTAACCTATTTTGGGTCACATCACCTCACTTTCTTACATGTTTTTTCAAAAAAAATCAAAAAATTAACTTTTAACCAATTTCTTAAAACAATCTAAAATAATATAAAAGTCAAAAAACCTACCCACATCCCAAACGAAACTATCAACCTTTTAACTTTTAAGTTGCAAGCCCTTTGTGTCACAATTCATCCCACAAAGCCAAAGGATCTAACCTTACAGGCAAGACTTGCCTCCAATTCCATGGTCATCTCATGGCCGTCATATTCAGAATGAATTTGAGTTCCAATCCTATTCCTATTATACTTTTTTTAATCTCAAGTTCAATTCAAGTTGTGGGAGTCGAATATTCCGGGGGGGCAATAAGGCCGGATACAGGTATGAGGACAGTCAATGACGGAATTTGTATTCGGCATTGATCCTAGTCGACCACAGAGCCGAATAGGATAATCAACATTTCAACCAGCAGAACAAAAGCTGAATAAGTAGACGTGCAATGGATCAAGGGTGGGCCCGACCCTAAGGCCCAAGGGAAAGAATATAAATAGAGGAGCATCAGCCAGAGAAAGATATGTGAGAACTAATGAGATTAACTTAAGGTATAAGCAACCAAGAGAGTATACACTGACTTATCTGTCGGAGTGCTAATTCTGGCACCCCCGACCGGAGTGTTCATTCTTTTTCAGGTGACTAGCTGAGGATCACGAGCGTCCTACTGGATCCAACGAGTATTTCCAAACCACTTCTCCACACAAGTATATGAGAAGTGCACCCCTGTTTGATTTTGTTTTTTTATTTTTCTGAGTTTTTGAAAAAATAAATTATTAATAATAATAATAAATAGATTATAAAAAATTAAAAAAAAACACCCATCTTTTTCATAACAATTTTATTTTTGGGCGAACACAAGTTTTGAAATTTTGAAAATTTTTAACCTTCCTTGAAAAATTTTCTAAAAAAATCAACTGCTCAGTTTTCGTTCAAACAAGTATGCCACTTAACAATGGCATAAAAAAAAATACTAATTAAAATAAATTTGAGAACTGGTTTCATGCCAATCTTCCCATCTCCAGCTACCATGGTTTGCAAGGAACTAAAATTTTATTATAGTTAGGGGAAGAGAGAGAGCCCATTCATTTACATATATACTAGCATATCATCCGTGCTATGCACAGGGATAAAATAATATATCATGTATTAAAAATATGAAAATAATATTTAATTTTTTTTTTACATTTTGTCTCTCGTAAATAAAATTTTATATATAAGTTTAAGGGTTTTTTTTTCAAATGTTCCTTTACTATAATATATAGTATAGATAGATTAAAATTGTTGTATTGACAATTAATAATTAAAATTATGCTTTGTTATAAAAAAAAAATGACATAATTATAATATTTCACTATTTTAGAATAAAAATATATGAATTTTAAAAAATTATCATATTGGTTTTTGAAAGGGAAATAATTAAAGAAATTTTAAAGACTTAATGAGTAAGAAAGAATCATCATAACATGTAAAAATGCTAAAATCGCGGTTAAACTTGCAAATCATTCAAACCAAAAATGGTTTAGCTTAATCAGTTAGGTCAAAAGACCAACTAGCTTACACAAAAATTAATTAATTAAAATTTTTAGATTTTATTTTATTAAAATTTAAACTGTTAATAAATATGAAAAGCAATCCGTTAATTTAAATTTAAAATAGATAGATATATAGATAGATTTAATAAGAATTTATATTTGTTTTAGATATTTTTTTTGGGTAATGCACCAGTAAATCCCAAATAGAATCTTTTGAACCATTTAGTCCTGTGTTTAATCTTATGAACCGATAAGTCCCATTTGGTAGGTAAGGACAGTTTTGGACATGATGTTAGCATGTGTTGCCTCATTTGTTGTGGGGTAATATTGGGATTGTGTAATGTTAAATTGACAAATGTACCCAAAAAGCGTACTGTAGCCTTTTTTTGTTTTTCCCTCCTACGCTATCTTCACGGAAGAGATGAACATGGTAACAATCAGAATGGCAATGTAAATCCGGTGAGGATTGGTGTGTGTGCCAATTTTTTGAGTTTGTAATGTTGAACCCCTATTTCTTTTTTCCAATTTGAACGTTGTTTCCCCTCCCAAACCCTAGAAATACGATTTGGTATTTGGTAGTACATCCCATTCGGTGTCCATAAATTGTGGGTGAAATCACTGATTGGTTGTGGTTTACGTTGCCGACGGGTTTCCGACATATGTGTTCCTCGTTGCGGCGGCGGCGGCATACGTGTTGGTGGGAGATGGCGGCAGGTATGTCATTTGTTCAATGTTAGTTGGATTTGTTTGGTTACTGAAAATATACGTGTTGTCAACATTGAAAACAATGTATGTTTGCATGTTAGTTAACGGTAGAAATTGTGTTGACGTTGTATTGTTATTGTCCTGGTAATGGTATTGGGTAATGGTATTGGGGGTGTAGAATTTGTTGATGGTTTATTGGTATGGCCAACATCATGGTTATGGTTTTGGTTTTGGTCTGGTCATAGTTCAGTCGATTTGTTGATGTAATTGTCTGGTGTGAAAGTTGTCTGTGTGAGATATTGGCATGAAAATCAATTATGTGATGTTGTGCGTTAGGTGGCCCTATTTTCGGAAGTTTTTTTTTTTTTTTTTGGTTGGGTTTGATTGTTATGTTATTTAGGGAATGTGGTAAGTATTGTGCTCTGTAGTGTGATTTGGTACAATGTTATTGTTGTCAATTATTATGACCTGTGTTGTGTTGAATTTTTTGGACGTAATGTGAATTTATGGGTTGGATTTTACGTTTACCGTAATGATTGTACTGTCACGGATATTGTTAGGGGTATGTGTAGACACCCCATTTTTTACCGTCCTCAAGACTTGGACGTCACCGTTTGAACACTCGGTGATTATCCATGTTTGTGTTCATTTGGAGTTCCCGGAGGTCTCGGCTACGCGCCCTGCCTCAGGATCTCCGAACTCGACCATTTTGTGTCTGGTTTTGCACCAAACACCTGTGTTTTTGTCTTGAAGGGCAGGGAATGGCTTGTTGGCCATCCCCACACACCACCGGCCCTTCCCTACCATCACCGGCAACATATATGTACAGCTCGCACCGTTTTGTTAGAATATTTGGCCGGTCGGCACTATATGTTGCCGACCGGCACTTTTTTGTGCCGATGATCCCTTCGGCTGGCCGGCGTGCACTCTTTGAACCCCTGAGGCATGGTGCATGCCAGCTGTGCCAGCTGGAATGCACCATCACATTCCTCCGTGCATAAGTGTGACCACTTTGCACCTTTGAACCCTCTAAGCTTCTAGAAGCTTGAACCTTTGGCCAAGCTTCTTGAGGAAGCTTGGCCAGCTGTCTTAGCTTCTCCAAGAAGCCTAGACCCTTTTGCCCCCTTTGGCCCTTTTAGTTAGCTTCTTGGAGAAGCCTTGAGCCATGATTTGGCCTATATAAACACCATCTCTCTCCCTTTGAGAGGGGTTGGCCACTTTTGATCAAAAACCAGAGCTTATGTATCTATATATCTGCCATATATCTCTCTCTCTCTAGATTTTCCCTCTCTCTCCTCTTGTGTGTGTGTTTTTAGGCCTAAAAGTGCACTTTTACCTCACTTTTGCACCAATACACACACCATTACACCTTAGCTCGAGATTGGGAGGCTTGGAGGGTTGTTTGTTGAGTTTTTGGACTGGTTTTGATCAATAGAGGAGGGCTGCACCATCTGTTCTTCAAGTGTTCTTCAAGGGTGAGCACTTTACTTTAGATTCCCCATTTTTGCAACAAGTTTTTACCTATCTTGCTTTGTGTTTTGAGCTTTGTGTATAACTAAAAAAAGTCTTAGATTTTCTTGCTTTTGAACTTCCATTAAGGTCATTTTGTGGTTTGAGTGCAAACTCACCCTTTTAGGCCTTATTTTGGCCTATTTGGTGTCTTTACTTTGAGCCTTATTTGCCTTGTTGTTTTGGGTCCTTTCACCACTGAAAACCAGTGGGTTTTTAGTGGTAAAGAAGGTGGTTTGAAGTCGTGTATAGGGAAGGGACACCCCTCTCCCCTTTGTCCCTCTTTTGCCTTTGTCTTTGGGCTTAAAAGGGAACATACGTGCTTGCTTGTTTTTGGCGCCATTTCAGAGTTTTTTGGATGTTTTGGAGCATGTTACATCTCTGTCTAATAGTGGTTTTGTGGTCCTTAGCATGCTTTGTATACTTGCTTTGTAGTCCTCCATTTTGCCTAGAAATGTGCCATGGGTTTAGCCTCGTATATCCTCATGTTTTGGTTTGACTTATTGAAGCTTTTGGCCATAATTTGTCTTGTTTTAGGTCTGTTGGCCACTGGTTTTACCATTTTTGGCATGCTTAATGTAGTTGTTTTGCATTGTTGCTTGTAAGCGTTGAGGATGTGATCCATGTATATGCATTGGATAGGTTGTTTAGATGATTTGAAATCATTTAATATGTTATTTCAGTCCCTATACCATGTTTATATGTCCCTATTTGTCATGCCTTTCATGCTTTGAAACATTGGTCTTTTATGCCTAAGAGTAGACATTATGCATGCTTGCATATTTAAGGCATTTGGGGACTACCATGTCAAAGGTGTGTGTGTGTATTTTGCATGCTAGAAATCTGTTTTTGGTGGCCTAATACGTGCTATGAATGGTCATGTTGGTGGTAGTGAAAAGCCCCTTGTTTATGCCTCGGCTTTGGGCCCATTTGCTTGCATGTTTGCATGAGTGTTGGTCCATCATTTTGGGCATTTTTTGCCACTGTTTTGGGGGGGGGGTTTGAGGTCTGTCCCATTACGGTTTAAGTCTACTATTGCCTGCTTGAAACATGTTTGTTGCATACTTGATTAGCAAAGCCTTGTTATATGCTAGTTCTTTTACAAGAATTGTCCATGTTTGCATTATACTTTGCATCTTGCATGCCTAATATTGCACACTTGCCATAACATGTTGCATTGCATTTGGTATGTCTTGCACTTCATGTCATATTGCATCATTTGAGCCATGTTGTATACATGCATTCCATGTCTTGGTTTGGGGTGTCAAACCAAGTGTAAGGATTGAGAGAAGTTCACACTACAAGTGGTGCAACTTGTCTCAACTCTTGGTCACCAAGGCCCTTGATCTATACATGATAGGGTCTTGGTCTCATTTGTGTGTTGCATGCATATTGACATTGAAATGCAACCTTGGTTCCTTAGGCTATCATGCACCAAGATGCATAATTGATGGCCCAAGAACCAAGGGTCATGCTTCCTTGAGTCCCATGCATGATAGGAAGCATTGGCCATGCTTATATATGCTCAAAATCCCATACCATGCACTGCCTGTCTGCTGTTGCTGTCAAACTGTCTTCTGCAGGAATTTTCTGCCGACCGGCAGTATAGAGTGCCGACCGGCACTATATGGGTGGCCGATAACCTCCTAAGCAGCCGATGGAAATTTTAGCTGGCCGGTGGGCACTTCCTCCAGCCGGTGGTGTACAGCAGCATGCAAGGAAGGTGTTCTGAGACTTTGGCAATTTTTGGAGAGACAGGGCAGTAAGAACAGAGGCAGCAGTGGTATGGTGCGGGTTTTCCGGGCGAGTCGGATTCGAGCATGCATCATTCGCGCATCCCGAGGCGGGGCTGCGGCCTTCTCTATTATGCATTTCAATCATCAATTAAATTAGAATTTTTTTGTAATAATTTATTCCGTATTTGGACTGTATTATCTTGGACTGTATATTCTTTTGGTCTCTCCGTGTGAGGGCGTATTTGTAATAAGTGTGCGTGAGTGTGTGTATGTCTTCCAACCCCACGTCTTTCTTCCCATTTATTTACCTGCTTATGATGGTAGATTAGGGCATATTTAAAATTAGCATACCTTATGCAATGCATGCGTGCATCCATACATTTGTCTTGCATGCACCGGGCTTGGTACATCACGCTAACTGCATTGTATTTCAATTTCCAAATTGAATACTTGTTACGTGTAGCATTTCACATGTCATTGTAGATTAGCCGAGCCTATTCTAGTGACATTCTGTATGCGTTGCATTAACCACTTAACATGAACTAGGACCATGCATGTTTGCTAACTAGTTTCTGTTTTGGCACGGAGTACTAGGTGAGTTTTTACGCTTTAGCATATCGCATGCGTGTGAATGTTGCCATAACAGCATGATTACCATGAGGCTAGCTGCTTATGTGATATAACTGCTTGAATGCCTGTGGGTGGAGGTTGGATTGCTTGAGTTGGAAAAACTTGTTGAAATCCGTGTTTTAGCCTACTTGCGAGTAGCAAATTCCAAAGCACTTTTCAAAACAAACGGATATGCAATGCTTGTTTCCAAATTAGGCAATCTAGTCTATACTTGTTTGCTGTGCGCATAACATAGTAATTCTAGGCTAATAATCGGAACAAGAGCACATAACGTTTTCAAAATCAGATATCATTGTTAGTAGAGGCCGGTCTTCGGACCGAGCGAAAGGGGGTGCTCATAGCTGACCTTCTCTGATCGTACCCAAGCTCCCGAGCCAAGACAACTTTCATAATGACGGACACGTGGCCTTCGGCACCGAGTCAGGGTTTCCTAAATTTCCCATTTTAAAAATATTTAGGTGGCGACTCTGTATCTGGCAAAGCAGTCCATGTTTGGCACTTCTTTTCAAAATCTGTTTTTCTCAAAACGATTTGCCAGAGTTGGACTATTTGGTTCAGATTACGAACCGCAACAAACAAAAAAGGGGAGTCCGAACTGTAGCAACGAGGTCCCTCGCGGGCGCTGTTACAGTATGGTGGTATAGTGTTGTCAATGTGTTGTTGTTTTTGGGGCCTATTGTGTCATATGGTGTGTTGGTGGCATTGTGGTGTTAAGTATGTGGTTGATGATGTTGTTTCCCTGGTTTCTATGTTTTGTGCCATTTGTTATGTGAACTTCAGATGATATGTTTAATATATTATTACAGTTCTGTAATGTTATAAACTTGCCCGTAATGTTGTTGTGCGTTAATGGTAGTGTGGGTTTTAGAATTTCAGTAGGGTAGTGTCGATGTGGAATCTTAATGACAACCGTGTTTGGTAATATGTAATGTGATTGATATTCATGTTAATGAAGTGCAATGTCAATTTCATTTATTGACTTGGGTTTGTCATTGTGTTGTTGTATGGTTGTTGGGTTTGTTGGGTTTGCTTAGTTTGGTGTTTTTTTGTACTGTAAATTAGTTACATGTTAAGTAATGTGTGATGTTGTTGACCTCCATGATAGTATGTATTTCACGTAATGATGCGTCGAGTGGTAGAATGAAATTTATTATGTAATGATATGTTGATTGTTATAATGTTATGTCGAGTGTTGGCCCCATTTTGTTCACGCATCAATTGACATGTTATTGTGACACATGTGGCAGGTAATGCTGGACGACAAAGCTCGAAACGTGATGCTGGTGGGAGAACACCACACTCACAATTGTTCGGACAAACGTCAACCAGATTGGCCACGAAGAAACAGACAAAACTGCCTTTCAAGAAAAATAAATTAACCAGCTATAGTGTTAAAACACTTGATATTAAAAAATCAAATTGTGTTTTATGTTAATTTTTTGGTGGTTTGATTAGGTGAATGGTGATTTTGTTTCGATCAAATATCGTTATGTCTTATTGGGCAATTATATTTGGAAACGACAAATGAAAATATTATTTTCGGTATATGTCTGTGTACATATTTATGTCTTTCGGATCCCAACGAGTGATGATGTTGTTATGCTAGTATGTTATAAGAACATTGTCATCACTGTGGGTATGCTTGGAATTATGGTCTGTTATGTCATGAGGTAGTACGCCAACACCGTGGGGATTGAATATTTATGTCGTCTTGTCTTGTATGTGCTGAACGTAACATTGTTTGGTTTGGTTTACAATGATTATTGACGGCGCTCTATTCCCGTGCCCCTTTGTGCTTGCACAAGCTTTGAAATTGTAAATTTATGTTTTTGTTCATTAAGACAACATTACAAACATGCTGATTCTAAAATTTGGTATCGTAAAACTTATTTGAATTGATGTTCGTAACTATGCCCAAGTTGTGCCTTTTTTGGTCTTCCGTGTGAGTGAAATGACTGTTAATTTAAGTTTGTGGGCCTTGTGGCATTCTTATAACAGATGACAACGGCAAAAACCGATTAGAGTCTTTTTTACACAATGGAGCACTCAATGTAACACCGTTGGTCTTGGGTGACATTGTTTCCTGAACTTGCACAGGTCCTTGTCCCATTGTGCTTCAACATCTTAGGCTGTTGTGTACTTGGTGACATTATAATTTTGATGATTTTTGTGACGATGTTTAGCTATTCGTTGTAAAAAAATGACAATGTAAAAATGTTACCCCCTTCTCCTCTAAACACATATCCAACACAGCAGCAAAGTAGAATTCACCCAAATCCCACCAAAAGGGTAAATAGCTAAAGCCTCACCAAAACAAATCAAAAGGAAATATTCCTTATTAGCTAAATAGGACCAAATGGTTTATAAGAAAAAAATACAGGACTAAATGGAGTAACATTCTCTCAATTGGGATTTACCGGTAATTTTTCCTATTTTTTTAATACACAAAATTTTTTTTTTTAGATTTTTTATAAAAATAATTTAACAATCACATCACTAACTATAGTGTATGGGGAAAGTTGAAAAGGGTGTAGTAGTAGATATGAGAGAAGTCAAAATGACTTGTAAGTTGAGAGAAGTCAATAAATACTAATGTTTTTTTTTTTTTTAAATCAAAAAATTAGAAAATTATGATTAGGATATTGGAGTTCCCACAAAGCTTATGAGTTAAAAATCCCTTTTCCTTATATAATATAGTAGTCACCTGTGCGATGCATGGGATTTTAGAAAGTCAATAATCACTATAAAAAAAATTTGCTATTTGATTGTATTTCTTAATATTTTTATTTAGTTTGTGTATATAAATCTTATTTCACATCATTAAAAATATTTAATATTTCACATTATTGAAAAATTTTAAAAACTATCATACATTAAGTAAATCATCACATATATAATAGCTAATTTATCTAAGAATTACTTCAGACGACCAAAAGTAGAGTAACAAAGGCATATTATAATTAATCAAAATGACTAATATATTAAATAAAAGTAACACTAATTTTGTTTAATCAATAGTAGATATTACATTAATCATCCCATATAATATAATAAATTAAAATAAAATTAATTTTAATTCCCATTATATGGTTAAAAATTTTTTACATGCTATTTGTTTTTTGGTTATATTGATTCATTAAACACAAATAGGTTTGGAATGATTAAAAGAAAATTTTAAAAAAAAGTTTGGAGATGCATTAAACTTGAATTGACAAACATAAAGAATATAAATATTTAAATTATTCAAAAAAAAATTAACATTTTTATTATGAGATATCTTCTATTTGCTCAAACTTTGAATCTAAATAATAAAGAAAGAATTAAAAAAAGAAGAAATTTGTGGTTTAGTTCTGAAAAGAAATGAGTTCCTAAAAATAAATTTAATCAAGAGTTATTTCAATAGGATAATCAACAATAAAAATCAACTGATAAATACATTTAAAGTATAAGTCCATATCCAATAAATTTTGATGTGTTCTTCATTTTCAATCTAACATTTGCACCAAAAAAAATTAAACAGAAATAATCAATAAGTGAGAGAGTTACAAATTGATAATAGTAGCACTTTTATAAAAATTTAAAAAAAAATCTCAATTAAATGACACATTATTAACCAAAAGAAAGAAAGAAGGAAAAATACAGATTGTAACAAAAAAAATTAAAAATAAAATAATAATATTCATTTACATAAACTCACTTTCTCACAAATGAAAAAACTCATGTAAGTACAAATTTCAAATGTAAAGCAAATATTTAAGAGGTTTAGGCGCACCGAAAAGGGATTAGAAATGGCACAATGTTGATTGTTTTCCCTCAAATCTTCTATTCATGGTTTCTTTTGCAAAAACTTGTTTTTATATTGAAAAGATTATGCTTAAACAAAATATATATATGGAATTCTATCATATTTTAAATTTGTATGGATAATTAATAGATGATTTTAAAAAGAAAATATTAAATTCAACTTGAAGATAAACTTTAAAAAGATTAAACTGAAATATATAGAAATTCTATAACAAACTAACAAACGATAAATATAGATCTTTAAAAAAGTCATTATCTTTTTGGGATATTTATATCCCAATCTTAATCTTTTTTTTATTTAAATATTTTGTTATCTTTTATTTAAATTTTCACTTTGCAGTTCAAATCTAAATAGTTATATTTTTATTTTTGTATATTTTTTCATCTCTATTTTGTCAATGTTTGGAATTCCTCGAGCTATTATAAGTGATGGGGGTTTGCATTTTTGTAATTGATCTTTTGAAGTTTTGATGAAAAAATATTTTATTACTCATAAAGTTGCAACCGCTTATCACCTACAGACAAGTGGTCAAGTTGAACTTGCTAACCGGGAGATTAAAAATATTTTGGAAAAAACAGTTAACCCAAATCGCAAAGATTGGTCCGTGCGACTAACTGATGCACTTTGGGCATACCGTACAACTTATAAAACCCCGCTTGGCATGTCACCTTATAGACTTGTCTATGGAACAGCTTGTCACTTGCCAGTGGAACTAGAACATAAGGCATACTGGGCTATAAAGGCATTCAATTTTAATTTAGACAAAGCTGGCTCACTAAGAAAATTGCAGATGAATGAGTTAGAAGAAATCCAGAGAGATGCTTATAAGAATTCTAGGATTTACAAAGAAAGAATGAAGGTGTTTCATGACAAGCATATTCTTCAGAAAAATTTTGAACCTTCACAAAAAGTTCTTTTGTATAATTCTAGATTACATTTATTTCCCGGTAAATTGAAATCTAGATGGACTGGCCCTTTCATTGTTAAAACTGTTTTTCCTCATGGAGCCGTCGAAATTGAAAACCCAAAGAATGGTAATGTTTTTAAAATGAATGGGCAGCGTTTGAAACTATTTTTGGAAAATTTTCCAACTGAGGATGAGTCCATGGAACTTAATGATCCAATTTATTAGGATCTGTAAAACTTGGATTCAGTTTTCTTTTTCATTTTGCATTTTTTTTTTTTTTTTGGTATTGCTAACCCATTGCAGGAAAAGCAAACATAATTCATCATTTAAGGTAAACCCCGTCCTGTTTCATTTTTTTTACATTGAGGACAATGCACCGTTTAGGTTGGGGGAAGGGATAAATTATTAGTTTGTGTTGATTGCAAAAAAAAAGAAAAAAGAAAAAAAGAGAGTTCAAAGTTATCTCTTATATGTGCATTAAAGTGATTGAGCTTAGTTGTGATATTTCTGTTATCTTAGCTTGAGAATTGTGTTGAACTTTATTATGCTATCCTCATTGATAAAGTATCCCATGTGTTCATATTTAGAACCTTTGCACTGCACTTTAGCCACATGAATACAATCTTTAGTTGATAAGTGGATGTGACTTAAAAATCTTGAAGAATGATAATGGAGACTTTTTACCCTGTAAATTTCGAGCCATTCTTTTCTTTGGAGGGTTATTATACATTTACTCTTGATTTTTCTCTGGAAGAACATTAATTTGTTGTGTAGTCTTATTATTCTTTGTTTTGGTTAAATGTTGAGAATACATTTATTTGTTATCACACTATTATTTCCTTGAGATCATGAAAATTGACGAACCATATCAATTTTTAAGTTATGATTTTAGGCCATCTTTGTTTCTTTGAGCCTTATATTTTTCTTTGTTACATTAATCCCTTGCAGCCCATTTGAGCCTATATTTAGCCATTATTTGTTAAACCCCACATCCAACTTGTCTTGATTCGTCTTGAAATTTGTTGTTTGGGATGTAAAAGGAGACGCAGAGAAGGGGTTGATTAAAAAAAAAAAATTTGAAGTACATGGAGTGTGCTTACTAAAAAGCACAAAAGAAGAATTTTTGAAGGAGTCTGGAAAAATAAACTATCTGCAATAATCTCCTAAATTGTGTTATATTTATCTTCATTACTCTCAAGACCTCAAACTTTATTTATTTATTTATTTATTTATTTCTCCACCTTTACCCTTACATTATAACCAGATAAAAGTCCTATTTGATCTTAGGAATGGTATGGTTTGGATATGGACATGATGGATAGCTAATAATGTCTGAATTTTAATTCTCAGTATTTGACATTCCTTCCATGAGACTATTTATTTACTCTTTCTTATGAGCATTTCTCAACTAATTTAATATGTGAGAAGTTTTGCTTTTGGTTTACATTATTCTGCTTGCATATATTGAGAGTGATATTTACACTATATTCTGAGTGATTCAATTGTTGAGAGTAAAATCCGGTGAGATTGGAGTCAAAGCATATTTCAGATAGACAATTGAGTTACATTTTACCTTGAGGTTGTGACGATCTGGAATTTTTCCCTCCGCTCGAGCAGGGGAATTGATGCTCGAGCGGACTTGTGAGGCTCCCAGTATTTTTGCAGTCTGTCCGAGATTCAGAGAGTTGTGAATTCCCGCTCGAGCGTAGGAGTGGTCGCTCGAGCGGACGGCTTTGTTTGTCCGCGCGCTCGAGCAGTCTACCTGGTTGAGTTTGAATTTCTGAGGCTAGTGAGATTGTTTTTGACCTCTTATTGTTGTGTTTGGAGCCTCCCTATTTTATTTTGGGACATTGATTGAGGTGGTAACATGATGGTAAAGTAAGATTAGACCAAAAACTTTAATTCGAATAACTTGCCTACGATCAGCCGTCACTCTTCTGCCCGTTTCTTTTTCCACACTTTGAATTTGGGTGTGAGGTTAGGACCATTGGAAAGCTTATTTTCGAGGCTTCAATTTGGACACAAGAATGACCTAGAACGGAGTCCATATGAGAGAGTTACGCCTGTTTGAAGTTTTGGAATCTGTGGTGGAAACAGATACACTCGAGCGGGAAAAGAAATGTTCGAGCAGACTGTGTGAATTCAGCGACTTAAAAAGTGAGTTTCTAGATCATTCTTTGCATTTTGTTTTTCCTTCTTCCTTCCTCTCATCCTAGGTCCGAAAACCTAGCCCTCAAAACTTTGATTTCATCCATTTTTACCAACAAATCCACAATGGATCTTGCATAAAAAATGAAGTAGGCTTGAAGATCATACTTTTCAACCGATTGAAGTATGGATTTGTAAAAGAATCTCATCAAAGCTTTGCTCCTTGCTTGATTCTTGAGGTAGGGGTCCTAGTTCTTCTTCAATACTTGCATTAATAGATAGATTTGTGGTATTTTGATTATATAAATAGAAAATCTCCATTTTTGAGCATATAGTGTACATCATGAGATTTGGGGGTTTAGGGTTTGAATTGGTGGGGGTTCAATTGTTGGGTTATTATGGTGGATTATGAACCTTAGGTGTATAATCAAGGGGGAAATTGGAATAAAAAGTAGTGATGTGAGAAGTTTCAATTTTCTTGAAATTCTTGATTTTTCTTGAAAACCCTAAGTTGATTTATGATGATAATTAATGATTTTTCCCAAGTCGGAAGTAGAATCATGAAATTGAGGTATTGAATTGTATAGACACAGGTTTAATTGAATTTTGGAAATATTTGAAAATTATGTTAAAAATTAGCGATTGAACCTTTATTATGGACGTTGTAAATCATGCTATAATATGAAATGAAATTTGAGGAAAAAGATTTGTTATTGATATGGATGACTTGAGCCTTGGGATGAAATGATGAAATGGAAATCTAAGAGTTCACTTTGAATTATGTTGAATTATATTTAGTGGTGTTGAGTTGAATCATGTTGAATAGTGTTGATTATGTTGAATTGTGTTGATTATGTTGAAGTGTGTTGGTTATGTTGAATTGTGTTGAATCATAGTGAGTTGTGTTGTGTTGGGTTATGTTGAGTTTGAGTGGTGTTGTGTTGGGTTGTGTTGAGTTTGGGTTGAGTTGTGTTGGGTGGTGTTGTGTTGATACCCGCGCGGGGAGTTGAAAAATGGTTTTTTGGTGCCCACGACCGTCCGTATAATAGCCGGTAAATGTGGGGGACGGTTTTAAAAAAAAAAAATTGAAGAAAAAGGTTTTTAGGGGCCCACATCCCGCCGTATAGTAGCCGGCAAATGTGGGGGCAGTTTGAATTAAAGGTGTCCAATTGCCCTGTCTAGGCTTATCGCTGGACGAATGTGGGAAAATGTTTTTAGGTGTCCACACAGTCCCGCTGTATAGTAGCTGGTGAAAGTGGAAAAATGATTTTTGGGTGTCCACACAGTCCTGCTGTATTGTAGTCGGCAAAAGTGGAAAAACGGATGGTTTTCGAAAATGTTTTGGGTGCCCACATCCCGCCGTATAGTAGCCGGCAAATGTAGGGGATGGTTTTTAAAAGTTGAAAAATGGTTTTTGGAAAAATATGATTTTTGGGAGTTCACTTCCCATCATATAGTAGCCGGCAAAAGGTGAAAAGTGTTATGGATTGGGTGCTCGCTATCCCGCCATAGTAAGTCGGCAAAAGGTGGATTATGCTGATATATGTGTTGAGTTGATGATGTTATTTGTGACGTCTGATGAATTTGTGAAATTGCAAATTGATGCGTAATTTGATATAAAGAGGAAATGTACATAGACATTATTTGTAATGTATGGAACCCAAAAATGAGTAAGGGGATTATGGATTGGTGATGGTGAATACAATGAATTAGTTGTGACAACAAAGGTAAATTGTGAGTGTTGTTCTATAAATAAACAAGAGATTGAATTCAAAGGGGTTTATTAATCTTGTGTCATCTTGAAATGAAATTTTAGAGTGTAATTAACGGTGTAAATTGAGTATAGGAGAATCGTTAGTAAATTAAAGAGGGAACTTGAACTTGAAGTAATGGAGTTCTAATTAAATATAATGGGAAGAAAAGAAGAATGAAAGAAAAAGAAGAATATTAAATATAGGAAATTAAATGAGAAATATTTTGGAATGAGTTAATAAATATAAAATGATGTGGTTCCTTAAACATAAATGTTTTAAAAAGGATTTATGGTTTTCTAATGAAAATGAATAGTTTTGATGGTTGAAGGTTTTCCCTTAAATGTTCAAATGAATTTTGAGCGGAAAAAAAAAAGAGACACTCTATGTATGGTATTTTGAAATTACCAAATGTCACCCTACTATATGGTATCACCTTGTATGCATGATCATTTCTATCTATGTGTTGCCTATTGATTTAGAACTATGAGATTCCTACTGGGCATTAGTGCTTACCCCTGTTGTTTTATCTTTTTACAGGAAGAAAGTGTGGATTCCTTGATTAAAGAGTTAAGAAGTCTATGTATCTTTTATATGTAATTTCATTGTAGATGTAATGGATCTTGTATTTGTATTTTATTTATTGGTAGCTTCACTGTCACAGCCCAAAACTTGCCCCTAAAATTTTGGGCATGACCTACTAAAAAACAGACACTTATCCTGCTATATAAAAATATCCGGGGCCTGAACGGAAGCATTAATATACTAGAATAACATGCAAACACATCCATTGAGCTACTACGAATATGCCAGGACCACGACTCGGAATTAAACATCTAGTGAACATGCATCTGAAATTAAGTTACATACACATTTACAAGTTCAGCCCAAAGGTTGGGCATATAACAAACATTAGTTACAAATCGACTTCAGCCCACAAAACATTAGTACAAAATGACAACGTCTAGCAAAACTGTACTAGCATACAAAGGGCTCCTCCAAGTGCCTAGTTGTCCTTAGGTTGACAAAAGAGAGATGATAATGATGCTAGGACTGACCTCCAAGTTGATTACCTACAGAATCAGACAAAATTACAGGGTGAGACAAGCTCAGTGAATAATAGTATTTAAGCAGTTTAATAACTAACTTTAACCACAATGCATAACAGTGCATTCACAAAAATGAAATCCAAATAGTGAGTCTGATATTGTTTTACTTTCAGAACGGCCTTGGGCCTAGTATTACAGTTATAACAGAACGGCCTACTGGCCCAGAAATACAGAACAGCCTTTCGGCCCAGAAGTATACTGAACAGCCTTTCGGCCCAGAATGTACAGAACAGCCTTTCGGCCTAGAAATATACTGAACAGCCTTTCGGCCCAGAAGTATACTGAACAGCCTTTCGGCCCAGAATGTTCAGAATAGCCTTTCGGCCCAGAAATATACTGAACAGCCTTTCGGCCCAGAATGTACAGAACAGCCTTTCAGCTCAGAAATATACAGAACAGCCTTTCAGCTCAGAAATATATAGAATGTAGTCAACCTTATATTGGCACCAAATTCCGATCAATACATGTGTTAATGTCGTGTTTAACAGAAAACAGAATGGTCATAACAGATATTAACGGTAAATAAATGTACATTCCGTATACTATTACTCACAGTGTCGTTGCGGAGCAGTGGTTCCTCCTGTGGTGTGTCCTACACACATAGATAACACATATTAGTTTCTTTCTTCTTTTAACCATTTCTTGCATTTTTACATTTCAATTGCATGTACAATCATAAACAAGCATCAAACACAAATTCTGAAAAAAGCTGAGGGTTAAGCACGTAAAACGGAGCGAACGGGATTTCTGACCTAGGCCGCACGTACGGCCATACCCTCCGCTCGTACGGACATGTACCGCACGTGCGGCTAAAAACAGTATGCTTCCCCAATTTTTTTCCTCTTCTCCGCACGTACGGCCACGACCTCCGCACGTGCGGTCTGGCCCCTGTTTGGCAGTCCGAAAATCATACAAAATCCCATGTTTGGTGATCAACAACAAGGTCCCAATTAGATGCTTTAAATGCTAAAATATGGTGCAAAGATCATGTAATTAAGGGTACAAACATACAACCATATGAATCATGGAAGATCAATTAATCATCACCACAACCTATGTCTCTTACATACACATATAAACACATATAGCTATATATATACACATATGAGTTCCAACATGGCAAGTCAAGAAACAAAAGTTAAGTTAACACAAGCAAGTAGTAGAATCATCTCACCAATAAATCAATACACCTAAAGCCCTCATTACAACTCTAGGGTACACCATAACAAGCAATTCCTTCTCCAAATTAAAAAGAAAGGGTTGAATTTGGGAAACTTAGACTTACCTTGAACTTCACTATCTAGATCTCCCTTCAATTTCACAAGTCTCTACCTCCTTTGATGAGCTACTCCTCACAACCCTTTTCTCAACTAAGTTCTTCCTCCAGGAGATTTTTCAATAAGCTTCTAAGTCAAAATGATCCAAGAACTTTGATATATAGAGATATTTCTATAAGGGCGAATAAGACAAAAATTTAATCGTTTAAGCATTCCAAATTGAAATTTCACAGAAAATCCCATTATAGCTTAAAAATCATGCAAATTTCAAATGTCAAATCAATTTTAGAAAATTAAGTCTCTAAGGCTTCCAATTCTGGATTCAAACAATTTAAGTGCGACAGATAATTTTCTTATTCAACAGATAGAAATCCATATTCCTAAGTTTCATTTAATTCAATGTAGTTTCACTTAGAATTTCACAATAGGCATTCAAAAACACAGAACAGAGGACTGAAAAGATACCAGATTCATGTACGAGGGTCGGGTTCTTACACTCTCCCCCCCTTAAATAAGTTTGGTCCTCCAAACTTGTTTTACCTTAGGATAGAAATAGATGCGGATATTGGTGTTGCATTTCATCTTCCTTTTCCCAAGTCGCCTTGGTTCCGTAATGCTCTTGCCATTCCACCTTTACCATTGGAATTTTTCGGTTCCGTAACTGTTTCACTTGACGGTCCAGAATTCGAATTGGTTTTTCTTCGTATGTTAACTTGTCAGTCAACACAATTTGGTGATAATCAATAACATGTGACGGATCTGGAAGGTATCCTCGAAGTATAGAAACATGGAACACGTTATGAATTTGACTCATATGTGGCGGAAGGGCAACTCGGTAGGCTACTGGACCCACTTTTTCTAAGATCTGGAAGGGACCAACATATCGGGGTGTCAGTTTACCCCTTTTTCCGAATCTTGGATGTCCTTTCATTGGGGTAACTTTCACAAAAACATGACTGTCCACGTCAAACTCCAAATTCCTTCGCCGGTTATCTACATAACTCTTCTGTCTACTTTGGGCAGTTTTCAATCTTTCTCGAATAATTCTAACTTTTTCAGTTGTCAACTGGACAATCTCTGGCCCTAACAATGGCCTATCTCCAACCTCAGCCCAACACACGGGAGAACGACACGGTCTTCCATACAGAGCTTCATAGGGTGCCATTTCAATACTCAAATGGTAACTGTTATTATACGCAAACTCAACCAACGGCAGATGAGTTTCCCAACTTTCCTGAAAATCCAAAACACACATTCGAAGCATATCTTCTAGCATCTGAATCATCCTCTCGGATTGTCCATCTGTTTGAGGGTGGAAAGCTGTACTAAACTTTAATTCTGTACCCATTACATCCTGTAGACTTTGCCAGAACCTTGAAACAAATTTTGGATCTCTATCTGACACAATTGAGACCGAAACACCGTGAAGCCTTATAATTTCATTCACATAGATCACAGCAAGTTTATCTGCATTATATTGGGTCTTCACAGGCAGGAAGTGGGCGGACTTAGTTAATCGGTTGACAATGACCCATATAGAATTCATACCTCGAGGTGTCCGTGGTAAGCCTACAACAAAATCCATGGTCAGATGTTCCCATTTCCACTCCAGGATTGGAAGGGGTTGTAATAATCCTGCTGGTTTCTGATGCTCTGCTTTTACTTGTTGACATTGCAAACACTTGGAGACAAACTCCGCGATCTCTTTTTTCATACTTGGCCACCAAAAATTTTGCTTCAAATCCTGGTACATTTTAGTACTTCCTGGATGCATTGAAACCCTTGAGGCATGTGCTTCTTCCATCAATTTCCGTTTAAGTTCTAACACATTAGGAACACATACTCGGTCTTGAAATTTAAGCACAGAATTTGATAAAGTGAACCCCAGTTTCAGTTTTGTCTCCATTTCATCACATATCTTCTTTAGAGCTTCATCCTCCATTTGGCGTAATTTAATCTGCTCAAGTAATGTCGGTTGGGCCATCATTGTTGCCACTGTTGCTTCTTGACCATGTATCACCAAGTCGACCCCCATCTTATTCAGCTCACTTATCAACTCTTTTTTCTCTATCAAGAGACTTGCCAAATTTCCCACATTTTTCCGACTAAGTGCGTCTGCCACCGTGTTGGCTTTACCAGGATGATAGTGGATCTGTAAATCATAATCCTTAATAAGTTCCAACCACCGCCGCTAACGCATATTCAACTCTTTTTGGGTAAAAATGTATTTGAGACTTTTACGATCGGTATAAATGTCGCAAGTAGTCCCATACAGATAATGCCGCCAAATCTTTAAAGCAAAAATTACTGCGGCTAGCTCAAGGTCATGCGTGGGATAATTCTTCTCATGAGGTTTAAGCTGTCGAGAGGCATAAGCGATAACCCTTCCACTTTGCATAAGCACACAACCAAGTCTTTTATGTGATGCATCACTGTAAATCACAAATCCCTCAGTACCAGACAGTAGGGCAAGGACCGGAGCTGTAGTCAACTTCATTTTTAATTCTTGGAAAGCAGATTCCCGCGGTTCCGACCATTCAAATGCAACTCCCTTTTTAGTCAACTGTGTGAGTGGTACAGCAATTTGGGAGAAATCCTGAACAAATCTCCTATAATATCCGGCTAACCCCATAAAACTACGCACTTCAGTCACATTAGTCGGAGTCGGCCAGTTCACAATCGCCTCAATTTTGTTTGGGTTAATAGAGACTCCTTCCTTAGTTATAATATGCCCCAGAAATGCCACTTCACGTAGCCAGAATTCACACTTCTTTAGCTTTGCGTACAACTTCTTTTCTCGGAGGGTTTGAAGAATTAAACGAAGATGGTTTTCATGAGCCTCTGCATTCTTTGAATAAATAAGGATATCGTCAATAAAGACCACTACAAACTCGTCTAGATAAGGTTTGAAGACACGGTTCATCAGATCCATAAATGCTGCTGGTGCGTTAGTAACTCCGAAGGGCATAACCAGAAATTCATAATGACCGTATCGGGTTCGGAAAGCTGTCTTCTCAACATCATCAGCTTTCACTTTCAATTGGTGATATCCGGACCGTAAATCAATCTTGGAAAAGACCTGTGCCCCTTGTAATTGATCAAATAAATCATCGATCTGCAGTAATGGATACTTATTCTTGATTGTTACTTTATTAAGCTCCCGGTAGTCTATACATAATCGGAGTGTTCTGTCTTTCTTTTTCACAAACAGGACTGGTGCACCCCACGGAGAAACACTCGGGCGGATAAACCCCTTATCCAGTAGGTCTTGCAACTGAGCCTTCAATTCCCTCATTTCAGCTGGTGCCATTCGATACGGGGTTTTAGAAATGGGTTGGATTCCCGGTAGCACTTCAATCGTGAACTCGATTTCACGGTCCACTAATTCTCCTGGCAATTCTTCCGGAAAGACATTCGGAAATTCACAGACAACTGGAATCGCATCAGTATTCTCATTTATTATTGGCCCTTCCAAAACACTACATAAATACCCCCGACAACCTTTTTGAATTCATTTACAAGCCCTTACTGCAGAAATCACATACGGTGGAGAAGTTACTCCCTGTCCTTGAAAAGTAAATTCTGGTTGCCCCGGAGGGTGGAATTTGATTTGCTTCATCAGACAGTCTACAGTGGCACTATATTCACCCAACCAATCCATTCCCAGAATAATATCAAAAGAAGTCATATCAAGTGGTAATAGATTAGCATATACATGGACATCCCCAATTAGAAGTTCACAAGCAGAATATACAGAGGTACAGATCATGGAATTTCTCATAGGTGAAGATACACACAGCACATAAGTCAAGTCTTCTTCAGGTTTATCGAAATGTTTGGCAAATGATTTTGACACAAAGGAACAGATAGATCCAGAATCAAATAAGACGTAAGCAGAATGACCATGAACCATAAATGTACCTGACACCACTGTTGTTGCATTCTGTACATCTCCCGAAACCAACGCAAATACCCTGCCTTGCCTCGTAGTGTCCTTATTGTTAGCAGGTTTAGCAGCTGACTTGGCATTAGGAGCCGGTGTAGACCCCGCTGAGCTTGTGGCGGCCTTATTACCAGTTTATTGATTCTTTTGCAGACAGTCTTTTATCAAATGACCCGTTTTGCCACATCGAAAGCATGCTCCAGACAATCGGTGACAAATCCCACGATGCCTCCATCCACATTCTGGACACACAGGAGCTGAATTTTGAGGAGAAGTAGTAGTGCTGGAGGTCCCTAAATTTTGCTTCTTGTTTGGTGGAGTAGTTGACCCCTTGAACCATTGGTTGTTCTGCCTTTTTCCTTTCCATTCAGAAATCCGAGTCTGAGCAACAATATTCCCTTCTGCTATAACAGCCCTTTCTAACACATCAACGTAGGTAGGCAACTTCAACACATTAACTCGGTCCAGAATAGTACCCCGCAATCCTCCTTCGAATTTCCGTGCCTTCTTATATTCTGTATCTACCATGTGGGTGCAAACCGGGCTAATTCCGCGAATTGAGCTTCATATTCGGCAACAGTTTTGTTTCTTTGTCTCAGTGTTTCGAATTCGGTCACCTTCTTGTCTCACATACTCTGGGAAAAATATTTATCATAAAATAGCTCTAAGAATCTGTCCCATGTCAACCCCTGGTGCATTGTTCTTGTGAGCATCCACCACCTCCGCGCCTCATCTTCAAGAGTAAAAGTAGCAAGCTGCACCTTTTGGATTTCAGTACAAGGGAAAACTTCGAACAACTTTTCTATTCCCAATACCCATGCCTCAGCTTTCATCGGTTCAATTCCGCCTTTAAACACTGGCGGTTTCATCTTTTTAAACTCCTTAGTGAGTGTAATAGTTCTATCCTCAGCTTGAAAATCTTGTACCACAGGTGGAGGTACCGGCGGTGGTGGCGGTTGTGGTTGTTGCTGCTGTTGTTGTTGTTGCCGTAAGGTCTCCGCCATTTCCATAATCATCATTTCCATCCTGTCCAACCGTGCTGAGGTAACATCTTCCTGGTCTTCGGTCCTTGTTCTCACCATAGTCTGCAAAACAATCAATTACAACATACACAAAAGAATACAATAGAGATTGATCACCATCATTAGCGTTAGCAGAAAACATTTAACGTTGCTATCAATCTTCCTTGACTGTATCATGCCTACATCTTTCTAGACATCCTAAAGCTCAATGGATTCGTGTGTGAGATAGCAACTCGTGCTCTGATACCACTTGTCACAGCCCAAAACTTGCCCCTAAAATTTTGGGCATGACCTACTCAGAAACAGACACTTATCCTGCTATATAAAAATATCTGGGGCCTGAACGGAAGCGTTAATATACTAGAATAACATGCAGACACATCCATTGAGCTACTACGAATATGCCAGGACCACGACTCGGAATTAAACATCTAGTGAACATGCATCTGAGATTAAGTTACATACACATTTACAAGTCCAGCCTAAAGGTTGGGCATATAACAAACATTAGTTACAAATCGACTTCAGCCCACAAAACATTAGTACAAAATGACAACGTCTAGCAAAACTGTACTAGCATGCAAAGGGCTCCTCCAAGTGCTTGGTTGTCCTTAGGTTGACAAAAGAGAGATGATAATGATGCTAGGACTGACCTCCAAGGTGATTACCTATAGAATCAGACAAAATTACAGGGTGAGACAAGCTCAGTGAATAATAGTATTTAAGCAGTTTAATAACTAACTTTAACCACAATGCATAACAGTGCATTCACAAAAATGAAATCCAAATAGTGAGTCTGATATTGTTTTACTTTCAGAACGGCCTTGGGCCTAGTATTACAGTTATAACAGAACGGCCTACTAGCCCAGAAATACAGAACAGCCTTTCGGCCCAGAAGTATACTGAACAGCCTTTCGGCCCAGAATGTACAGAATAGCCTTTCAGCCCAGAAATATACTGAACAGCCTTTCGGCCCAGAAGTATACTGAACAGCCTGTCGGCCCAGAATGTACAGAACAGCCTTTCGGCCCAGAAATATACTGAACAGCCTTTCGGCCCAGAATGTACAGAACAGCCTTTCGGCCCAGAAATATACAGAATGTAGTCAACCTTACATTGTCACCAAATTCCGATCAATACATGTGTTAATGTCGTGTTTAACAGAAAACAGAATGGTCATAACAGATATTAACGGTAAATAAATGTACATTCCGTATACTATTACTCACAGTGTCGTTGCGGAGCAGTGGTTCCTCCTGTGGTGTGTCCTACACACATAGATAACACATATTAGTTTCTTTCTTCTTTTAACCATTTCTTGCATTTTTACATTTCAATTGCATGTACAATCATAAACAGGCATCAAACACAAATTCCGAAAAGAGCTGAGGGTTAAGCACGTAAAACGGAGCGAACGGGATTTCTGACGTGGGCCGCACGTGCGGCCATACCCTCTGCTCGTGCGGACATGTACCGCACGTGCGGTCCCCCTCTACCGCTCGTGCGGCCAAAAACAGTATGCTTCCCCAATTTTTTTCCTCTTCTCCGCACGTGCGGTCTGGCCCCTGTTTGGCAGTCCGAAAATCATACAAAATCCCATGTTTGGTGATCAACAACAAGGTCCCAATTAGATGCTTTAAAGGCTAAAATATGGTGCAAAGATCATGTAATTAAGGGTACAAACACACAACCATATGAATCATGGAAGATCAATTAATCATCACCACAACCTATGTCTCTTACATACACATATAAACACATATAGCTATATATACACATATGAGTTCCAACATGGCAAGTCAAGAAACAAAAGTTAAGTTAACACAAGCAAGTAGTAGAATCATCTCACCAATAAATCAATACACCCAAAGCCCTCATTACAACTCTAAGGTACACCATAACAAGCAATTCCTTCTCCAAATTAAAAAGAAAGGGTTGAATTTGGGAAACTTAGACTTACCTTGAACTTCACTATCTAGATCTCCCTTCAATTTCACAAGTCTCTACCTCCTTTGATGAGCTACTCCTCACAACCCTTTTCTCAACTAAGTTCTTCCTCCAGGAGATTTTTCAATAAGCTTCTAAGTCAAAATGATCCAAGAACTTTGATATATAGAGATATTTCTATAAGGGCGAATAAGACAAAAATTTAATCGTTTAAGCATTCCAAATTGAAATTTCACAGAAAATCCCATTATAGCTTAAAAATCATGCAGATTTCAAATGTCAAATCAATTTTAGAAAATTAAGTCTCTAAGGCTTCCAATTCCGGATTCAAACAGTTTAAGTGCGACAGATAATTTTCTTATTCAACAGATAGAAATCCATATTCCTAAGTTTCATTTAATTCAATGTAGTTTCACTTAGAATTTCACAATAGGCATTCAAAAACACAGAACAGAGGACTGAAAAGATACCAGATTCATGTACGAGGGTCGGGTTCTTACATTCACAGTAGGAGGTTGGCATATATTATTATCATTGTAATATTCATTGAGAGAGAGAGAGAACATGTATTATTGTATTTCTATTACTCAAGGGTAATGGATGTTTGTAAAAAAAAAAAAATGGACCTAAATTACAAGCTTTGGTAATGTTTCTGAGTAGTTAAAATTTGGGGCGTGACAGAGACTAAGAATGTGTTTATGTTGGCTAAGATTATTCACACACTCTGAATTTTGGATATGTTGGGATATCTTTACTTGTTGCTAGTATTTTAAATTTTGATTGATTCTTTTGTTAATATAATGAAATTCATGACTTTGTTCTTGAATTTGGTGCATGTGAATAAGGGAGACTTTGATGTTAAATTTTTGAATGTTTGTGGGTATCATCTTTGGAAACCCTCACGAAACTATAACTCGTCCACTAGGGATAACCTAGAGGTTTAAAGGCTTATTGCATATGCTAAATGCAATCGCGTTTTCCTGCGAAAATGGTTTACATATTTTTGTTAAGAATTATATTTTTGTAATCGCCAATTGCTAGGGACTAGCAATAAGCTGGTTAGGGGGTGTGATGAATGGTTAAAAATGTATAATTATTTTATTATTTTTAATCATTAAGGAACCTTTATTAAATTAATTCCCTCACTTTATTTTTAATTGTGAATTAATGATATAATTTTACTTTATGTAAGATAATTCACAATAAGGATAAGAATTGGGTAAAATAAGGAAAAGAATAGGGCAAATTGAAGTCAAAATCAATTCTCAGCAGAAAACATGATGAGGCCAATGGAAAGGTGGTTTGTTAAATCAACGCAACCAATAGAAGGATCTCATGTGAATCAAGGCTCAATTGGATGAATGAAGCAATAAAGAAATCCTATTAGATGGATGATGCTGGAACTGCTAGGAACTTGCCTCAATTTACGCCTCAGCAATCACTATAAATACATGTTAATCTGTTGAGGAGAGGGGAATTAATTTCAGGAAAAAAAGCACCTTTTAATACATATTATTTTCCTTTTGCTTTGATGATGTTCTAAATTTTCTTTGTTAAGGTTAGGGGTGAAACCCTAATGTTTTCTTTATAAACATTTTATGATTCAATCATGGTTTTCAATGTCAAATTATTTTAATTGATTGATTGATTTATTTATTTGGGAATTTTTTTTTATTCTATATAATATCTTGTTCTATTATAGACTCCGGGCACGATAGAAGTTTGATATTCCTTGCGAATCAAATAACTAGATTTTTATGGTGTAATCAATCAGTAAAAGTAATTAATTTTTTTTTATTAATTTTTATATGGAATAATCGTTTTTATCTTCCAATTGAAAATACTTTTTGTGTATGTTTCAATTAAGTTATATAGATTGAATCTAAAATATTTTAAAGAAAGTATTAATGGAGCATCCTGATGCCTTAGCACTCTTTTTATAATCACCTTATTTTATCTTTCAATTAATTATTTTTCTCCAATTATTCAACTGTTTCAAAAATTCAAAACCATATTTTTCTTTACTTTGTTTGAGTGGTCGGCAATTATTTTGAACAAACTGGTCTTTATGGATTCGACCTTGGACTCACCGAGTTATATTATTTCGCGACATCCTGCATTTGGGATTACAATATAAAAGTAGCAGCAATTAGTGGGATGGATGATTTTTCTCTCTTATCCTCATTTCGTAGTCACATTGTTGTCACATGATTGAATTTTATTAAAGATTTAAAAATGAAGTAACAAAATATGGACATTGACACTTGTATAGGTATCAAAGTGGGATTTGAATAAAAGTACAGGGGTTGATTATCACGATTTCATGTGTAGCGACCAAAATGAGATTTGACTAGAAAAAAAAGGGATTTATTGTCATGATTTTATGTGTAGGGATCGTAATAAAATTTGATATAAAATGCAGAAGTGCAAAATGTAATTTACCCTTAAAATTGTAAACAGGATGCGTTTACACTGATATTTATTCTATTAAATAAAGTCTATACTTAAATTGTTATAAATTTGTCATTCATTTCGGTTTTTCCAAAATACTTTGATAGTTGATTAGATCAAAATTTGTAACTTCTGACCTAATGTAACTACCCAGATTAAACTCACATCAAATTTAATGTAAGGGAAATGCTAACCATCGAAAGGTGTATATCATGTGCAAGGCCGGCCCTAGCCTAAGGCCAGTAAGGTTTGGGTCTTAGGTCCCAAAATTTTGGTTTAAAAATAGGGTTTTTAAATTTGATAAAATATTATAGGCTCAATGTTTTTTTTTTTTTTGGTTTTAGGATCAATTTAAAGGGCCCAAAATATTTTATTGGGTCCATGTATGGTTTAACCCATATTTATTTGTAAGTGTAATTTTTTTGCTTATATTTATTAAAATGAAAATATATATATATAAAAAAATGTTTGGGCCCAAGAAAAACAATACATACAATATATGGACCCTATTTTTTTTTTTTTAACCTTCTTTATCTATTAGATTTTAGTAGAATAAATAATTTTGCCCAAATTTTTTTACCTAGGTCTTTATCAGTTTTAATTGAATAATTTTTTCCTAATTTTTTTGCCCTAATTTTGTTTTATTAAATTATTTTGTTTATAATTTTAATGATTATATGTGTAAGTAAATTTTTTTGTGGCCACAAACAAATAAAAAAATTATAACTTATTGTTTTATTCATGAAAATTTTTTTTTCAATATAAGAGGGGCTCCCATTTTCAAAGTTTGCCGTAGGCCTCCTAAATCTCAGGGCCGGCCCTGATCATGTGCATCATATTATATATTTTTGTGATACATGTTATATATTTTTGTGATAAATATTATATATTTTTTTGGTAAAATTATGGCAATTTACAATTTAAAAATGAAGTTACGCATTTTATGGTCATGTTATGCATTTTTATAATAATATTATATTTTTTTTTATCTATATATTTTTTAACAAAAAAATGTGCAACTTCATATTTCTTACGAACATTCAATTGTTATGTGTATTTAAATTAAG